>NW_004624732.1:11047755-11072836 GCF_000247695.1 Heterocephalus glaber | reverse complement strand
TTTTTTTTTTTTTTTTGTACCAGGGATTGAACTCGGGGCCTTATGCTTGCACAGCCGGCAGCGAAACCACCGAGCTAAATCCCCAGCCCTGGATTGGGTCTTTTATTTTGGAAGTGTCTAACATTTTTGAGTTCTTCATATTCTAGATGTTGTTCCTCTCTGAGGAGTGGCTGAATTTTTTTTCCCATTTTGTAGCTTATCTCTTTTCTCTGTTGTTTCTTTTGGAGAAGCTTTTGAATTAATATAATCCCATTTGTTGATCTTTTATGCTATTTATTATGCAACTGAGATTCTGTTCAGAAAGTCCTTGCCTGTGCCTATGTCTTGTAGAGTTTTACCTCTTTCATCTTCCAGCAGAATGTTTCTATATTTTTCTTTAAATCTTTGATCTATTTTGATTTTAGTTTAGTACATGGTGAGAGATATGGGTCTAGATTCAATATTCTGCATGTGGATAGCAAGTTTTCCCAGTATCATTTGTTTAAGAAGCTGTCATTCCTCTATCATATTTTTTTGCCACCTTTATCAAAGATCAGAAGGCTGAATGTGTCTGAGGTTATTTCTGTGTCCTGTATTCTGTTCCATAGATCCACAGTTCTGTTTTTGTTCTAGTCTAATGCTGTTTATATCAGGTGTATAATATAAGTTAAAATCCAGGCTGTGGTACCTTCCACTTTGCTCTTGTTATCCTGGATTACTGCTGCTATTCTGTGTGTCTTCTGAGTCCACATGAATTTTAGGATTGTATTCTCTAGTTCTGTGAGCAGATATGCTGGTATTTTGATTGGGATTACATTAAATTTATATCAGTTTTGGAAGTGTGGCCATTTTTACAATAATTATTCTGCCTATATAGGAACAGAGGGCAGTTTTCTATTTTCTGATATCTGTTTAATCTCCCCTTGAGATACTGTAATTTTCATTATAGAGGTCTTTCATTTCCTTTGTTAGGTTAATTTTTAAGTATAGAATTTTTCTTGAAGTTATTTTGAATAATATTGTTTTTCTAATTTCTTTCTTGTGGATTCATTGTGGTATACAGGGACACTATTGATTTTTGTGTGTTGATATTGTATCCTGTTAGCTTCCTTGATGAACTTGTTTATTAGTTGCATGAGTCTTTTGGTGGAATTTTTAATGTTTTCTGTGTGAAGAAACTTATCAAGAGATGAACAGAGGGGGGAAGGAAGGAGGGGAAGGGAACATAAAAAAGAATTAAGATGTGTTGTTCAATTACCAACTTTCCATGATGAATTTAATCATTGTGAACTGCAAGCATGTAATAATTAAAATGAAAATTTAAAGAAAAGAGTTTTTAAAAAGACAACTGTTGTTAATTCTTCAAAGGAAAATGCAGCATAAAGTAAAATTCAGTAAGTACCATGCGTGTGAATGCATTGAAGACACTGAACATTTTCTTTCTGTTTTTTTGTGGTTGCGGGGATCAAACTCAGGACCTTGCACTTGCAAGGCAGGGGCAGTGCCACTGACCTAAATCCCTGGCACACAATGAGCATTTTGAAGGATTACTAATCCTACACTGCTTAAGAGCCACAACACCTTGATCCAGTTACTTTTTCTGTGCCTCACCTATGAAACAAGAGCTACCCTAAAAGGTTATGATATAAATCAATGTATAGAAAACATCTTAAATTAATATTAGGTGAAAATTAGCATTGCATGAGTGTTCCATTTTGCTGTTATTGAATTAGATTCCTTTGTTCCTATATTGAATTGGTTTCCTATATTGCTGTATTAGACAAGCCCCACCCTAATCCCTGTTCAGTAGGTTAACTACAGATAATAAATGTTAAAAATCCTTTATTAAGGGTATTACCACTCCATATTACTTACTACATAGTCTGATCCAAGCATCACTAACATTTTTTGGCCCTTTCAGTCATGATGCTACAGCGAGAACTTCTACCCAAAGCAACCTAATAACATATTAAATAACAGAACTTGAATGTCTTTGCAGAAAATGAGAAGTTTCAAGTACTATTACTCCTTTCTTTCCTGCCTTTTAACTTATTTATTCCTCTTCTTATCAGTGAATATTAATATTTTGTTATATATGATAGCAGACTTGGTATTATATCTTCATCTTTTTGATTGAGACTTATGTTTCCTGTACCATAACCTAAAAACAATACCTGAGATAATGACTTGTTAGCTCTTTTTTATATTGTGTTCAGTTCACACAGGGTATTCCTATCATACACCACACATTGTACTTTATTTACATATTTTACAATTTAAAATTTTACAGTTTAAAATATATACAATTTAAAACATGCACAATTTATTTCAAGAGTTACTTGAATGCATGAAAAGCCAATACTGTTCTAAAATATTGTTATTTAGAGGATAGCAAAGCTATTAAAAAGATTACCATATATAAAGTACCTAACTCTATTACATACTACTCCAGAGGAAAGCCTTAAGGAATAATAATAAATGGTCCTACAAATTTATTTCTCATATAATATAAAAATAAATAATATTATTGTAGCTCTATTATTGATAAAGAAAATAATTTATATTCCCCATTTTATACATGGATTTAAATGAGCTTTATTTAATTCAGGGCAACACTGGATAGGGTCACGTGGAAATTACAAGCCTTAGGGAAATTTAATGCTAGCTTGTTCTGTCAGTGTGTCTTTGTTCATTTTCTCTTGCCCTCTGTTTCTGTTGAATGAAGAAGTGATAAAAATGTCTTCTTGACACAGTATTCTCTGTATTTCTGTAATTCAATGTGTAAGAGCTATTGCGTTAGAGATGGGAATTTCATCCAAACCCATCTACATGTGGAGTAAAGAGAGTTGGCCTTTACTGAAGTGTAGCCTTATTTGTTGTACATGAACAACTCCAGTGATATCACAGTCTCCCTATTCTTTTGTTCTTTCAATAATGTCTCTATAGCATAAATACAAGATTGTACTCCTTTTAAAATCAGTGTTCACATAGGCAGGCCTAAGAAAAACTTCCATGCACTGGACTCATTATTCAAAATACAGTCAGACTCTTTTCTCATGAAATAATAATGACTAAAAAAAAGAAGGACTTTTAATTATTGAGACTTTTAATAAACATCCATAGCTCAGTTTAAATTACGAAAAGTCCACATTTTATAAATCAAAATACAGATTGTCTGACTTCACAGAGTCTGTTCTTGAGTATTTTGTCCTTATATAATGGAGAAACTGAAAAACTGAAGAAATTCAGGAGTATAAAAGCAAACCCGTCAACAGCAACAATATGAAAATCCTCCTAAAATCTCAGGACTTAGCATTATATGCAACTGTAGGAAAAGCATGAAATTAATGGCAAGAATGGACACATTTTGCATGGGTTTATTATAATCAGAATGCAGCACTTCTAATCCATTGCAATCCATGATGCATAGACTTGAGAATATGAACAGGTTATACTGATTTACCCAGTTATTAACTGAGGAGGTTATCCAAAGAAATATTAGAAAATTATAGAATTGTGTAATAGGGAAAAATAAAATAATTCATTAATAGATTAGGAGCTCACTAGGTGTGAGCCACATCAAAGAATGTGCATTTGAATCTTTGTTTTGCCATCTACTATTTGGATTAGCAGCACTCCTGGACAAGTTACTTCACATTTCAGTTCTTCACTTTTCTTCTCTATGTAATGCTTATGATATCAATAACAGTGCTTTCTCCAGAGAGTCATGTGAAGATCCCTTGAATTAAGATCTAAAAAGTGCTAATGTATCTTGTGTATCCTAGTGGGTACACAATGTCATTGTTAATAAATGGTGGAGAAAATATTAAGAGCTTTCTAATAAGAAAATGAAAACAGGAAAGGCATAGGAAACATTAAAGTAAATGAATAAGATCAAAGCACAGCCATTGCTTTAGTTTATTTAATAATCATCTTTAAAATAATAGGTTCAGAAATATTAAAATAAATTCACATTTGGTTCTTAATGGTAAAGTTTTGTCAGTGAAGAAGTTTAATTATTTCAATTGTATAGTATGTGAAAGTCAGAGTTACAGACAATTTTACATAATGTATTTCAAGATTTCTCAGATTTTGGAAAGCTTACAAATACTTCTTTTCTTTTTTGTATCCCTTATCCACCTTCCTTCATTTGTATTCTTTATTTCAACCCATTTATTTCAACAATTAAAACTAAATAAATACTTTTTTCTAAAAATTTGCCTCATTATTCATTTAGTATTATTTAATTATTGCTGAGGTTTGTGTTTTTATTTCAGTCATAGATGATACCAAAAATTAACTGTAGGTTGTTATATATCTTATTTTAAAGTCTGAGGCAAGTGGGCCTCCTGGGTTAGGGTTCTGTAGTTTTTAGTAGAAGCTCTATTTGCATCAGCATTCATTAGTTTTTATACAGTATTATAAATTCCCTGGACCAATTTTTGATATAATTTTCCCATTTTCTTTTATGATCTCACATTATGATCTGCATCACTTAAACCAAGTATAAATAAAGCAACTGTTCTGAACAAAGCAGACAAAGGAAGTGGTTGCCTAGCAACAGAAATCACAGAACAGATCCTGAACTCCTACTCAGATGGAAGCTTCATACCCCAGCTCTGGCGAAAGCATTTTGAGTATCCATTCTCTCACTATGTATGCCCTTTGCACTGAAAGCAGAGGCAGCTTTTGATCATGCTATTAAATGGAATTGGAAATTAATAGGCTTCAGTGGAGATTGTACCACTTATTTAAGGTTCATGAATTAGTATGTTGAAGATGAATAAGTTGCATGCCCGACATGCTCATTCTTTTGTTTTAGAGCTGAGTGACTATGTACCTGAGAATTATTTTAAATGCTCATGGGTGACCATATGGGCTGAGCTGGAGATTAAAATGCATCAGAATCTGTGTAGGAAAAAAATCCAAAGCAAGGACTGGGACATCCTAGAAACCAAGTCAGCTCGATTCACCCATATTGCAAATGTTACTGTGAATACTTCAGGCAGTAGCATATGAGGCTTTCTGAAGTCATGCAAATTACAACTCATTTAGATTTTAATTCATATCATAATTCCCTATGTTTGAACATAAGAGATTTAAAAAACTATACTGTGAAGATTTTGTTCTTTTGTTTATATGTGTATTTTTAAATTTCTATGAAATTAGTATGAAATTACAAGTTCACTTAAAATTGTTTAAATTATTGATATTTTAAGTTAATCTTTTTCCTTCTTTATGGATGTCAGGCACCTATAATTGGATTAATCTTAATTTCTCTTTCTTATATAATATTATCATTAGTCCTTGCAAGAACTCCTGCATTTTAAATGTTTATCTTTCAGTTTCTATGATGTGTCTGCTATTTATCAGGTTACCTCTCTGTAACTGATAAGACAGACCTCCTCACTGATTCCAAAGCCTTGGGCTAACCCAAGTACAGACTCTGAGAGGCCAGGAGAGATCAGACAAACTAAACCTAATTCAAACCATAAGTACTAATGTAAGTGGAATACAATAGAAGTACATCATCATAGAAGAAGCATAAAATGTTATTGTTAAGGGGAGAGTAGATGAGACCACAGTTGAAAAAAAGAGACACTAGAATAAGAACCAATTTATTTTTGAAAACATGAAAACAGTACAGAGTGCTAGGAAGTAAGTAGCTGAGGCACTAGAATGTGGAATAGGGTAGGGAGTCCATAGATGATTTTTAGTGGGGGCTGTCTGCACAGGTATGAGGGGAAAGTTAGTGGCTGAAAATATGTTGTGGATTTCCAAGGCACTGTGTTTGTTTCAGGCTTTGGGGATCAAGGGAATCATTCAGTTAATTTTTCCTTAATTCATATTTTTTTTTGTTTTCAAGTATTCTCAGTCAGATGGAGGAAATGAGCACATAAAAGAAATGATTCTAACAATGCATGATGAGTACAAGGAAAGAGATCTCCACAAAGTATAATTCAGAGTAAAAAGGGTTGGGAATGAATAACAACTCAGAGTGAGGGACTATTCTGAGCATTTCCTATCAGTTCCAGAGGAGTTCAATTTAGCATGCAGTTAAGGGGTTTCTGGGCGCTTCTCCACAGAGATTCAGTATCTGCTTCATAGCAGAGTCCACCTTCCGAAAATGACTTTGTACAATTCTTGGAGCTGTATCAGTGACTATCAATCATGTGCTTTTTGTTCTGCCCAAATCAGGATTAGGTTAGTCTAAACAGTTGCCTCTCTCTCTCTCTAATATAAATGTATATATTCTTTTTCTAAACTTCTCTTTTGTCTGTGAAGATTTTTTTTCTGAAGGTCTAAACTAACTACACACAGGAACAGAATGGGAACACTTTAGAGGCATTCAATTAAGTGTTACTTGTAGTTCCGTAATTATTTTCACAGTTTCAGACTTGCTGTGAAATGCAAACATACATATACCCAGGTAGAAAAACCCAGTGAAACTGGTCAAAGTTCTAATTATCTATTTCCCTCTCACCTCTCTAATTTGTTGAGTTAAAATACGTGTGACTGGCATACGTAACCATGGCAGATAGGTGACTCTGCATGTAGATGGCCACAAAATATGTTTGTGTAAGTCAAAATTCCAACAGAATTCATAGCCTCATTTTGCTTGCACTAAAACCTTTCACATTCTTTAGGAATGCATATTTCATTTGGAATGACCCTTACAACATTTTCTAGTCACAATCATCTCAACTGTCAGCAAGACATAAAACTCTAGAAGGCACTGGAAACGCTGCTGATAGGATGGAAGTTAAAACAGATCACACACCTAGAAGACTGCACAGATGAATACAAAGCAAAATCCTTTCTTGAAAGGGAGCACAGTGAAAAGCAAGCCCACAAGAAATTAAAGACTTAGAATTGACATTTTTGCTGCATCACTTACCACAAAGCTTTGCTAGGTAACTGTGAAGCTCGTAGCTTAATTTTCATTGTTAAAAAAATTAGTGTAATGCACAACAGTCAGTGGGGTATCATAATTAATTAAGATAAACAAAATTAAAGAACCTAGAATATAGTAAGTTCTCAATGGTGAAAATGCTTTCACCATTACTTTTGTCCCGATACTATCAGCCTTATTTCTTGATACAAGTTTGGGGTTTATCTATTAGCTAATGCTAGTTTTTGAATTTACACCTTGAACACTGTCACATTTCTGCTCTAGAGATAAATTACTGGCTGGAAGACCTATATTCTATCATCCAAATTTTGTATGTTCTAGAGATCTTTTCTGCTGCAGACCTGAATCTCTGAATGCATCTTCCTAATTTCTCAGTCTTCACTCTCATGGCTAGCCAGTGGAATTCATTTGAGAATTTATTAAATGCCTGAAGTTGGCTCTCTAATATTTACATATAGATGTATCTATGACAACTACACTTAGTCATATTCAGAATTCTTCTGGATACAATGCAGAGAAAAGCTTGCAGGCTTGAGGAAAACTGTTTCACACATAGTGTAGTTGGGGGTGTGTTCTGTCTTAAATTTTGACAAGTTGTTTAATTTCATTTTTTTGTTCATTAACTTATTTATCTGCTGTACTGCCTATGTTGTTTATACTCCACATAATTTTGTACTGGCCAGATTTAATGTTGCAAGACATAGTCCATGCCTTTTGTCTTCCCATAGTAGTGTACCTAGTAATATATCTTACTCATTTATAATCACTTACTTATATTCAAAACAACTATTTGGGAAAAGTTAACTGTAGTACATTTACTTTAGTATTTCCTTGCTTGCTATGATAGGATTGATAAAATAGAGAAAAGGGGTAGGGCTTAAGGATTTTATTAATGTAAGGCAATAGCTTGTTTTTTCTACACTAGATGCACTTATCTTTGAAATCAGCTACATATATTGTATCATATCATGGAACATCATTGCCAATTTAGCATTACTTTAGCATTCATTAATAAAACATAAAGTTTAATAATGACTAGAATGCTATAGTAAAAAACTCAGGTTTTATTTGTTTTCTCAAGCTACAGTGATGACTAAATACAATATATTACTATATATTTATCCAGTTAAAGAACAGTTCATTGATAAAGTTTAAAGAATGAATATTTTAGTACTTTAAAATAGATTATATGATATTATAACAAAGTAAGTAATCATTACTATTTCAAATTGTTGATAATAAAATTGAACTTTGGCAAATTGAGAAAGACTTGTCCTTTACAAATTAAAGACTTCTAAAACCTATGCATCTAGCAACCATCATTCTATTTCTGATTGGTTTCTATTTTCTAATATGATAGTGACTCATATTGGGGGTATATAAAAATATAGGCAGATTGTTAATGAAATGTAAAACTAAGAATTAGATTCTAAGCGCTCATATATGCACCATTTCCTGAAATATTTATGTCCTCTCTGCATCCAAATGTGCACATGGCCCTTTCCCTATGGAAACATTTCACAAATGATGAGCTATAGACTACATACATCAGAATCCCTTAGCAAATCTGAAAATGATCAATATTGAATACCAAACTTCCTGAGCATGGGAACATGGGAAGTGATGCTTTTAAACCTTCCCCTCATCATTGTTTGGAATGTATGGAATGTATGGTAATAGAATTATTAGAACAGCTACTAAAAGACTGTGCCCTATCTCTAGGATTAGAAAGTAATTCCAGACACTATTGATTATCTAGAGAGCTATCTAGAGCCATGCACAGCATCCAGGTGTTGAGAATTTTGAAGCACAAATAATCTTTCCAAAACAGATCGTATTCAGTATTATTGCACGGTGAAATCATTTTGGAGGAAAAAAGGAATCCATCCACACAGGGCGCAGAATATGACATCTCCCTGGGTGGACATTGGGATGCAAGGTTTGAGAAAGGAGATATTCCTTCAAGTGTGATCAGGATAGCTGATATGTATAAATGTGCAGTACAAATGCAAGTTGGAAGTGGAATTCACAACTCGCTTTTAAAAAGTGCTTTCCTTTATCTTACAATGGAGGATTTTCCTGGAGACAGACAGTGTCTTCTAAAATAGTATTATCAACACAAAAGTAACATGGGTCACAAATACGAGCCACATATGGAATTTCTAATTTTGTAGTATCCACATTATAAGAAAGGAAAAAGACACTAGTAATATAAGCTGTAATAATGTATTTTGTTTAACCAGATATCTTAAAATATTCTTTCAATATGCAAACAGCATACAAATTATTAGTGAGACAGTTTATGTCTTTTATTTTTTATCAAGAAGATTTTGCACTAGAACATATCTCAGTTTGAAGGAGACACATATCAGGAATTCTATAGTCACCAGTATCTGGTGGCCATTACATGTGGTGTTCGGTGCTGGACTAATATGTCTAACAGACAGAAATGAAAAAACTATGTTCATGTCTTATCTTACCACTTACACATCTGGCAATGTCTTGAAAATCATGTGACTTTATCTCCTTTTTAAAATTCTTATTTTGAGATGCCATCTCCCTATGTTACCCAAGCTGGGATTGAGTTTGTGATCCCCTTGCCTAAGCCTTCCAAGAATCTGAGGTTACAGGCACCTGTCACCATGCTTGTCATTTACCTAATATTTGAGCTATAGTTTTTGCATTTGAGAAAGTGTAAATTAGGAATAATAGATTATATATGCCTTCTAAGTCTGCTGTGTCTTACTCTGTAATCTGCAAAGTATGATTCATACCAACATATATTTGCTGGTATGCTGGCTACTAGGAATGACTAAAAAACAAAATTTCCACCACATTGACGTTGAACAAAAAGCTGAGGTTATGAGTTAAGGATTTCCAAGTACTTAAGGGCAGAGAAATTCTCTTCACTTGGTAGAGTTAATAACTATCAGACTAATAAACAGATTTACAATTATTTGTTGTTGCATGTTTTGTCCCCTATTCTCACACAGCACAGGGTATAAAGGATAAAACAACAACAACCCACCCACTCTTTCTTCACATTCTACTCATACTACTAACAGACACTTGTTTGAGAGAAAAGATATGGATAATTAAGGACACCCTGGTTTGTAGTCACTTGTTGGGCAAATAGCCCAATGATACATTAATAATTTAGATCTTTGCGTTGTAATACTTATATTTCAACTGATCACATCACCTGCAAAAATCACTATGTAAAATAGCTTACACTTTGGCTGTGCAATACTGAAACTCCCAAAATTACTTTAGGGTTCTCTAGTCCATATAGCGATGTGGGTATTCTGGAAAATATTTCTGAGAAAATACTACTTTTCAACTTTAAAAGATGAAGCTGCTCTGAATATAAAGACATTAGCTATACTTTAGTGTGCTCTGTCATTGTATCATGTAAAACAGAATTGTGCAAAATAAAATATTAAAACAGATTTAGTACTACTTATTTATTTAAGTATTTGTGAACCATAAAGCGAGAGATAAATGTAACCATGTGAGGCTTGTCTTTCCTTACATGCCATCTAATCACATTCATGTCATTTGGTCTGGAAATGATTCTCCCATTATTTTATCAATTATTGGAAGATACAAGTTTCACTGTAGAGTACCTCAAATTTCTATTTTTTCATCAACCACAATGGAGTTACACTCTCTGATCTTTCCTTTCTAGGACTTAATGCACAGAACAGAAATAATTAGAATTATGTGTACATGACTTATTTTATTTTTTACCTACTTGTTGAGTTTGGCAAGTTATTTTTGGTCTTTTGAGTGTCCAAATTAGTAAAACAAATTAATGTCTTTTTTTTTTGCAGCAGAACTATCTCCAAAGGTAATTGACCTTAAGGTAATGATTAGGTTATTCCTTACACGCATGTCTTGTGCCATGACTTGGCATAATTTCAATTACACTTTTCAGAGTATGAGAGCCAGACAACATGTGCAATATTCAGAACAAGCATTAAAAACAACTTGCTGAAAGCAAAATAAAGAGCTGAAAATAGAAAAACCCACATCCCACTTTTTCTTCGTGTCTTTTCTCATTAGCACAGATTATTTTCCAGAAAAGGGTTCTTACCAGATGATTTTCTAGCAAACATCTTTTTTTAAAGTTCACTTTCCCTTTCCTAAGCTAGTTTTAATTTAGGATGACTGGATATGTTAATTATTAACACTACCCCATTCGGGTACCTCTGCAGCATCTTTTAAGATTCAAGAGGAATCTGGCACTGCAGTGGGGTTTGTAAAAAGAAAACAGTTCATCTCAAAGTGCTACCATCCCTGTGAAGCTCAGAGCAAGAAGAAACTAGAACATAGGAATTCTAAAGGATATTTAGAAAGTAATTCAAGTAATATTCATAATGACGAGAATATCAGCATAGCATGAAAAAGTACACTACCTGAAGTTAATGAAGAGCTCATAAATTAATTTCAGTAATTAGTTATGGCAGCTTTGCTGTCCACAGAGCATTGTATTAACACCCAAGAATTTTAATAACAAGAAGATATAGTGCTCACATTCATATAGTCTGAATCTGGTGAAGAGAAATTTGTGTTTGAGAAATTTAATAATAAATAAGAATCATTTCCATGATTCTTGAGAACCTAAAAATTGGAGTCCTTTTCCCCTGACTTGGGATGTTGTACACCAAAGTGACATTGCATATGAATCTTGAAGAATGAGTAGCTAATTGTTATTTGCTAAATGAACAAAACAAAGGAATATAGTCCAAACAGAAGGGTTACCAAGAGAAAATGATTTCTCATTCCATGGTCTATGGGATGTTAAGCTATCAACAAGAATATAAAAGAATGTTTATAGAAGATATATTATGTATATATATATATATATATATATATATCTCCCAGATTTTAAAAAGACTAAATTTTCTTTCTATATTTTTGAATTTTATATTTGTAGTTCATTTAAAATAAGAGGATAACACAATTCGCTTCTGCTGTTGCTTATATGTTTATATCTCCCCCAAATTCATATGCTGAAATCCTCATCCTCAATGTAATGCAATTAAGAGTTGGGGCCTTTAGGAAGAAACAGAGTCCTCATCAATAGGATTAGCATCCTTATAAAAAAGGTTGAAGACAGAGCTTTCCCCTTTTTCAGGATAGAAGGACTCAGTGAAAAGACTGTCTATATGGAGGCAGGTCTTACCAGACATTTAATATGTCAGCACTTTGACCTTAGACTGCTGGTCTCCAGAATCATGAGTGATAAATTTTCATTGTTTATAAGATTGATACTTTGTGGTAATTTGCTAAAGTAATCCAAATGGATTACAATTGCTTCCACCACAGTCTTCCAAGCAGTGTGAAGTTCACATAGGGATGGACTGAAACTTGTAGGGATGAGATTAGAGAGCTACCATAACCATCTAGGTAAGAGGTGTGGTGGATACAAACTTAAGAAGCAACAGTAAAATACAAAAAAAAAAAGATGGAACCTAGACTTATGTAGGAGTAGGAATCCATAAAATAATTATTGGATAAGAAAATTGAAAGAAAATAAAGAATTAAAAATGATTCCTGTATTTTAAGTTTGGGCAACTGGGTGGATGCTCAAATTAAAAGTGTATACAAATGGAAGCAGAGTTAAAGAGTGATTGCTACAGTTTACATTCAACTGTGTGTATAAATTTATTGTAGGAAAATACTGAGGGTCAGACTTGGGAATTTATAAGGGACCCTAAGACAATAGAGTTATGTTCCTGTCTGTTTCACATATACTCAATTCTCTTGTATTATTCCATGGGACTGTTGAGTATATTTCTAAATCTTACCTCTGCTCAAGGCTGAGCTTCTTATTTCTCTGCTAATTGTCAATGATTTATTGCATATTATATGTTTTTGTTAAGACTGGAAAAATGTTGAACTGAAGCCAGTTATCTCAATGATAAAATAGAAAATTGGAACCTAGCAGGTGATTTAACAGAATTATTGGAAGATTGGTGGGACCTATTCATCCTTCCACAATGAAGGAATCAGGCGGGAGTCCAACTTAATTTTCTCTCAACCCCTGTTTGAGTGTTTCCCAGGCTTATCTCCCTGAAGAGCCAAAATCCTCTGAACTCTAGCAGGAATGAAGGAACTTCCCTATCATGCATAAAGGAAAAACTGAAGACTTGGAAAAAAGTTTAAATGATGCTGGGGTGGTGGTGCATGCCTGTGGTTCCAGCACTTAGGAGGCTGAGGCAGGAGGATCGCTGAAAGTTTGAGGCCAGGCTATGCTAGAGTGAGTTCAGGGCCAGCCTGAACTATGTACACAGCAAGGCATTGTCTCAAAAAGCAAAAAAGCAAAAAAAAAAAAAAAAAAAAAAAAAACAAGTTTAAAAGACGAGAAAATTTCCCCACTTTGGGGGAACATTTTTTCTCTGATCCTTATATATCAGCTGTAACATGAAAAAGAAAGCCTAGGGTTAGGGCACTGCTTCAAGAAGCAGGGTAAGCAGTATCTTATATAACTCTCCCAAAGAAGACACGTGAATTATGAAGAGATTCCATAGAGATCCCCAGAGTTACAGATGAGTCATGGTTAATCAAGACCAATGGAAGGGATAAAAGAGTACAATTATGTCTAGTCTCACTCTTTTCTCTGGGGCTTGTCTGCCCTAGCTCTCACCCACTTGGCAGGTCAGCAGGAAACAACCACCTTCCTTGTTTGAAGCATAGGCCATTGCAATAACTTGCCCAGGGTTTTTGAATTAAACAAGAAAGCCACCCAAACTCAGTGCTTGGAGAAAAAGATTGGTGGGACCATAAATGTAGTAGTAATTCATTCTAGAGGCATTGTATGGACTGCCAGTCTCTATTAGATCAAGTAGATTAAGTACTAACTAGATTTTAAACTGCAGATTTTAGTTAAAGATTGATAAAACCACTGAAATGATAGCCTAGTCACTGAGTCAAAGTCAAATTGATTTAGATGATATTTTTCATAGCTCTTGCTTCCTTCTGGATGGGAAATGTATTAACACAGTTGCGTTAGGTGCCTCTGAGTAGAGGAGTAAATAATGCATTTACAATGGTATTATAATCCTCAAATATCTACAGGTAATTGAGGGCAGAGAATTTTTCTGATGCCTTTGAGATTCTGCATACATACCATGTATTACAATTTATAACAGGCCTTAGGGATACCTGAAATAAAGATCCTATGGTTTCCCAGGATAGAAGCTCAGCAACTGCAGAATGATATTGTTTATTAAACTCTGCTTTGTGTGTGAATCCATCTGTGTTTCTCAGGCAGTTTCTCCTTGCTAGGTGCCCAGATATTGCATGTGCTTGAGAACATGATTTTAGGCAAAATTAGAAATGAAACAGGTTAATCTTTGTTATCCAATTGCATTTTTTGTACATTTTTCTGCAGATACACTGTTTTCCTTCCCACCCCAAATTCTCAGATACTTAACAATGTACTCCATTCTTATTTTCTCCATCTTGTCTGTCAAAAGCTTTTTTGAAAAAAGCACTGGATAAACTCTTTAAAACAATGGCATATCTTTCTGGAAAGGTTTAAATTGTTAATCTTTGTTAGATCAGTTCTTTCAGAAGACATGGAAACTAAAGCATCACAAGAGTGGGACTGCAAGGTGCCAGCAAACAGGGTAGGTGATGAGGAAACAATTCTAATTGAATCCCTTGATTCTGACTACCATCACTATGCTCCTATTCATTGGTAGGATTTCAAGACATGCTTTCCTTTCTCTTCTGCTTTGCACCTAGAAAAAGTTAAGTATGCTAAAAGTGATTCAGACCTGCATATTATACTCCCTCACTTTCTTCTCTCTACTAGATCTTAATGTCCTAAACGATGCCAGGCCTCTTCCTCTCCCTATAATTCAATTGCATATTTTTTGTTTACTTGCTTTTTAATTTTTAAACATTTTACACTTTTATTTGTACATGTTTGCAGTACATAATGTTTACATTCTTTCTAGGGGATTGGTACAAGTATGTAACACATTTCAACTCCCCTTTCCCCGTTCCTGTACCCTCCTTTTACTTTTCCAGCAACATATTCATTTATTTATCTTATGAAACTTTTAAAGTTAATTATCATATATACAGGTTGAAAACCAGACTAATAGTCCAAAGAATGTATAAAATATGTAAGACGAAGTTTTAAACATTTTGCAGCATGCTTAATGGTGACTCGACATGTTTTCCTTTCCTTTTTAACTGTTCTACCACATTCAATTACTTGGAATGCTTTCTCCATCCAAATCTTTTTCTTCTTTTCCCCATGTACTTGATGTTCCTTACATAAAATACTTAAATATTTAATGTCTTTTAATGTTCATCTCTCCAGAATACCATGCAGCTGATGAGAATAACAAATAACATAAATTCCAATGAATATTTCCTTTGAAGGGCTTCCCCAATCTTCCTTATATCCACTTTTAAAATTACAGAATTGACTTTTCCTTCAGTCAGAAAAAATTTCTCAAGTGCAAGCAGTATTTAAGAAAAAAGAAATTACCACTACTATATATATATTTTTTTGGAACCAGGGATTGAACTCAAGACCTTGAGCTTGGGAGGGAGGCAGTGGCACCACTGAACTAAACTCCCAGCCCACCACTGCTATACTTTTAAACTAAAGGTTTGAATATATATATAAATATATATATATAAATATATAAATATATATAAATATATATTTATATATATGAATGTTGTAAATAGTAATTTTTAAGGGAGAAGTAATTAAAATTTCCACAAATAAACAAAACACATTTCTTTTCTATCAGCATTTAAATAATATATTCTGATAAAACTAGTAATATATTGTAGTTTTCCTGATTGATCGATTCAGTATGATTTAAAAGATTTTAAAATTTTTACAAAACATCATCAGAGAAATTCAATATGGATAACTACATATCATTCACCCAAAATTAATCTAAACAATCATTAAAAAAATGAACAATTTTATTCTTTTAATTACTGAAAATTTTTCAATAAAATTTATGCCATATGTCTTAAAAATATAAAAATAGATATTCATTTACAATATGTTCATTCTTGGTGACAAAGGTTTTATTCTTCCTTAGAGCCAATTTTTTTCTCAAAAATTCAAATATATAGATAGGGAAGACCATTTACATGGTGACTAGGGAAGGGAGGACCAGTTGAAACCAAACATTGTGTCTTCATTTGCTCTCTAAGAATCTAAAGTTAGTTTAGTTTTAGTTAATTTCATCTTTAAAAATTACTGCCAGAAACCTAACATAATTTGTCTAAATAGAAGAATTTTCAAATATTTCTATGCCATATTATTTTCCCCCATGATTTTAAGTTCCAGATTGTCATTCAAATTCCAGAACTATGACTCCTGAGAATTCTACAAAACCCAATTTCTTATCAGGATCAATTAGTGGAAAAATTTATGGACTTTAATATAGGAAAGTCTTCATTTATCAAATGGCTTAGTGAGAACTGTCAGCTTCTCCACATTCCCACCCATCTTTTTAGTAACTGATTATAGAAGCTCAAGGAATGGAAGAAGTCCAAAATAAATAAAGATGATACCGTGAGAACAGAATAGCTTTCTTCCTGAAAGAGCCATTTTCTTTGCACTTCAAAAGCCAATGGAAACATAGCATATGCTTCCAATTTGTTACATGCAATAGGTGCTTCAAGAAACATAACTTTCTGATTTTTGATCAAGAAAGAGATGCCAGGTTTAAAAATCTTTGACTAGAAAAATCTTAATGAAAGTTGTACTTATAAAAGTGTTGTTCTCAGATTTGCAGATACTGAGTAGGGATGGTGGAGCACCCTGGTATTAGCAGGGATACTTTATCTTTCTGAGGCCTGAAGAGTAAACGTGGAGCCTGGGGAATCTGGACCTATGGAAGAGGACTGCAGCTCCTCTGACCTTGGAAGATGTTGGCAGTGACAGTGACTCTGCTGCTAATGTAAGCAGAGGTTGGGGAGATGCAGCCCAATAAGTCTAAGTAAAGCTCTCTCTTCTGCTTTTCTCTGATTTCCTATAAGTGTCAATTATTTGTTGTATCCAAATGGAACTCAGGAAGTCAAGGAGCAAAGGTGACACAATCCATAGGGATCAAATTACAAAGGAGGGCACAGAAGGGCAACTTTAGCTTATGGGGGCTGTGGTATAAGAAAGTAAGGGAGTAACTGCCATACTTGGTCTACTCTCTTTCTCATGTTTTCCAGTAAATTGAAATGAATTTCAAAGTGGAGGGCAGTATGCTTGGTGGGAGAACTGAGAAAATGGAGAAATATCTTAAACCACATGCTTTCTTTCTCAGTGCAAAAACATATATACTATTTCCATTAATGTTAAAATTAGTTTTATAGGGATTATAAAAGTAAAAAAAAATGACTGTTGTAAAAAATAAGCAAATTGGTTAAAATTCCCTTTCATTTTTGCTCTTCTTTATTTATTCATTTATAAATCTATTACGCTCTTTTCTCAATAGATTTCGAGAATAGTATTAATAGATAACTTCTATAAATACGTGCTGAACAGACTTCAAAGAGTTTTATGTGTATTGAATCAATCCAACTCTCAAACTAGCCATATTTCTTTGGTTAGAAATCTTGATCTTCAATTTTCTAGTAGATTTACTTTACTAGTTAATTAATTCTAGGTGACACTAAAAGGTAAAATAGGTGTTGTTATCACAATTTGGCTAAAAGATGATAAATTAACTAAATTTTTTAAAGTAATAGAATTGCTAAATAGCAAAAGCAGAACTGGGACCCAAGAAAGTTAATTCTAAGACTTTAGTTCTTAATTACTACACTGTGCTGTTATAAACAGATATTTATTTGACTTCTAATTTGTAACAGGGAATTTTGTAGCCTTTGAAAAATACGTGAATTAAAACAAAATGCCCACCTCCTAGAATATATATTCTAGTGGTAGATCTATCCAAAGAAAATAATATTATTTAAAATACACCTTCAAATGAAAAAATTGAAATAAAATAAAATAATAAAACTAAGTGAAGTGTTAGGGAAATTGTAAAGCTATATTTTTAAATGATTAGGGCAATCTCTTAGCTAATATGTGAACTCAAATAAAATATGTGTGAAGAATAGAACGTGGGTGGACAAAATCTTCTAGGCAAAAGAAATTGTAAATGCAGAAATCCTTACATTGGTTAAGCAAAAAAGAAGGAAAATAAAGGTGTAAAAGGCATCAGTTGTTAATAAACATGTTCACAGAATGTATAACACAGGAAATTCTGTTCTGGATATTTTACTAACATTCACATTTAATCTTTTATGATACATGAGGAAGACTGTAGTATTTTCTCTTATTTATGGATAAAACAACTGACATCCAGTGTCACATAATCCTTACATAAGTCTTCCATAGTTTGAGGGTCAAGAGTTTGAATCCAGGAAATTTAGTTTGCTTGATAGTCCCTTGACTATTAGGGTGTTGCATTCTCTGCATTGATTCTTTAATGTTTTCTCTTCGACAAGCTCTCCTTTTTGTCTCATTTAAAAATTTTCATAAAGATTTTCTCAGTTATTATAAAACCATCAATTTTATTATATTTTATTATATCGCATTTCTTTTTCTTAGTTCTTTCTCATAACATCCTTGCCTTATTTTTTGGATAGATTTGAAGATAGTGTAGACTTTGAAGTTTCCTGCCCATGTTGTCTTAGAAGGTTTTCATTCTTTAAGTAATCTTTTTAAATATCTTAAATGGATGTTTCCAATAAAAGTTGAATGAACCTTGCCTGTATTTATTTTTAGAGAAATATAGTAAAAATTTGGATGGAGTAGTTTTCCCTCCAGGTTGTTGAGCAGGTGAGCCAATGTGTTCTTTACAAGACACTAAATGTGAATACATATAGAATTTCATTCTAAAGACTCCAATTTTGGGGAAAATGAATAGTTAAGTCTCCTACATGATAGTAGTATTGAGTATAAACTTGACATTTGGGCATGGGCATTCCTGAAACAGAATGAAAAGAAGGTGTTATGGCTTTACAGTACAGTAAATAGACTTTTGTAGCTTTTTTGTTTCTTTTTCAGATGAGTGCTAACACGTATCACTGTGAATGTCCCTAATTACAGGGCACTATGGTTCAATTTTTCCAGTTTCATATTAAGGAAAAGGAATTTTAACAAATTGAAATAAAAACTTGCACCAATTTATTAAATAATTCATTTATCAGTTATTCATTGAATTTACACTTTACCAGACACATTTTCTAGTTGATGAAAATACAGCATTAATAAAACCTAGGACCACTAGAAACTGAAATTCTCCTTACTTTTTTAACATAATGATGAACATTCCAGTGTTGTAGTAGTAGTGGTGTTTGTATGTGATGTGAGGTACAGATTGAACATTTGAAAAAAAAGTTCAATTTTATGTTAAAGATTTTTGTTTTGTATTGATTTTTTTTCAATTTTGAGACCTGGTTTTAGTTTCAGGATATGATTTCTTTTTAAATTACTAAAACAATATCGTCTCATTCATTGAGAGGTAAATTTTCTATCTTTTAGTAATTTTTGTTTCTTTGGAGTTTTAGGTTTCTTGCTATTGGTTATTCATTTATTCTCTTACATTTTCTTGAAGGATATATCTTTGTCTTTACATTTGGAAAAGTCAGTAAACTGCAGTTTTTGGAAGATGGAGTGTTTATGTTGTAATGAGTCAGGTTCTTTGTCTGCAATAGATTTTGAGTATAGTAAAGTTCTCAGTAAACTGTCTAATGTATTTAAGACAAGGTGTGGACAAGATGCTGAGAGTACTGGATGTATTATCTCTGGTATGCTTCTCAGGACCTAGCACTCATGCTCAATCTGAGAGTGTTTGGTCAGAATTGCCACTTTGAAAGAATTGCCACTTTGGAGAGCACTCCTAAGCTCTTAGGCTGTGCTGTATTTTCGTGTTTGCGCTCCGAGACTAGGGAAACTGACATTTAATTAATTTTAGTTGGACTACATTTCATGTTTTTCAGCCTTTCAGTATTCTGTTCCTTTTTGTTTTCAGGACTCATCTAGGAGAGAAATGTTTTGTGTTATGTTTTGCTTTGCTATTGTTTATATATTTATCTGTTATATTTTCTTTGTTTTTAAAAATGTTTTCTGGCTTCTAGCTTCTGTTATGTTCTTCCATTATTTTGAGTAGATTTTGCTCCTAATCTACAATTATTTGCTTTATGCCACTACAATGTCCTCAGTCTTTTGTTTGATAGTGGTTATTGTGTACTCTGCATTATAGTGCTTTAAAAATATGTATATTTTACAATATCAGTTAAACATTTTGATCCTTATATACACTTTTAATTTTTCACACCAGAGAAACTGTTTGGTATTTACACGTGTGTCCTATTTATTTCACTTAAGAGTATCGCCTCACTCTGCAAAGGTCAAAAGGAGTAGGGGAAGTGGGAGGGGTAGGACAAAGGAAAGAAGGTAAAAGAAAAAAATATGAGAAAAGGAAAAAAATGAAAACAAAGTCTCAATGTGCATCCATTTAGCTATAAATGTCTCTAGTTTCTCATTCTTTATGTCTGAGTAGTAGGGAAGGATGGAGGGGGTAAAGGGAGGGCAGGGCAATGGGGAAAAAATAAGAACCAAGATACATCATGCAAAGGTACAAGATCCCAATGATGAATGTCATAATATTTTATACCTAAAATGTACCAATAAACTTAATGAAAAAAGAAAAAAGAAAAAAAAATATGTATAACTTAAGCTTCCATTAGTTAGAGGGGAGATGACAGTTTACTGGAACTTTTTTTCTTTCATATTCTTTCTCTCTTTTTCTTTCTCATCCATGTCTTATTCTACCTGTCAATTTTCAATGAGTATTTTAAAGGTATATAAGAAGTATCAATTTCAGTATTGTTTATGTGTGTACTCTGTATTTGTTAATATATTTGTTAATATATTCATATTGTTGTAATCAAATCATGATTCTCTATATTTCTCCTCTTCAAATGAAATGTTTTGTTTTTGTTTCTTATTTTAGCTATGCTTGTAAATATGTTAAAAGAAATTAATACCCTTATGTGATTTCTTTTGATACATATATTAATTATTGAAGTTGGGGGTTCTTATGATTTGATGAAGTGAAGTTGTTGAAAGTTTTTTCTACCCATCTGTCCAGAAGAGTATATAAATGCATTTTGGGTCCATCTTTTTCTGAGAATATCTAGGTATTTTTTGCACAAACATACACAAATCACTTGCAAGGATAATATGAAGTTATAGGTACATAAGCAAGTATTTTATCTAATATTTCATACTGCTTGGTCTCTATCTATACATACATTAGTTGAATTTCATTTTTTTGAAATATAGCAGGTGGTAAGGAAAAGGCTGATATGAAGATTTGACTAATACTCTGTTTCCTCTTACTCATTTTTGATTACCTCTAGAACATTGTTAAAGTCTCCTCAAGTCCAGCCTAATGGGTAAAGCTAAAATTCCCTATATTTGTAATATTTCTTCAGTTTTCTTAATATCACTTATTTAAAAACATCTTTAAGGAAGAAATTAATTCCACTCTTTGTCCCAAGTAGCTCTCCCATGTAAAAACTAGATAATATTAAATACTTCATAGAAAATAGTGCCCAGTTTCTGGCAGAAGGAAAACATCTGAAAATGATGCATTTTATTACTATTACTAAAACATTTAATTCTACCCGTAGTTATTTAGCTTGATAAAAAAAAAAAGTTTCTAAAAACTACTTTGTTTATCCCAGGCCAAAAGCACTATAGCGTCTATTATATTATATTAGATTAAAAGAAATATATTATAACTCAAGTTATTAAAGTGAAAGTAAAAGAACATAAATTGTAGATGAAAATATAAATAAGAAAATAATATATATGGCCTTAATTTTATATGGAGTTATATTTGTCAGAGTTTCTTGTACAAATGTCACTTTTTAATAATGTTAAAATAGTAGTATTAATGTAATTGGCTTGCCTATATTACTTATATAAGTATGGAAACTTAATTTCCTTGGGGAAAATGTTTAGTATGTTTACTTTCTTTGACTTATACTGTTGTTCTGAGGCTTCTTTTTGAAGAAATCATATCTAATAGTAACCACACATAACTTTTTCAACAACAGAAACATTAATTTTCTTCAAACATTGTATATTTTCCTTTTTACCCATTCATCAATTCAATGTTTACATCTTTAAGACTACGTAATATTATTTAGCAGTTTTACATTATAGCAATCAGTTTTATTTTTTACAATACGGTAGAGTGTGAATTTTCTCTATGCACAGTTAAGCTATTTGGTCATTGTACATGTCTTTCAGAAAGACAAAACTGAGTCCTGGGTGATAAAAGAGAAATACTGGACACTGAAAATTTTTCAAATCCTCACTAGTATCCAGTGAGGATAATTATCCTTAAAGGGTAATTTTTTTCTTTTAAAATACTGTGGAATTCAGATGTATGAAAACTCTCTGAGGAAATTATGAACTTTTTAAACGTTGTAGAATCAAATATAGAAAAGCTTGAGTGGGTTTTTACAAATTATAACACTGAAATAAATTGTGATCATAATATCTGTCATCCAAATTCAATATATGCTTTGTTCACCAAAACTGTATGTGTAAAGACTCTACCAATGAAGAATGTTTGGAATTCCTTAAAACATTTTATAAAGCATTTACAAATGCTATGAAGAAGTCAATTTAATAGCTAAAATGTAATGTTATTTCAGAATCCACAATAGATGCAGTAATCCTCATCTTACAAAAGCAAATTTCACTCAAAATATAAAGAAAGAATATAAAGCAGTTTTCAAATAAAATCACGTTTTAAGCGACAACATTTAGCAACTCAAAGTGATACTTGAATCTGTCTTTATAAATCCAAATTTATATTCTGTATTAAATTCCATCTAGAAGTACATTTATAAGATGGACATTACCATACTAAGTAGATTTGCTGTGAACTGATTTATGATACGTTGCATATAATTTTTTAGTCACCAAACATGCTAACTTTTCATGTTGCCTGCACATAAAGAGAACAAAAATGTCAGATTAAAATTATTATTTTAATAACTTTGTTAGATTGTGTATAATTCTAGTTTCTATGCATATTCTTGAACATTTATGAAATATAATTTAGAAGTATAATTGTTACAGAGACTGTATTTCACTAAAACTGTATGACAGATTGGACAACCACATAATTCACAGTACAAAGTGTAGAATACTGATATAGGTTTGGTCTTAATAGCAGTGTTTATCACTAGATAGAGTACTGCTCTTCTTACGGCTAATAAACCAGATTTGAACATATTCCAACAAATTTAAGTTTGTCTCAGTGAAAATGAAGAATGTTCATAGAAATCAGAATATTTCAAAATTTAATATAGTAAGATTAACAGTTTCTTACAGCCAATAAAAAAAATACCAAACAAGAAAAGAAGCAGGAAAAAATATAAACCACAATGAGAAAAACTAACCCATAACTGAGAGAAATGTTAGACTTATCATAAGATAGCACTAGATCATTTCATTTCTTTCAGCATTTTAAGGGAAAATTATAAAATATAAAAATATCAGTCATCTTTCTGTTACTATAATAAATACCTGAGATAATTAACTCATAAACAGAAAAAGGTTGTTATAACTCACAGCTTTGAAGGTTGTAATCGTTACTTGGTCCATTCTTTGGGGCCTGTGGTGAGGCAACATGTCATGGCAGGAGCATATGGTGAAGCCATAATTCTAAGAACATCAACAAAAAGAAGGGACCACAATTCTACAATCCCTCACAGGTCATGCCATCAGTCACCTAAAAACCTCCCATGAAGTTTCACCTCTCAAAGTTCCACTGCCAATACACCTGCCAATATATCAATCTGGGTCTCAAGCCTTTAACACTCTGGCCATTGGGGGAAATTCATCTAAACTATAGCAGATATTAAAGGAATCTCAAATCAATCTTCTGAAAATGAAAACTATAATGTTTGAAAAAGAAAAGAAGTGAAATAGTAGCAGCAGATAATTGTAATAGTAGCAGATAATTGCAAAAGAAAAGAGTAGTAGAATTGAGGGTATAACAATGTACATGATACAAAATGAAATAAAGAATAATGAGTTTAGAAACAAACAAAAACTGTTCATATATGGCTGGAGTGGAATCTCAGTGGCGGAATATTTGTCTAATATTCACTAGAAGCAGGTTTTAATTCCACTGCAACAATAAAACAAAACCACAGTGTAGCTGTGGTAGAATTTATAGCAAGCTATCCTATTTATTTGTCTATGGAATAAAAAGAAAAAGAAAAAGAGTCAGGATTTAAAATATTTACAGCAGTAACCTAAATTTTTCAAAATTTGATAATAACTTATAAACACAAATATAAAAATTTTAATCAAATCCAAGCACAAGAAAACTAAAACAAAGAAAATTATAATAAAATTTCCCATAGTTATCAATAAAGACATACTTTTCAATGTAATCATACAGATAGATGGTTATGTGCAGTGGAACAAAGGCAAGGATGACAGATTTCTTGTTTAAAATGCACAGATACCTCTTCACAAACATATTAGCCTTATTTGTAATACTGTATCCCTAAATTAGATCCATCACTAAGTCCATAAGAAGGCTAATATATACCAATCTGTCATATATCCATTTATTAGAAAAGTACTTGGGAATGGAAAGGAATAAACTATCAATTCATGTTACATCACGGATGAATCTCCAAATGTTTATGCTGAGTGAAAAATTCAGAGAGTAGGCAATTACAGACTTCATGTTTTATTTCCATAATTTCTAGAATTGAAACCTTACCTGTAGTGATGAAAAATTGCTTAGTGATTCTCTAGGGATAGAGAAGTTTGTGGGCTGGAGGGAGTAATTCACATGGTCCCAGGGAAACTTCTCAAATTATGGATTTTTCATTATCTTGATCGTAATAATGTTTTAAAAATCTTATCAAACTTTGCAGTGAAGTATGTGCAGTTCATTGCATTTAAATTATGATACAATAAAGCTGTTGAAGGGGCAGTAGATGAATTTAGTGGTGGAAAATACTACCTCAAAGCCTTTTACATATATGTGCAATATATGTAAAAGTGATTAAATTTACCATCATCATTACAGGAACACACAAACATTATATAATGTAAAACTTCATACACATCAACTTTGTAGTTTTTTT
>NW_004624732.1:11034165-11047655 GCF_000247695.1 Heterocephalus glaber | reverse complement strand
TTAATACAATTTTATCCAATAATTGGTAAATTTTATTATGGCAATGAAAATTATAGATTTATAAATTTCAAAACATAAAAATCAGTATTTATAGAATAAATACATCATTGTAGCTAAAAACAAAAAAGCTTTAAGAGAACAAGTGGGCCTACACAACCATACTTATATTGCAGATAGGGAAACAAGGGCTTAGAAACTTACCAATTTGTAAGAAACTATCTCCTGACTCAGCCTAAAGCTGTTTTCATTTTTATCACACAGTCTCTACTTACATACATATACTTATAGAATTTTTAATTATATTTTTTATTTTTATTTTAATTATATTTTCACAGAACATAGTAATGGATGTGGTATTTGTTTTGTCTCAACATGAGTTGTTGGTCTACTAGCATTGGTCAGTTAATGAGAAATTTAAATGCTTTATTTAGCAGCACATAATTATTCAGAAAATTCATGAGCTGTTATTTCTATTTTTATATGGAGTGGTTGAAGGGAGGGGAGGGGAATGGGGGAAAAAATAAGAACCAAGATATATCATGCAAGGGTACAGATCCCCAATGATGAATGTCATCATATTGCATACCTAAAATGAATCAATGAACTCAATGAATAAAAATATCTCAATTTTGTCTGTCTGGTTTTACTTTAATTCTTAGGTGTGAGGATGATTTTTCTAAGCTTAACTTGTTTCAATATATTGTTAAAAGTCTACCAAAGATCCACTGTTTCTTACCTTAAGTGTTGTGTTTTCACTCAATCAAAAAAGACTCCCATATTTGAGCTCAACTTACCTGTATAGGGTTATTCATTCCTATACTTCCTTACATATATTTATACTTCCTTAAAAAGCAGCAGATATCGCTCAGAATATTTCTTATATACTTTCTGAGATCTCACCACTCTTGAAATTCCAGATTAAATACCATCATCCATCATCACTAAGCAGCATTGTCTCTTCATTCAAATGACAAATATTATCTTCTATTCTTGGGATGCATTATGCTTCCTTGCCTTAACATATGTGTTTAATTTTGGCTAAAATATCTACATTTGAAAACATACAAATTAAAACACAGCTTTCCATATGCTAGACAATTGTATATTTGATTGTAACGTTGGATGTGAACTTCACACAGAATAGCCTTCATTAATATAGTTCTGATCATGAATTGTTCCTTAGACTCCAAAAGGCAGAATGATTTTATAGAAGTCCTACTATATTCCTTCTTCAGCTACAGAAAATTGTATTGTGAAAAATCCACTTCTAGGCTTAGGAGATAGAAGCAGGAGTTAATTTGCAGATCTGAAGAACAGTTGAGATTCCTATATTTCCCAAATCAGTATAAAACTGCATAGTAATTAACAAAAAAAATTCAGCTATATAGTTCTTTGATGAAGGGAATAAATACAAATCCTTAAGTAATTCTAGACAGATATTGATTGATGATTTTGAATTTTTGGTATCTTTGTACAAGTATGAAATACACAACTATTGGAAGTAGGTCAACAAAGAGGGTGATCCTCATCACATATATAATTCATATCTGAATCAGAGTGCAAGAAGCGGTGTGCTAGCTAGAAGTGTTTATAGGGAGTCAGACTGCATTGCATTTGTGTATAAAATGCTAAACTTTAACTAACATGCTTTGAGGAAATAGTTTTTAATCCCTACAAATTCAAGGGAGACAAAAAGTAGAACCTAGCTCACCTTTGGTTATAGGATTCATCTCCCTTTCATCTTGCTACCTCTAATCTTAGGAAAGTCAACTCCACATGATTCTGTTAGGCTTCTAAGAGTCCATGATGGGATTTTAAACTACAAGTTAAGAATAATAAAATATAATTATTTGCTGCTTTGGGTACTTTTAAGATTTTGTGCTTCATATTGAAGGTAATAGGTAAGGAACAAAGTGAAAGTAAATATCTTAAAGTTTAATGCCTCAAAATAATCATAGAACTTGAAATTTGTCTAATTCTATAAACTTCGCATTCATTTTTATATAATCTAATTTGATCATCAAAATAATGGTTTTATGTCATTAAGTGAATTAGTATTTTGCTTATTTAATAAATGTTCTGAGCCAGGCCTTTAATTTATTTTGAGGATCGACTTCTGAAAAATATAGTCCCATAAGCAAACTAACAAATCACATACTTTAAAATTATGATAATTATGCTAAAAAGAAAAAAGGTTTCAGGAGAGAAAGAATCGTTTTATATAGGGAAGTCACAGGACATCTTTTGAATTAGATAACAAGATGAGATATGTTGAACCTAGCCATATAAATTGTTGAGAGACATTGGTTTTAGATCTGGGAAACACATTAGGGATATTTAGGTATTAGAAGAAATTTCTGAGAATGATAATTAATATTTAGGTAGCTCTTTCTAAAGTATTTTCAGTGTATGATTTCATTTAATAATCATGATGTGAAGAGGTAAATTTAGAGACTGATTGATAGGTAGAAAATTTTTCATCCTCCTTTTGACAGATTATTATTAATCATGAAGGAAAAAAAAATCTAAGATTAAGCAAAAGATATTCTGAGTGGCATGTGAATTGTTTGTAGGTAAAACATTCTCGAAGATATCCCATTTGAACATTGCTGAGAATGACAGCAACCTTCAAATATTCAGAACATATAATTAGATGCTTATCATTTAGTTTCATTGAGTATACATGGTGTTCAGTGCTTTATGTGTAGTAATTTAAAAAGAAAAATAATTGCACAACAAAGTAAGTTAAGTTTTAAGGAACTCTAAACTCTTTTAGTGGGATCTTGGTGTACATGCACACGTGTATAAATATCTCTATATACATATGCATACCTTTAAAAATTGTTATAACGAATATGTACAGCATATAAATAAATGTGTGGAAATGTATTGATTGCACTTACAGTTATTTTTAAATGCATGTATAAATGATCAACCTAAATATGTTTTAATTCAGATAGCCTAAATCAAATGTCTTTCTATCTAGTAAAAATGAGAATCATAAACATACCTAAAGTGTTGCTAATTAAACTGAAGGATCTTTCCTGTGTACTGAGTTATACTTAGATGGGAACAAGAAACTTTAGGGTGCTATTGTTCATTATGAAGATTATAGATATCAGTAATATGTTGATTTAGCTCAGTGGTTTCGCCCCCTGCTATGCAAGCGCAAGGACCCGAGTTCGATCCCCAGTACCAAAAAAAAGAAAAACAAAACAAAAAACGAAAAACAAAAATATGTTGTGCCTTTCAAAAATCTAGGCAAGAAGATTATGAAAGATTTTACCAGAAAGAAATGATAGATTTTGAGAGTATGGTGTTTACCCTGATTTAAACATTCAATTGATTCAGATATCTAATATTAGACAGTATTCCATTGATTTATAAAACTTTTTTTTAGGTACCAGTTTAAAATATATGCAAAATTGACAGATTTTGGTAGAAACTATGATGAAAACAAATCATTGCAACACAGGTAATTGCATATTGAATTTCAGAAACATCACATTGTGTACTTTTCTGTCATAATTTATCCATATAATTAGATTTTCAAATTATATTATATTGTCTTTGATAAAATTCTATTTATTCCATGTTTAAATATAGAAAAACTATATGAAACTGCCTGTTTTATTATATCTATTTATTGGAAGTTATTTTAAATAATATCCTTATTTATACTCTTCATATATTATAATTTTCCCTCCATTTTAGCAACCAGAATGGTCCTTTTAAAACATAATGACCCAATCATTTGAGAAATGAAGATGAAAACAGTGCTGAGATTCAACCACACCCTAGAAAGAAATGCTGCTATCAAGAAATCAACCAATAACAAATGCTGGCGGGCTTGTGGAGAGAAAGGAACCCTTCTCCATTGTTGGTGGGAGTGCAGACTGGTGCAACCACTGTGGAAATCAATATGGAAATAGCTCAAACAACTAGGATTAGAAGTCCCATTTGGCCCAGCTATTCCTCTGCTGGGTATCTTCCCAAAAGAATTTAAAGAATCATACCACAGTGATATATGCTCACCCATGTTTATAGCAGCACAGTTTGTAATAGCTAAAACTTGGAAATAGCCCAATTGACCATCAACTGGAGACTAGATAAAGATGTGTTTTATTTTATAAAATGGAGTAGTACTCAGCCATAAAGAATGAGAAACTAGAGACACTGATAGCTAAATGGATGCATATTGAGGCCATACTCTAAGTGAAATAAATAGGACACACATGTGTAAATACTGAATAGTTTCTCTGGTGTGAAAAACTAAAAGTGTAAATAAGGATCAAAATGTATAATTGATATTGTGAAATAGGAAGAAAATGTCTAAGGAGTCTGGGAAGTGGGAGGGGTAGGGGAAAGGAACGAAGGGAAAAGAAAATATATTCAAAAAGGGAAAAAATGGAAACAAAGTCTTTGTAAATAGGGAAGGGTGGAGGGGGTGAAGGGAAGACAGGGGAATGGGGAAAAAATAAGAACTAGGATACATCATATAAAGGTACACGATCCCAATGATGAATGTAACTATTGTATACCTAAAATGTGCCAGTAAACTTAATGGAAAAAAACCATAATGACCCAAGAGAAACAATGCTATATTGAAAGTGTTAATAAGGACTAAAATGTATAATATTCAAATGGGAAGAGGTACAAGGAAGAGGAAGAGGAAGTGAAAAGACAAAAAGAGAAAAGAAAGATAAAATGGAAACAAAGCTCTTATAAATGAGAAGGGGAAGAAGAGTTGAAGGGAAGGGAGTGAATGAGACCAAAAGAAAAATTAAGATATATTATGTATAGGTACAAATTCCTTATGATAAATGTGATCATTATGTATATCAAATTTATATCAATAAAATTAATTAATGGTAAAAAAACATAATGATGCACAAGTAGATGTTTTAAAGAATCCCTGTACACCTATGTGTAGTAACACTAATTATGATTGGTTAATTTACATTGTTCCTGTACTATACAACTCTAAAGCTCAAAACACTGGACTGCTGAACAAACTCACTCAGAATCAAAACTAAATTGTCTTAGAGACCCATGGTACCACTCAATTTGCTCCTTTGCCTACTCTTATTTTATCCCCTCACACTTGCTGCTTGTGCACTCTTCTGCTGACATTGGTAGAACACAACAAAAGTGGGGGAGGCTATAATATTGATTATGCCCAAAACGGGCTATATAAGCAGTGCCAGCTATGAAGAACCCCACAATTAGTTTGTTTTGAAAAATGAGTTCAGCCAAAGCCTATGTGTCAAGGTCAGAGTAACTCACATCCAAATTCTCTTCCCACAACTAAAACCTTCTTACTAGAAAGACAATTTTTTTAAGAGTAGGAAAAATTTATTGAAAGATAGCTTCTATCTAAGAAAGACAGAAGGGGGATTGCAAAATGGGTTACCCTTAGAAGGACAGTTTTTAATTATAACCATATATTTTGTTTATTCTGTTCCTACTTCAAGAATACTTTGTCTTGGGGCCGGGGGATTAGCTCAGCAGTTCTGCTGCCTGCCTCGCAAGCAAAAGGTCCTGAGTTCGATCCCTGGTACAAAAAAAAAAGAAAAAAAAGAATACTTTGTCTTGTCTTGTATGAGCTTTGCTTACATTAATTTCCATAGAAACTGCATGACTGTGCATCTTCACATGTATTACTGCCCATCTTCGCATGTAGTACTGCCCTTGCACATAGCTTGCCTTTGCCCCAATTGATTACTAATAAAAATCAGTGGCTTGGGCTGGCCAGCACTAGCGTAGAGCAAGAATGAAACAGACTCATTTGTCCAAGATGGAGATTATTATTTAGTCACCATTCATTTCCTGTAACAAAAAGACAAAAATCCTTCATGGATGTAATGGGAACAGTCTCTTATTTGCAGACATATATTTACATGTATTTACTTTTTAACTCACTAAAGGGAAATCAAATTCACAAGCAACTTAGTTGTTATCTAAAATACCTCATTAGCAGGAGAAACCAACTGCTTAAGAGGCAGAGTGGATTAGTAGAAGATTCAAGGTAGTTACTGGGTGTCAGTTCTGTCATAACATTATACTCATTCACAATGCAGAATAAGAAAATAAATATAAATTAATTTCATAAGTGCTAAATAAGTGTAAGGGAAAAGCAGTTTACATTCAGCAATAGACAGACAAGCAAAGACAACCACAAAGAACAGAACATTAAGAGCTCTTAGAGATGATGGTATGCCACGATGGTGGGTTAGTAGAAAGCAGCATTTTCTAGACATGACAAAGTCAAAATTGAACCAAGAAGTTGTAAAAAAAAAACTAAACAGATTAACAATAAGCAATGAGTTAGAAGCATCAATAAAAGTCTCACATCAAACCAAGGACTGGAGGGATTTACTGTGAACTTTTAAGAGACTTTTAAAGAAGAACAAACATCGGTGGTCCAGAAGCAATTTTCATTCTTTGAAATCAATATTACTCTGATAACAAAACTTAATAAAAGATGAGAGAGAGAGAGAGAGAGAGAGAGAGAGAGAGAGACTATAGACCAATTTCCTTGATGAACATAAGTACCAAAATACTCAAAAAGACTCTTGCAAATAGAATTCAACAACACATTATAAAAATCATACACCATTATTAAGTTGGTTTTATCCTAGAGATGCAAGAATGGGTCAATATATATAAATCAGTAAATGTATTATAGCATATAAATAGAATCACAAGTCATCTCCATAGATGTAGGAAAAGCCTTTGACAAAATCCAGTATCCCTTCATGATAAAAACATGGAAAAATCTATCTATAGAAGGATTTGACCTTAGTACAAGTAAGACTGTATATGAAATAGACAGCCAACATAATACTCAATGGACACTATGCAAAAAAGCTGCAAGTATTCCCTCTAAAATTAAGGAAGAGACAAAGATCTCTACTCTCACACTACTGTTCAATGTATTACTTGCAATTCTAGCCATAATAATTAAATAAAGAAAAGGTATAAAAGGGAGGGAAACAAATAAGAAAGGAAGAAGTCAAATTGTTCCTATTTACAGGTGATATGATCCTTTATTTCTAAGACCCTAAAAACAACCAGAAGACTTTGAGATATGATGAACAAAGTCAACACATTGGCAGTATACAAAATCAACCTAAAATAGCTTTCCTATGCAGCAATAATTAACCCATTAGGAAAGAAATCAGAAAAATAATTTCATTCTTAACAACTTTAAAAATACCTAGGAATAAACTTAATCAAGGAGGTTAAAGAACTCTACAATGAAAATTATAGAATATTGAAAAAATTTAAGAAGACACTAGAATATGAAAAGATGTTTCATGTTCATGGATGGACAGAAATAATATTATTAAAATGGTCATATTAATCAAAATGATCTGTAGATTCAATGAAATTCTCATCAAAATTCAATATAATCCTTTGCAGCACTAGAAAAAAAAAAAAAGAATTCGTACGGAAGCATGAAAGACCCAGAACAAAATGTAATCTAGAACAAAAGATCATTGCAGGAGGTATTAAGTTGTGTGGTTTCAAAAGTGAAACTGGCCAAAACAGAATGTCACTGGCACAAAAGTAGATACATGTACCACTGGAATAGAACAGAAGACACAGACCCCAACCCATGAAACTACAGCCACCTGATTCTTGACAAAGAGCCTACCTACATATATTCCTCCTCCACTGATCCAAGAATGTGATATTCTGCCTCACTCCAGATCTAAATCATTGGAGTCAGCCAACCATAGACAATGAAACTTCAAAAACTATAAGCCTAAATAAATGGGAAAGGAATGTGAAAATGATTAAAGTATATTATGTGCATGTACAAATCTGCCAGTATGAAACTCATTAATGTGTATAATGCAGTGATATGCAGTAATAAAAAATGTGAAAGGAATTTGTGAGAAGAATTTGAAAATGATTAAAGTATGTTATGTGCATGTACAAATCTGCCAGTAAGAAACTCATTAACATGTATAACCAATATCCACTAGTATGTGAAAGAAAAAAATCTTAAATTTTAGAAATATTACCATCTAGTGATTAAGAATACATTTTTGGGTGCTAATAAAAGATTATAGAGTCCAAAAGATAATACAAGTCAAGTATTGACAGTCTAATTCTTATACAGCACATAAATATTAAAAAGTAAATAAAGTCTAAAAAATAAAAATGAAATAGACTTTCATCCTTTAAATTGTTTTCCTCAGGTATTTTGTCACAGTTAAAAACAACTGAAATAATCTCCTCAACATGTATTATTTCCTTATGATAAAAGCACTCAAGAATTCATTCTAGCTTTCTATCATTGTTATTCATCGTCACCTTCTATCCAATAGCACATGAGAACTTCTTACTCCTCATAATATAACTTAGTACTCATTGATCACCTCTCCTCATCTCTTCATTCCTCCTCTTTCTCTGACTAGCTGTTGGTAACTACCATTCTACTCTTGACTTTCATAAGTTCAATATATTGGGATTCCACATATGTATGTGTGAGATTAATAAGTACTTGTCTTTCTGTGCCTGGCTTATTTCATTTAGCATGACAATATCTAGTTCCATTTATGCTGTTATAAATGACAGGGTTTCATTATTTTACGCCAACCTGATACCCCATTGTGTATATGTTGATGGACAAACCCACTTAATTTATTTCCATTTCTCTGCTATCATGAATAGTATTTCAGTGAACATGAGAGTGTAGATATCTGTTTAACAAACTGATTTTATTTCCTTGGATGCATACACAGAAATGAGATTCTTATATCATACAATAGCTTTATTTTTAATTTTTTGTCGAACCTTCATACTGTTTTTTATAATAGCTGTACTATTTACATTCCTCTCAATTGTATGAAAAGATTTTCTTTGTCCATAAACTCTCAACCATTTGTAATCTATTGTTTCTTCTGGTAATAGCCATACCTATTGGGGTGAAGTGACATCTCATTATAGTTTTTATTTTCATTTTTCTGTTGATTAGTGATAGTATGCATTTCTGTATATATCCATTGGCAATTTGAATATCTTCTTTTAAGAAATATCTAGTTAGATCTAATTTCTGTTTTTAATAGGATGATTTCTTTTTATGTTTTTTAGTTCCTTGGATGTTCAGGATATCCATGTCTTGCCAATTGTATAGTTTGTAAATATGTAGTTGGTCATTGCTATATTGATTGTCCCCTTTGCTATCAAGAAGCTTATTAATTTGATGTAACCTAATTTATCTGCTTTTTATTTTGTTTCTTGTAGTTTGGGGGTCTTGTAAAAAAAATTCTTGCCAATTCCAATGTCCTGAAACATCTCCATGTGTTTTCTTTGAGTTGTTTCATATTTTCACATCCTATATATAAATATTTAATTGATGTGAAAAGATTTTCATAACTAGAAAGATACAACTACTTACTTTCAGGCTTCCAATCCCAGCATTATTTTCTTAAAGGACTGTCCTTACATTATTTCATGTTCTCATCACCCTTGTTGAAAATCAGTCAATTATACATGTGTGGTTATTTTTAAGTTTTCTGATCTGTTCCATTAATCTATGTGTCTGTCCATATGCTAATACCATGCTGTTTTGTTTACTACAAAGTTAAAAGAAGTCTTAGAGTTTAAACTCAGTATATGAGTTTAGCATTACCCTTTTATCAAAACTACACAAGAACACAGATACACACAGATACACACAGACTCACACAGACACACACAAAACACATACAGACACACAAGCACACACACACACCAGAAAGGTATAGGTATACCCTTCATAAACCTAGATACAAAAATGCTCAGCAAAATCCTAGGAAATCAAATCCAACAGCATATTGTAAAGATAATTATCATGATCAAATGGGATTCATCCCAGAGATACAAGAATTGTTCAACATAAACTGATCAATAAATGTGATATTCATTTTCAACAGAATGAAAGGCAAAAACATTATCATTATTTCAATTAATGCAGAAAATGTATTTAATAAAATTAAATATTCTTCTATAAAAATTAAGTATAAAAGGAATTACTTCAGGATTTAAAAGACATATATAATAGGCTAACAGATATCATTATAGTGAATAGGGAAAACATGGGGCTGTCTCTGTAAGATCTAGAACAAGAAGAGAATACTCACTTTTACCACTTTTATTCAATGTAGTACCAGAAGTCCTAGTCAGAGCAATTGGGCATGGCAAAATTCCACTGCTTGGAATTTTCCTCAAAGAATTGAAAGAATCATACCACAGTGATATATGTGCACCCATGTTCATAGCAGCACAGTTTGTAATAGCTAAAACTTGGAAACAGCCCAAATGCCCATCAACTGGAGACTGGATATAGAAAGTGTGTTTTTTTTATAAAATGGAGTACTACTCAGCCATAAAGAATGAGAAATTAGAGACATTTATAGCTAAGTGGATGCACATTGAGGCGATACTCTTAAGTGAAATAAATAGGACACACATGTATAAATACCGAATAGTTTCTATGGTGTGAGAAACAAAGTGTAAATAAGGACTAAAATGTATAATAGGTAATGTGAAATAGGAAGAAAAAGGGCAAAGGGGAAGGAAGTGGGAGAGCTAGGGGAAAGGATAGAAGGGAATGGGATTAATAGGAGAAAATGGAAAAATAGGAACAAAATCTTTGTAAATAGGGAGGAATGGAGGGGTTGAAGGGAGGGCTGGGCAAGGGTGAAAAATAAGAACCAAGAGAGACTATGTAAAGGTGCAAATTTCCAATGATGAATGTCATTATATTGTATACCTAAAATACACCAATGATTAGAATGAATATTCGATAATGCAAAATAGGAAGAAAAGGTCCAAAGGGGTAGGGGTAGTGGGAGGGGCAGGGGCAGAGGAAAGGAAAGAAGGGAAAGGAAAAATGATGAGAAATGGAAAAAATGGAAATAAAGGCTTTGTAAATAAGGAAGAGTGGAGGGGGTGAAGGAAGGGCTAGGAATGGGGAAAAAACAAGAACCAAGATGCATTATGTAAAGGTACAATTCCCAGTGAGAAATGTAATTGTGTTGTATACCTACAATGTACCAATAAAAGAATTTAATACAAAAAAAAGAGGAAGTTAGATTTTCATGGTTGCAGGTGACATGATCTTATATATATAATATTCCAAAAAACTTTGTGAACTAACAAACAAAACAGCAAGGTTTAGTATACAAGTCAACATACAAATCTCAACATTGTTATTATGCCAATGGTTAATTATTAAAGATAGAAACCAAGAAGGCAATCCTATTTTAATAGCTACAAATGCAAAGTAATATGCTCAGAAGTAAATATAAATATAAAAATGAATGATATCTTCAATACAAAGTATAAAACATTTATGAAAGAAATAGAGGAGAATATAAACTATCAGAAAAATATCTGTGCTCATGGATTGGAAATGTTAAAATGCCCATGCTATGAAAAGTAATTTAGGGTTTCAATGAAATCCATATAAAAGTATAAATGACATCACTCACAGAATTAGAAAACACAATTCTATAGACCATATGTTAACACCCAAACTTCTGAATAGATAAAGCAATCTTGAACAATAAAAAAAGTCAACGCATTACAATAAATTTTTCTGGTGAATTTCTTTATTTATGTTTTTAGCTTCTATTGGTTTGTTGTTTTTCATTTTGTTCTTCACATCTTCCTAGCTATCAAAGTCCAATTTTTAGGTTTTGTTTGAAAATTTTCTGTAATAACTGACAATGTTTCTGATAGAATTTATTCTTATCAATATTCATTCAAAGACAAAAGACAAATACAAAGAATTACATTAATAATATCAAGAGAAGACATAATTTGTACATATTTTACATTTGATATGTGTATATTTTAGTACACATATTAGAACTCATGAGATTTTTAAAGATATATGACAAAGATTCTTGAGAAGTAGAATAAATAACAAAATATATTCACCAAAATAAAATATGTATGCTACAAGTACAAAAAGACTTTAAGTCATTTTGATTTCCATTTAGTTTTTCTTATTAACATTTATTAAATTAAATAATTACTAATAAAACAATAATGCAATTTTTTCTTAATATGAAAACTTCACATAATTCTTAGAACAGTGTCAGCCATTAATATATTTATAGTAAATTCTTGAATGATTATCTAATTTTAGGTAGTAGTAAAGTAGAGCACAATCCAGAGTAAAATCTTAATATTTCTTAGTAAGAATGGGCAGATGGGAAAAAATTAGCATGATGAGGAAAACAGAAGATTTTGACCTTGATTTCAACAACAGCTGAAGTGCAGCTGCAAAGAAGTAAATCTCTACATTAATGAAGAATAAATGGAGATTTGCTTAAACTTTTATAAAATATATGTAACCAAGCAGTTAAATTAACAATCAGCATTACAGTTTATATCTCGGTATCCCCCAAAAGCCTCATAGGCTCATAGGAGAGGCTTTGGGGAGGTGACAGGATCAAGGGTTTGTGATACTTATCACTGGATAGTCTAGTGATGAGTTTATAGCCAGGTGTGATGTTGGAAGGTGAAGGCTGTTGTGAAGTGGTGGGTCATTGTGGGAGTGACCTGAAAGGTAAATGCCCCTCCTCTTCCCTTGGTCCTTCACAGTTCTGCCTGCCATGCCAGAAGCTCTTTCTCCTCTGCCATACCTCCCTGCCTTGGAGCCAGCCGACTATGAACTGAAAACTACAAACAGTGAGTCCAAATAAGAGTCTCCTCACATAATTTGTGGGTGTTGGGTACTTTGCCCAGTAGCAAGAGAGCAATTAAGACATTTAGAATCCCTGAGTTATATGAAGGTGACAAGTGCCATCAAGAACAGCTATAAAATCCACTTGCAATAGGACTTTTAAGTATGAAGCAACTAATTATCTCCTTACAACATTTACACGGAAAAAATATATATATATTAATGCTAGGGCTAATAATTTTTATTATAAAATTTGGGCTAAATAATCAAATTTCTGTTTCTATATGTACCCGTTGTGTGACCTCAGACAACTTATTAACTTCTCTGTACATGTCTCTTCCTTTGTGAAATGGAGGTAATATGAATACTGTGAATTTGCTCTGAGGATTAACTGACTTATTGTATAAAGTGCTTCATAATGCCTGTCACAGGCAAGGCACAATTCAAGGCCTTAACATTACTTTGTTGATACTGTTTTTCTTCTAAACTAGCTATTGTACTTGGTGGTGATTTATGGATTCACACTACTGTAAAGCTTTTAGTTAACAGTTTTGTTATTCCATTTTACTTTCTTCTAAGACTGGTGTCCATCTGACATCAATGAAGAGGAATCAGAAAAGATATTTGAAGAATACAGAGGAGGAAGAACAGCAAGGGAAAGGGGGAGGCAAAAGAAGAGGATGAGGAAGAAATAGATGGAGAGTGAGAGTAAAGAGGGGTGAGGAGGGGGAGAAGATAGGAGAGAGAGAGAGAGAGAAAGAGAGAGGGAGACAGAGAGAGAGAGAGAGAGAGAGAGAGA
>NW_004624732.1:11017578-11034065 GCF_000247695.1 Heterocephalus glaber | reverse complement strand
AGAGAGAGAGAGAGAGAGAGACAGAGACAGAGACAGAGACAGAGACAGAGACAGAGAAACTGTAACCAAAAGAATGCTGGTAGGAATTAGAGGAAATTAAATACCAGGATGAGGAAGAAGGTTGGCAAAAACCCAGGTAATTCATTTAGCGACAGCTTTCTGATTAAAGTAAGGAAAAGGTTTGATTCTTTGGAGTTTCAGTTGGTAGAAACTCAAACACAAGCCTTCTGTTTTAGCATTCATATGATTTATATGGGCTCAAACTTATATCTTTAAAGACTGGGCTGCTAAATTCTCCCAGATTTCATCGCTGGTGAAATCGATACTCAACTAAACTAAAGACAGGAAATGAAGCTACAAATACCTCCTTCTGATTCCTTTAAGTGTGTCAATCTGAATGGTGAGCCATGTATAAAACAGTGCCGAGGGATACCGAATGCATAGTTCAGGATACTAAGTGCAATGGATCTTACTGCATGGTTTAACATATTCCAAATTCCCTTGGTAAATGACTGTTGCTTACCAGGAAGTTATATAAAATTTACAAGATCTTGCAGTACATGGTAGGCGGGATGGGAGTGGTGGTGGTAGGGAGGAGTGTATCATAGACTATAGAAGCTGTATTCTATAAGCTACTGGCAAAACACATCAAGATATAAGTTGAATAAATATCTGAAGCATCATATAATTTTAAAATAATTGTAGTAATCTCATATATGAAATATAACATTTTAAAAGAGGAAAGACATTCACACATATTAAAAGGGAAAAAGGAAGTAGTGAGTCCAGTAATGTGTTTATAGGCACATTGATTCATACAGATACACTACAGAAAATTATTACGTAGAAATAGAAAATTCTAGTCATGATCAGAAGCTGACATTTTGAGATATACATAGATTTTTAAAGATTTACATATATTGGCATTTAAAACTATTTATAAGAATTAAATTTTACTTCAGCATAATTTTGAAAGCTAATACTCTAAAGACCTAAGGGAATAAACACCATGTGAAATTCAGAATGTTTTTTTTTTTAGCTTTTTATTTTTTTTTTTACAGCTGAGAGTAGGAAAGAAAATTGTAGCTCACTCTTAATTATAGAGTTGCAAAAGCAATGTTGTAATTAGAGCTGTGAAAATTGTCTGGCGACAGATTTTCTTTGTAGTTTGAAGGAGTGAACAGTTCTATTGATAGTATTTGATATGAGTTTCATCACAGAACACCAAAGAGATACCCTAACTTCTTAATATTTCTCTGGTGCTTTGATTATGATGACTACTGTTGCCATTTTAGTATGTGATAATCATTTTTTAAATATTCAAGTTTGCATTTATAAATTTTTTATAGTTTTCCTTTTATATATGGAATTTAACATTTAGATTATAGAGGTGTATAGAATATAAATAAATGCCAAATGAACACTACAGTCAAAGCATTTACAGCCTAATTTTTATGTCACACTCTAAGTAATATCTGTGTGCAAATAATAGGGATTAAATTATAACTATCTAATTTAATTCTCTAATTTCAAAAAAAGGTTTATCTATACAAGACACATAACTACTTCATGGCCTTAAAATCTTTAGAATATGATTATCTGAATTTGTTTTGGAAGAAATTTAGAGAAGTCTGGCAGTGGTAATGCCTGTTATAAGCTTTACGGACATTGAAGTAATTAAATTCCCTAAAAATAGTTGTAATAATTCTAACAATGAGAAGCATTTTTGAAAGGCATATCAAAGTAATCTTCACTGTATCTAATGTTAAGAACTTAGGGATATTTCTAAATGTTAACAACAACCTTCATTATAAAAAGAACTTTAGAAACTTTTATGTTAATTTGATAAAATACTGCAAATAAGGAAATTAGTGAAAGAAAGATTTATTTTGACCCAAGATTTCAGAGGTTTCTTCTCTAGTTGTTTGGCCTCATTGTTTCTGGGCCAGTGGTGAAGCTGGGCTTTGTGCTAGAGATGGTGGCATGGAGAGTCACAGTGCTCAGCTCATGACTGTGGCTGGAAGTGGAGAGACCAAGGACAAGTCCCCAAGACCCTTCCACCAAGGACCAACTCCTTTCACCTAGGCCCTACCTTCTCTGTTTCTCCCACCTCCACATAGCCAATTCAGCCGTGAACCCACAAATGGATATCCAATGATGAGAGCAAACCCCTCATGTTCCAGTCACTTTCCAAAAGCCCCAACTTTGAACATTACTGCAGTGGGGACAAATCCTTCAACACATGAACCTTTAGGGATAGTTCAGATTCAAAGTCTAACAAAATGAATTTAATGTCATTTTACAGTTAATTTTTTGATTTGCTCTTCCTGGTTATATTCAATTCAATTTAAATATATACAAAAACATTTGCAATATTTCTTATAGCTCAGAAGAAAAAATATGGGAAAATAGAGAATGGATAGAATAGAATTGTAGGATTGTAATGACATTGTTTCATTTTATTTTTGTTCTTATTGTAATGTATACTCTGAAAGAAACTAAGCATTTTTATGTATAACTTTGGGAAAAAAGGTTGAATACGCAGATAAGTAATCTGCGTGGTTATGGGATCTCAAAGACCATTTCTTTAATTCCTAGTTAATAACTGGAACTTGTTCCAGGTGCAATTTCCCACAGGCTCTCTGATGCAAGGAACTATTCACCAGAAATTCACAGTGAGATCAGGTGGTTGGTAATTATGCTCTGGCAACATAATATGTTTCCCAGTAATGGGCTTGAAATTTTTTCTCTTTCTGTTGAGTAGTGTCTAAGAAAAAAAATCAATGAAGAAATATTTACATATATTAAGTAAAAATATTTAAAAGAATATATACTTACAAACTCTGACATGTCTTATTATCCTAATCAAAGAAACAAGGATTTTTTAAAAAGGCATTAAGTTTATTGGTACATTTTAGGTATACATTGTGATGAAATTCATCATTTGGAATTGTACCTTTACATGATATATCTTGGTTCTTACATTTTTTCTCATTCACTTGCCCTTCCTTCAACCCCTCCACCCCTCCCTATTTACAAAGAGTTTGTTTCTATTTTTTTCTTTTCTGATATTTATTTCTTTCTCTTCTTTCCTTTCCCCTACCCTCCGACTTCCCCTTCCTCTTCCCTTCGGACCTTTTCTTCCTATTTCACAATATCTATTATACACTATGATCCTCATTTATACTTTCACACCAGAGAAACTATTTGGTATTTACACATGCGTGTCTTATTTATTTCACTTAAGAGTATGTCCTCAATGTGCATCCATTTAGTTATAAATGTTTCTAGTTTCTCATTCTTTGTGGCTGAGTAGCACTCCATTTTACAAAGAAAACTATGGTTCCCTGTGGATTGTGTTTTGCAAGATTGTCTTTTTTGACTTGACTAAAAATATATTAGATAAATTTTTTGCTGACAATGTATAATATACCTTATCTTATAAATGAATGATTCTGAAAATTATTTTGTATAAAATAATATTGATGGATTGTTTATTAACCATTAAAAACAAAAATAAAGAACTTTTGTACAATTAAAAAATTTTAAGGGAAGAAAAAGCTTTTTAATCATCCTCATCTAAAGTTCTCTTTATAGGCGCATTTTTATAGTAAAACAGGTATTATGTTTAGTATCAAGAATTGAGGCAGAATATAAATCTTTGAAAAGGTACTGTGTGTGTCATTCTTCAAACACTTATGTAAAAATTTATAATAATTTATACTTTAACTTTTATGGTAAATATTCAAAAGGGGAAAATAAATAATGCTTCCTTCTATCTATGGGAAATATAAGAGTGAAATCATGCTAAAGTTGTAGGGCAATGAATAAGCCAGTCATGACTTTAGCTCATCTGTCAGATACCAGACAACAAGGACACAGATTAAGCCAACAGGAAAGCTGAAAAATTCTTTATAAATCTTAGCCAGTATTTGGGAAAACAGTAGACTATGATAAATTGGCAGGCTTACAAAGACCCTACTGAGTGTATAGCTCCAGGAGAAGTACTTGGAAAAAGGTCAATATGTCAAAGTATATTGGCTTCTCCTAGCTGCTTTTGCAAGATATTACAGAAAGCAATGAGGTGAGAGAATGAGCTAGCTGGTCTGCAACACACCAAAAGCCATTAATAAAGAGAATCCAGGGCTTACACCCTTCCCCCTGTTGGGAAAGCCAATCATACCAACAGTTCAAAAATAGAAAAAGAGAGCTAAAAAACCTTGAGCAACAAAGGGGTTAAGATACTATCAAATGAAACCCCAAAAGAGTTTTGAGCACCACAAGTCCACAGAGAAGCTGTCAAAAAAGGCATTTAGTATTGTGGGGAAAAATATCAACAGTACGATTTTTCCAGTCAGACATGATTTCAAATGGCTTCAAGGTAGCCACCATTAAACAGAAAGCCAAAAAGAAATAGTGGAACAAATAAGCAAATAAACAAAACAGACTTATAAACTTTAGGTAATAACCTTGTGTTTGTTTACAGACATACAGAAATGTTTGTGAACACAGGTAGAATATTTTTAAAAATAGACTATACTTAAAAATAAACTACTGAAGCCTAGATATTTACAGAAAAGCATAAAATTATAAGGGTAAGCTTGACAAATTTTAACAAAGTTAAAATCCTTTCATTATTAGTATCTAAAGCAAACAATGTAATATTACTTGAACTGTGCAGGCCCCCAATACCCAAGAAATACATAAATATTATAATTTTTCTCTTTGGATATATTTTCATATAATTTTTAAAATATTGAGTTACCTTTTGTGCTCCTTTTGTAATCATTTTCTAACAGATATGCTTTGAAGAGAAAACTCTAATAAAAGATTTCCCTGCTCTGCCAGTTTTCATGTAAAGATAATAATGTTAATAGCTGAGTCAAATGGGACCTCTAGTCCTAGTTCTTTGCAGTATCTCCATACTGATTTCCACAGTGGTTGGACCAGTCTGCACACCCGCCAAAAATGGAGAAGGGTTCCTTTCTCCCCACTCCCCCACCAGCATTTGTTATTGGTTGATTTCTTCATAGAAGCCATTCTTTCTTGGCTGAGGTGAAATCTCAGTGCTGTTTTCATCTGCATCTCTCCAATGACCAGTGATGTTGAAGATCTTTTTATATGTTTATTTGCTGCTTTTAATTCTTTGTCTGAGAAATGTCTGTTCATTACAGATGCCCATTTTTGAATTGGGTCTTTGAATTTGGGGGCCTGATATTTTTCAGTTCTTTATATATTCTAGATAGCAGTCCTTTGTCTGACGTACAGCTGCTAAAATATTTTTCCCACATTGTAGGCTGTCTCTTAGCTCTGTTGGTGGTTTCTCTTGCAATGCAGAAGCTTTTTAATAAGATGAGATCCCACTGATTGATTCTTTGTGCTAGTTCCGGTGCTACTGAGGTTTTGTTCATAAAGTCTTTTCCTATGCCAATGTCTTCAAGAGTTCTATGTAACTTATCTTCCAGCAAGTTTAGTGTTTCTGTCTTAATATTTATATCTTTAATTCACTTCGATCTTAGTTTAGTGCATGGTGATAGGTATGGGTCTAGTTTTAATCTTTGGCAAGTTGAAATCCAGTTTTTCCAACACCATTTATTACATAGGTTATCTTTCCTCTAATGAGGGTGGTTAACTCCTTTGTCAAAGATGAGGTGGCTGAGTATGTCTGGAGTTGTTTCTGCATCTTTTAATCTATTCCACTGATCTTTGGGTCTGTTTCTTTGCCAGTACCATGCTGTTTTTATCACAGTAGCTTTGTAGTATAGTTTCAAGTAGGGGACTGTTATACCCCCTGCCATGTCTCTGTTGCTTAGAATTGCTTTTGCTCTTCTAGGTCTCTTCTGGTTTCAAATGAATTTTTGGATTGTTTTCTCTAGTTCTGTGAAGTATATTATTGAAATTTCAATTGGCATTGCATTAAATCTATATAGCAGTTTTGGAAGTGTGGCCATTTTCACTATATTGGTTCTTCCTACCCAGGAGCAAGGGATGTTGTTTGATTTTCTTATGTCTTCTTCAGTCTCTTTTTTCAGAGTGCTGTAGTTTTCAGTGTAGAGGTCTTTTGTTTCCTTTGTTAGGTTGATTCCTAGATATTTCACTTTTTTTTGGATGCTGTTGTAAAAGGAAGCATTTCCCTAATTTCTTTCTCAATGAGTCTGTTATTTGTGTATAAGATGGCTATTGTTTTTCCAGTGTTGACCTTGTGTCCAGATACTCTACTGAATCTGTCAATTAAGTTTAGAAGTCTTTTGGTGGAGTTTTTTGGTTCTTCTATGTAAAGTATCATATCATCAGCAAATAATGACAGTTTCACTTCTTCCTTTCCTATCTTTATTCCTTTTATTTCTTTCTCTTTTCTGATTGCTGTGGCTAATGTTTCCAGGACTGTTCTGAACAGGAGTGGTGATAGTGGCCATCCTTGTCTTGTTCCTGATTTTAGCATGAAAGTTTTCAGTTTTTGACCATTTAGTATGATGTTGGCTGTTGGTTTTTCATAGATAGACTTAATCAGGTTGAGATAAAGACTTTCTATTTGTAACTATAGGGTTTTTATCATGAAAGGGTGTTGGATTTTGTCAAATGCTTTTCCTGGATCAATTGAGATGAATATATGGTTTTTGTCCTTGGCTCTGCTAATATAGTGTATTGCATTTATTGATTTTTGTAGGTTGAACCATCCTTGCATCCCCGGGATAAATCCAACTTGATCAGGGTGTATGATCTTCTTGATGACCCTCTGTATTCTTTTTGCCAGTATCTTGTTGAAAATTTGTGCATCTATGTTCATTAGGGAGATTGGCCTGTAGTTCTCATTTTGGGTTGGGTCTTTCCCTGGTTTTGGAATCAAAATAACACTTGTTTCCAGGACAGAATTTGGAGGCCTTGCTTCCCTTTCAATTTCCTTGATGTGTTTAAAGATGAATGGCAATAGTTCTGCTTTAAATGTCTTGTAGAATTCAGCAGTGAAGCCATCAGGACCTGGGCTTTCCTTTGTTAGTAAATTTTTTATTACATTTTCAATTTCACTCATTGTAATTGGGGTGTTTAGAATTTCTATATCTTCTTCATTTAATTTTGGCAATTTTTAATTATCTAGGAATCTGTCCATTTCTTCTGTGTTTTCCATTTAGAGTACAGGTTCTCGAAGTAGGTATTGATGATCCTCTGGATTTCTGCTGGGTCTTTTGTGACTTCTCCTTTTTCAATCTTAATTGCATGGATTTTTCTTTACTTTTTTTTGATAAGGTTGGCTAAATGTTTATTGATTTTATTTATTCTTTCAAAAAACTTACTTTTTGATTCATTGGTTTTATGTATTATTCTCTTAGTCACCACTGCATTGATTTCTGCTCTGATCTTTATAATATCTTCTCTTGTACAAGCTTTGTATTTGTTATTCTCTTATTTTTCTAGGAGCTTGAGGTTCTGCATTAGGTTATTTACTTGAGTTCTCTCTGTTTTCCTAATATAGGCACTCACTGCTTTGAATTTCCCATGTAGAACTGCTTTCATTGGGTCACACAGATGCCTGTATGTTGTACTGGCATTATCATTTACTTGTAGAAATTGTCTAATTTCTTCCTTAATTTCCTCTGAAACCCATTGGTTGCTCAGGAGGGTGTTATTCAATTTCCAGGTGTTTGTGAGGATTTTGCGGTTTCTTATGTTATTCATCTCCAAAGTCTGATAATATGGAGGGGGTAACTTTAATTCTTTTGCATTTACTTAAACATGCCCTATGATCTAGCATGTGGTCTATTTTGGAGAATGACCCACGTGCAGCCAAAAAGAATGTATATTCTGATTTTGTGGGGTGGAACACTCTGTAAATATCTATTAAGTCCATTTGTTCAATAGGTTGGTTCAGTCCTAGAATTTCAACGTTAATTTTTTGTCTAGATGATATGTCTATTTGTGATAGTGGGGTATTGATGTCCCCCACTACAAATGTGTTACTGCTTATTTGGTTTTTCATGTCCATTAATATTTGTTTTGTATAGTTGGGGGCATTCGTATTTGGTGCATATATTTTTATGATTGTCATCTCTTCCTCTTGGAAGATTCACAAAGATGTAGTGACCATCTTTGTCTCTTTTAATTAGTTTTGGTTTGGAATCTAATTTGTCTGCAAATAAGATTGATACTCCTGCTTTTCTCTGGGTTCCTGTGGCATGGAGAACTCTTTTCCGTCCTTCTACTTTCAGTCTATGAATTTATTTTGAGTTAGGTGTGTTTTTTGTATACAGCGTATTGTTGGATTTTGCTTCATAATCCATTCTTCCAGTCTATTTCTTTTGATTGGTGAATTGAAGCCATTAAAATTGATATTTATGATTGATAGATATTGGCTCATCCTTGTCATGATGTTTTACTTCTGTTGGCTCTTTTATTTCTTATTTTCCCCCCTTTCCCTTTAGTTTCTTACCTTGCCTGGTGGCTTCCCTCTGCTGGGCCTCATGGAGTTGTGATCTTCATTGCCTTTTTCTAGGATGTTTTTTAGAATTGTTTGGAGTTCTGGCTTCGTGTTCATGAAATTTCTCAGGTCTTCTTTGTCATGGAAGTATCTAATTTCCCCATCGAGTTTGAAAGAATATTTTGCTGTATTCAACAGTCTAGGTTAGAAGTTATTTTCTTTTAGGGTTTGAAATACTTCACTCAAGGCTCTCCTTGATTTGAGGGTTTGTGTTGAGAAGTCTGCTGTGATTCTGATGGGCTTTCCTTTGTACATGATGTGTTTCTTTTCTCTAACTGCTTGTAGGATTTTGTTCTTCTGTTGGGTTCCTGGGATCTTGACTATTATATGTCTAGATGTAGAGTTTTTTTGATCACATGTTGTTGGTGTTCTATATGCCTCATTTATCTGCATGTCCAATTCTCTACCTCTGTCTGGGAAGTTTACTACTATTACTTCTGTGAACAGTTTTTTTTTTTTATGTCAATTGTCTTTCTCCTGTTTTCTCATGGATTCCTATCAGTCTTATGTTATTCTTCTTTGCATCATTCAGCAGCTGCTGGATTGACTTCTTGTGGTCCCTTCCTATTTTTAAGAAATCTCTGTTTTCATGTCATTAACCCCAATCCTGTCTTCTATATCTGATATTCTGTCTTCACATTCCCTTAATCTGCTTTGCAAACTTTCAATGGAGTTTTTAATCTGGATATCTGTCTGAATCTGTGTCATAGTTTCCTTTTCTTTCTTATGGTGGGCATTCATGGCTTCTAGCATGCTTCTGAGCTCATCTGTTTTTTATCTGTTTCTGTTTTAGAGCCTCTAATCATGTCTTTCACTCTACTCACAATCTCTGTAGTTATCTGGGAGATTATTTCTGCTTTGAATTTTTCTAGAGATTCATTCATCTGTTTTGTTACTTCCTGTGGTATCAGTTCAGGGTGTCCAGGTGGTTGATTATCAGACTGTTCCACCTCATTTCCCCCAGAATTTGCCTTTTGTGGGGTGGAAATCTTAGTTTGTCCCTTGCTTAAATGTCTTCTCATTTTTGTTTTTCGTACTGTCCTTGGTTTAATTCCTTGGTTGATATTTCAAAATTGCTTAATGTAGGTATCTTTGTTGCTTGTGTTTAAAACCCTTGTGGAATGATTGCTTCTCAGAGGTGTCTTCTAGATATAGCTAGTCTTTAGGTTTTGAGTCTCTAATGACTCTAAGGCTATCTCATTTTTATTATACCAGGAAGGACAACTGATTAGATCAATCACAACACCTTAGTCCAAGTGATAATATCAGCAACACCTTAGCATCAAGTATCTCTTAGAAAATGACAATTTGTGGTAGTTATTAATGTATTACCTTTAACTGTGTGAATTAAATCAAAGTCAAGGACTAACCCAACATATGTTTGTAGTGAATAAACTCTTCAATGTAGCAACTTTACCTTTGGGATGGGGGGTTTAGAAGGAGTTGGGAAAGGAGTGATAGGTAGGTAGTAGGATAGGGAAAGGTGAGCAGTGAGGCCAGAGGACACAGGCGAGAGAAGGAAAAAGAGAAGAAAAGAAAAATAAAGAAGAAATACAAATAGCGCCAGAACAGGAACACAAAGGGAGATGAAGAACAATGTGGAACAGCAAGGGAGCAAGTTAGAGAGAGAGAGAAAGAAAAGAGAAAAGAAAGGAAAAAGAGAAAAATAAAAATTTGAAAAGAGTAGAAAAAAATTAAAAATAAGAGCAAAAAATACTAATAAAAATATGAAAATAACAAATAAAAGATAAAAATGAAGGGCTTCCTTCAGGGTATGCCTCTACTGTCACAATAGAGAACATGGGCAGCAGTGTGCAGATATAAGTCAATGAGTCTCAGCAAGCCAGTCACACACCAATGAAATTCAGGGAGATTTCTGGCTGCAAGTTCCAAGTTGAGCTCCCTGTCCTTCTTCGGGATTCAACTCTGCAAAGCTCTACTGCAGGTTCCAGCTACTTTTGCCCTGATGGGAGATGACGATCCCTCCCACCAATGGTATGGTGGTCTGGTGTACCTTTATTGCACAGATTGTCTTCACTTTTCCAGTGGGCTTCAGTTTTCATCAAGTAGTCTGAGAGAAAGCCTCTGTCTGTTCTTCACTTCTGCAGCTCAGAACAATGGCCTTTATGCCCCCCTGTGTCTCTGTAGTGTGGAACCAGGTAGTGGCACAGCTAGGAGGTCAGAGGCAGGGGGGTTCTTCTTGTCGGTAGGCATGCCAAGGGGTCCTCAACATCTCACTGGTCACAGGTGGGCATTGTGAGCCAGACGGAGTGGGGCTCCAGACGGCCAGGGACTTCTCAGCCCGTGCACCTAAGCTGCTTGCTGGTTGGGATCTCTTTTTATTAAAATGGTTCTAGTACTGGAGAAAACCTGGTACAAAGATCCTCTTAATGTTCAAATACCCATGACAAACACTGATTCCCATTTGAGCTTCTCTCAGCACCAGACTATGCATCCTGGTGGGGCCAGCTAACCTGGAGCCAAGAGCAGCCTCTTCGAGTTTTCATTGGTCCCAGTTGTATCTTCATAAAGGTGATTCATTTCCAGCTCCCAAATTTCTGTACAGTTCACAACTCTTGACAATATTTTGAATTGAGGAACATTTCCCAATTTCTCACTCCCCCTTTCCTTGTTCCATTGGTTCCCAGGAATCACTCACTCTTTGGTAACCAGAGCATTTCTTTTCACTTATGTTCACTTTCTCAAATCTCTGCTCTCAAGGAGGCTTCTTTGAAAGTCAAGCATGCCTTCTATACAGAAGAGCAAATGCAAAAGAATGCCTACATTTCATCTTTAGGCAGTGGTTTTATAAAGTAAAACTTTCCTTCTTCTTAAGTACAACTAATATGGAAAGGACATGTAAAGAAGAAATAAGACTTTGAGGCATGAAAAGAAGTTTACAACCACTATGGCTACTAAGTATATGAAATTTTATAGGCTAAATAACACAGGGGAAATCACATTTCTATTAGCTGTACAAAATCTTCAATAAAAAGTATTTTATGACAAGTTATAAAGTGCAGAGTCTTTTATGAAAAGTAAAGTTACATACAATAAATGAACAGAAAGATATTTCTAAATATAAAGCAAAATGCAAAAAAGAAGCTAACTGGTCTAAAGTAGACAACAGCCAAGTATAATAGTACAGACTTAATAACCACGTTTAAGGACAAAATGCAAAGGATATTTTAAAAATTTGTTACTTTTTAATATATTTAATTTGCGATTTAAATTTCCAACATATATATTTCAGAAAAAAATGTCATCATTTTAAAAGTATAAGGCTGCAAGAAAAGGATTACACTGTTGACAATACTAGTACTTCTTATACTAAGGGTCTTAAATACAAATAGTCTTAGATTAAACAAGAAATCATTCCAAGCATTTGTTCACTCACCTCAAAATGCTCAAAATGTATGTGTCAGAAATTGAAACTACTGAGCAGTTTATCGCATGACTCAGAAGGTACTCTTAAAACTTTGGCCATTAAATCCTCAATCTTCAAATTTTTGTGAAGATTATAATGACTGCATTACTATATTTTTTCTGACAGCCAAACAAATAACTTCACAGTTTTTCTAGCATATTCTAGCTGTTACCAAAATCATAAAAAAAAATCCAATCTATCCTGACCTTTTGGTGATATATGTGACAGGTGTGTGCCTTTCCTGGTCATTTTTACATAATAAATATATTTCATTCCAAGAATTTGAAGAAGTTAATTTACTCATATCACAATTAAAACATATGTTCCAAATATGTAATAGTCAAACATCCAAAAATAATTTTCTTCCTCTCATCTCTCAGACTTGTTTAAGTTAGAAACTTGAAGTGGAAACATAGAAACAGGACTGGGGATAGAGAAGAGAGAAGAGGCTATACCAGATTTCTTCTACTTTTAATATGCTATTTCTGCACTCACCTTCCATTTACTATTATTCCTCATTCTTCTGTAGCCAAAGTGGAAAAAATAGGCTAGAATGGAAGAACAAGCATAGGTTTTATTTTTTGTGCTTAGCTAATCTCTGCTTGGCAGACATATATGAAACTTTCTTCAGGCGTTGAAAATGTCTGTCTCTCCTTTTCTCCCTCACTTCTTCCAGCAATGAAATACCTAGCTCATATGTGTCTTAGTTACTTTCCTCTCTCGTTGCTGAGACAAAGTACCCAACACCTAAAGTTAAAGGGGAAAGGCTGGTTATAGACTGAAACCTCTACAAACAGCTGACTGCAAGGCAGGATGGCACTTGGCAGAGGGGCCTCGCAGAGTAATAGTTCGTGGCACCCACAGGGTAGCAAAATCAACAAAGGATCTTAACATTATCTTCCTGCCCCTTTTACCTTATCCAGACTACTTAGGGCGGGTAGCACTCACACCCCCTATCCTATTGCTCACCATCCTAGCATTGCACCATGAATCACACACTCTAGATTCAGCCACCTCCAATATAGACCCACCTCATTCACATGAGGCTTTGGGGGGACATCTAAACACAAGCCATAACAATATGAAACACCAGTACTTAACTTCCTGTTGCTGAAAGAGCAGTTACTTTTCTTCCAAATCCTTTGTTCAGTTTGCTGCTACAAGCCACTTCAGGGAACCTCTATCCTGTAGAGCTTTTTCCTCAAGATTGAGAGGGACGCCTGTCCTCTGATGATCACTTCACCACCACCCCTCCCCCTAAGCTTCTGACAACGCTTAAGAAACCCTCTATATGCGCTTGTTGGAACCCCTATGATCATTCCTGAGCTAAGGAGAAACAACTCTTTCCATTAATACTACTTCTTTTTTTTTCCTTAAACTCTTTCATTAGTACATTTTAGGTAAACAGTACATTTACATTTATCATTGGGGGCTTGTACCTGTACATGATGTATCTTGGTTCTTATTTTTTCCCCATTACCTGTGCACCTTTCACTCCCACCACCCTTCTCTTTAGCCTAAGTCTCTACCTTTCCAAATTCTTTTTTTAGATTGGAACTAGATATTTAGCTAAAGATCATGAAGCTTGAATAGATAATCCAGTATTACTTTGTAATATACAGTATGTTTTAGTTTTGTGTTGCAGGTTAACAAATAATCCTCACGTTTGGTGGTAGTAACAACTTACTATCTCTTAAGGTTCTGTAATTTATTTGGCTCAGTGAGAGGATTTTGTTGAGATTATCTCATGGGTTTGTGTCAAATACCAACTCAGGACAGAGTTATCTACAGGTTTGACTGCAGCAGAAAAGGCCAGGCTTGTTAAGGACCTGGACTAGACCTGTATATCGGTTAGGGTTCTCTAGAACTGAATTAATAGAAATTGTAATTTCAATTATGCAAAATGGGTTTGTTAAGCAGGCTTACAAGATCAGAAGTGGGACCATCCACCATGGTCCTCTACATGCTGGAGAGCCAGGGAATTCAGTATCTGCTTATAGAAGCTTCTTGAAAAAAAAGAAATAAAGGATGCAGTGTCAGTCTGAGACTGAAGACTCAGAAGTTTCCTGTAAGTTACTGGTATGAGTCTGCGTGGGAAGACTGAGGAAAGTGGTGTGTGATATCCACTGGAAAAAGCAGCAGCAAAACATGAACTCAAGCAGGAAGGAGCTTTTCTGCCAATTTTGTCCTTCTTATGGATGGTGCCAACCTCCACTGAGGTGGATCTTTCCCCCTTACTTTGCTGGCCTACATGTCAGTTATCTTTGAACACCAACAAACACAGGCAGAAGTGTCCTTTACTTTTCTGTGAGCTGTTTCTTCATCCAGTCAAGTTGATTCAACATGATTAACAGTCCCAACCTGATAGAGAAGTTTAGATAATACTCTTGGTAATAGCAGTGATAAGTCAAGTTGGATTAGGGCTGAAGATATGCACATTATATTTTGATGGAGATGAGGCAAGGAGACCCAGTTGTAGAGTAAATTACATGGAAATATAAGTGCAGTAATTTATGGAAAATACATTTTTCCATAGAGTACTGTACTGTATTATTGGGACATTACTCAAAATCAAGAAGCATTTTCATTTTAACTTCCCCTAAGCACAGGCATTCAGACAATGATAGCAACCTGACCAACACCACCCTCCACACTTCATTTTATTGCTTTCATGGTTCTAAACTAATTTAGTTATCCACCTTGTAAGTTTATCAAAGGAAAAAAGCCAAATTGTAACCCAAATTTGAAGCAGGTATCCTATGAAAATATCTGTGGAAGAAAATCTCTTAAAACGCAAGAGAATTTTATTTTCCTTTTTCTTTACAGTTTACCTTAATTTTGTTTTTGAAAATTAACATACATTCCTTGGTATATAGTTCTACAAATTTTAACATATGTGTAGATTTGTGTAGGCATAGCTACCATAGTCTGAATATAGAATGAATACATAGCCCACAAAAAACTTCTCCCACAAATCTTTTGCAGCCACACCTTTCTTTAACTGCTTCAATAATCTCTTCTGCAATCGCAGTGGGATTTTCTGTCAGAATGTCAAAGAAATGGAAGCACATGGAACACAATCATTTTGAAGTTGGCTTTTTGTAAACTCAGCATAATACCTTTAATATTAAATATATTTTTGTATGTGTTATTCTTTGCCTTTTACTGTAGGATATAGACTATTACATGAATAAACCATAGCTTATCCACTCACTTGCTTAAGGACATTTGTACTGTAACCAGTTTTTGGTGACTTTGAATAGAGCTGTTATGAAGATTAGTATACAGATTTTTTAGTGAGAACATAAATTCTCATTTCTTTTATGTTAATTCCTAGAAGTGTGATTCTTGGTTCATGGGATAAGTATATGTTTAAATTCATAAGACACTACAAATCTCTTTTTCAGACTATCTATTGCATTTCAACCAACAATATATGAAACTTACTGTGTGGAATAATCATATGCACTTCTTGTAATCAGTATTTTAAAATTTGAATGATGTTTAATAGTATCTCATGACTTACATTTGTATTTCTTGATTGTTCAGTGATGATTGATATATTTTTCTGTATAGTTTACATTCATATATGCTCTTAGGTGAAGTGTCTATTCAAGTATTTTGGCCATTTTTTAAATTGAGTTTTTTACTTACAGTTGAATTTTGACAGATTTTATATATAGCAGATATAAGTTACAGACATATGATTGCCAAATATTTTCTTTGCACTATGAATATTTTTTCAGTTTTATCATCATCTTTAGCAAACCAATAATAGTTAATGAATATTTAAAATTTGTTTTTAAGGATCAAACTTTTGATGTATTGTTTAAGAACTGCTTGCCTAATCTCAGATAAAGATTTCCTTCAATGTATTTTTCTTTAATTGTATATTTTAAATTAAGATTTATGATTGTTTTGAGTTAAATTATATACTGGAAAATGTTTAGGTTAAGGTATTTTTTCATATATCCAACATTGTATGCTGACATAATATCTCTTCTCCTATTTGTGTTTTTACTCTTAGAAAATGTTTACCATATTCGTATATTTTTCTAGACTTTATTTTGTTCCAATGATCAGTGTTTCTATCCTTTTACCAATACTGCACTGTCACATTTTTTGTAGTTTTAGGGTAAACCCTAAATCTAATTCCAACTAGGTGCCTCCAACTATATCCTTCTTTATTAAAATAAATTTAGCTATTTTCTTTAAAATTCTGGCTTACTAATTTTCATATGATCTTGCTTATGTCTACAAAAATCTTTACAGGAGATAGTTGAGTATGACTGTGATAAGCCCATAAGCATAGCTGAAAAGAATATATAGCTTTCCCATATGAAATCATCTAATTCATTTCCAAAATTTATTATTAGTAATAGAAATATAATTCCTTCATATGTGCTAACTTTATATTGTACAATCTTGTTAAGCTCATTCATTAGTCTAGTCCAGGTGTTTTATTTTTCACAGGTATCTTGGTATTATCTACACAAACAAACATGTAGTTTATAGGTTGAAATATTTTATTTCCTTCTTTGCTGTTTATATGTCTAGATGTTTTTTATATATGACTTTTCATATATA
>NW_004624732.1:11006219-11017434 GCF_000247695.1 Heterocephalus glaber | reverse complement strand
AAAATATATTCTAATTTTGTACTATAATTTAGAATCTAGAATGACTGAGGTCTATCCCTGTAGAAACAAAGGAACAAAAAAAGAATGGATGAACCCAATTAATGAACAAAAGCAAGGGAGAGGGAGAGAAATAACAATGAAGTTTGGCAAATAAATAGAAAACAAACAGATGGTGAAAGTTTAACTAAATATAAAATCATTTTAAATATGAATGAGTCAATAGTTCAGACTTTTTGATTATATATACATATTTTATTTCCAAACATATGCCCTCTAACATCTTCCAATACTTCAAAATATATATTTATATAAAAACCACAATGTATTGGAGTAATGAAAAATCAAATAGTAACCAACCATAAAAAATAATTATTCTAACTCAAAATGTAATAGCTTTAGCAATATCACTAAAAGCATAGTAAAAATACTTTCTGAAATTAAAATTTTAATTCTTGTAATTAACACATGAGAGCCATATTATCTTTGCCACATTTCTGATGTCAAGTCCCTTTGTTCAAGTCTTTTTTGCAATTTCATAGCTGCTTCTTATTAAATTTGAAGATGTAAATGAAATTAATGAAAGTGCAAAAAAGTAATGTAAAACAGAGATGATTGGAAAGCTGTAATAGACGAAAAACCATTACAGAAATGGGAGGAAGAACTTATTTAGGTTGAAATTCTTCAGTTAGATAACTGATTACCTGAGAAAAATGAAATCTTCCAGAGAGGATAACTTTCTGTTATTTGCACACTTAAGCAGCATAGAGTTGGATATATGCATGAAGATTCTCCACTGGTAAATAATTAATATAGGACAATAAATATAGACTTAAAAGCTTTAAAAATAAGATTTGAAAGACCAAATATACTGGCAATTACACTTGATCTTAGCCAAAAGGCTGAGAAACAATGACAAATACTGGAATAAGAAAAGAACATTTATATTTTTACTGGGAATGTTATAACTCATAAACACAAAGGTATACAACAATGAAATATAATTAACTACATAAACAGTTGATGATCACTATCTGTCTGGTTACATTATGTGATACCAAAATGTATATAAACATTATTTATAAAACTCTTAATTAGCTAAGATGTGACAGAAATCCCAATTTTAATGAAGACTGTCTTTTAAAGTCAGAGGTTTATACTTTTTGAAACATTATCAAAATCATTTTCATTCATCTGAAGTGCAGAAGGACCACTATCATTGATCGGCTTTATACTAAAAGTTACAACTAATGAAATAAACTAAACACACACACACACACACACACAGACACACACACACACACACACACGAACACCACAGGGGAGTAAAAATATAGAAAAGTAACAAAAATTTCTTATAGCATGAAAATAACACAATTCCATTCTTAGAAATAATTATACAAAGCAAATGAGTTGGAAGAATTTATTAGTTTCAAGATCTATAAAAAATAAAATATTACCATAGTCACCAGTAAAACTGTGGTAAAAAGGTGGAATAAGAAAAGAAGGTCTTTTCAAAAGTTCACAAAACTATAAATACTTTAGAGTAAATTTGAAACTTTATATGCGAATATTTTGTAAAATAAAAATATTTTTAAAAACACATGGTATTTAGAGGATAAATATGTTAGAAAGATAAATTCTTTAATTTAAAGTAAAGCAGGAAACCTCTACAAAATTTCTAACTTTAACCTGTGGAATTAAAATACAAACAAAAACCACTACAATTAAAAATAAAGAACAATAGAGGCCATTTCTATGTATTAAAATAGATTATAAAGATACAGTGTGTAAAATCTGCAAATGAAACAATGAACTTGAAGAGAAAATGAAGTAGAAAGAATTTTCTGTAATAGTAAAACAGAATGTGTTTTACCATTATTTCATTTTATTTCTTGAGACAGGATCTCTGTATGTAGTACAGACTGGTCTTGAACTCATCGTGTACCCCAAGTTGGTCTCAAACTAGGTGGTAATCCTTCAGCCTCAATCTCCCAAGTGCTGGGATTACAGGTATGTGCCACCATGTACTGAAAAATGTTTGTAATATTTAGACAGAGCTTCAAGCCAGAGGAGGGATATAACTTTTGATTAAGAATCTATGAATGTGGTTCTTCTGGAATTATGGCAACAGAGTGCAGTGCCTGAGTGCTAGTCCATGAGCAGAGTGCTGCCCACGACCTTCTGTGACTTCTACTACCTGGATAGGAGTGACCCTGGCAGACCCAGAAGCTACGCAATGATTTGTGTTCATTGATCTTACATCCTATACAAAATCATTATTGAGAGGAGCAGAGCTGCCCACAGTACAGAGGAGGTGTACCTTCTGGGCAAATGTACTACTACCCCCAGTGCTGAGGAGGTGAGCCACCCCCCATTTAAATGAGAAGACAGGTAAACAAGTCACAAAACCAGATTTCCAGATCATCTGAAGCAACCCCAAAGGGAAACAAGATGGAACAATCTGATATTCAATCACCTGCACTCCCTGAGCTGGCAAGAAAACAGGATCTGGAAAAAATGATATCAGAAATAATTTCTCAGATATCAGCAGAGATCGTGCTCATAGGGCAAGACACGATTAATAAATCCAGAGAGGACACAGATAAAAAAATAGAGGAGCTGAGGAACAGGATGGAATCCTAACATAAGAAACAAATGGAATTCATAAAACAGATGCAAAGAGATTTCCAGGAGACTAAAAGGGAAAGTTCATCAGAATCACACCAGACTTTTCAAAGCAAACCCTCAAGGCAAGAAGAGCTTGGAGTGATGTACTTCAAGCCCTAAAGGAAAACATCCTCCAACCTAGACTGATGTACTCTGCAAAACTATCTTTCAAAATTGATGGAGAAATGAGATAATTTCATGACAAAGAGCACCTTAGGAACTTCATGAATACCAAAACAGCACTCCAAAAAATTTTACACAATATCCTAGGAAAAGACAATGAGGATCACAACCTCAGGATACCCAGCAAAATGAATCCATCAGGCATGAAAAGAAATTAAATGGAAAGGGGGAGAACCCAACAAAAAGAAAAAGTCATGGCAATGATAAGTCAATACATATCAGTTATAGCCATCAATGTTAATGGTGTCAATTCACCAATCAAAAGAAATAGACTGGCAGAATGGGTCAAGAAGCAAGATCCAACAATATGTTGCATACAAGAAACAGATTTAACTCAAAAAGAAATTCATAGAATGAAAGTTAAATGGTGGAAAACAATCCTCCATGCAACAGGAACCTTTAAAAAAGCAGGAGTACCGTCTTTTTTGCAGATCAAGTGGATTTCAAATCCACATTGATTAAGAGAGATGAAGAAGGACACCACATTCTTTTAAAGGAAACAGTCCAAGAGGAAGAGATGACAATCATAAACATATATGCATCAAACACTAGTGAATCAAACTAATAAAACAAATACTAACGGACAAAAAAAAATCAAATAAACACTAATATAATAGTAGTGGAGGACCAAAATGCCCCACTGTCACAAATAGATAGATCAACTAGACAAAAAATGAGCAACAAAATACTTGAACTCAATCAAACTCTTGAAAGAATTAACTTAATAGAGATTTACAGAGTGTTCCACCCCACAAAATCAGAATACACATTCTTTTCAGTTGCATGTCAGTTTTTCTCCAAAATAGACCACATACTCCTACATAGAACATGTTTAAGTAAGTGCAAAGGAATTAAAGTTATCCCCTGTTGATTATCAGACCATATTGGAATGAAATGGGAGATCAATAACAAAAGAAAGTACAAGAATTTCATAAACACATGGAAATTGAACAACACACTTCTGAATAACCAATGGGTCACAGAGGAAATTAAAGAAGAAATCAGACAGTTCCTACAATTAAATGACAATGACAATACAACATATCGGAATCCATGGGACACAATGAAAGCTGCTTTATGAGGGAAATTCATAGTAGTGAATACTCATATTAGGAAAACAGAGCAAACCCAATTAAAACAACCTGATGCTGAACCTCAAGCCTCTAGGAAAAGAAGAGCAGGACAAACCCAAAGCTCATAAAAGGGAGGAAATTATAAAGATGAGAGCAGAAATCAATGCAATGGAGACTAAGGGAACAATGCAAAAAAAAATGATGAAGCCAAGAGTTGGTTCCTCTAAAGAATAAACAAAATTGACAAACCCTTAGGCAATCTCATCAGAAAAAGGAAAGAAAAGGCCCAAATTCATGCAATTATGAATGAAAAGGATGAAATTACAACAGACCCTGCAGAAATACAGAGGATCATCAATATGTACTTCAAGAAACTATATGCCAATAAGATGGAAAACACTGAAGAAATGGACAGGCTCCTAGATATGCGTGAATTACCAAAGTTGAACGAAGATGACCTAAAAATTCTAAACAACTCAATATTAATCAATGAAATTGAAAAGTTAATTGAAAACTTACCAGGGCCGGGGATTGAGCTCAGTGGTTCTACCGTCTGCCTTGCAAGCTAAGGACCTGAGTTCGATCTCTGGTACAAAAAAAAAAAAAAAACTTACCAGCTAAGAAAAGCTCAGATCCTGATGGCTTCACTGCTGAATTCTACACGACATTTAGAGAGGAACTACTGCCAATAATGTTTAAACACTTCACTGAAACTGAAAGGGAAGCAGTACTCCCAAATTCATTCCTCGAAGTGAACATCACCTTGATCCCCAAAGCAGAGAAAGACCCAACCAAAAAAGAGAACTAAAGAACAATCTCACTAATGAACACAGACTCAAAAATCCTTAATAAGATGCTGGCAAATATAATGATGAAGATCATCAAGATCATATACCTTTACCAAGTGGGATTCATCCCAGAGGTTCAGGGATGGTTCAACACACGCAAATCAATGAATGTAATACACTATATCAATAAAGCCAAGGAAAAAAACCATATGATCATCTCAATAGATGTAGAAAAAGCAGTTGACAAAGTCGAAAATGCATTTATGTTAAAAACCCTACAAAAATTGGAATACATGGTCTCTACCTCAATCTAATAAAAGCCAACTGTGAAAAACTAACAGCCAGTATCATACTAAATGGCCAGAAATGGAAAGCATTCACACAAAAAGCATGAACAAGACAAGGATGTTGACTATGACCTCTCCTGCTGAATATGGTTTTGGAAATATTAGTCACTGCAATTAGACAAGAGAAAGAAATAAAAGGAATAAAACTAGGAAATGAAGAAATCAAATTGTCATTATTTGCAGATGACATGATACTCTATAGAGAAGACCAAAAGAACTCCACCAAAAGTCTTCTAGACTTAATAACCAAATTCTGTAAAGTAGCTGGATGCAAGATCAACACAAAAATCACTAGCTTTCTTCTACAAGAACAACAGACTCACTGAGAGAGAAAAGGGGCAAACAATTCCTTTCACAATAGTGTTCAAAAAACTAAAATACCTAGGAATCAACCAAACAAAAGAAATCAAAGACCTCTACTCTGAAAACTATAGCACTCTGAAAAGAGAGATTGAAGACGATATCAGAAAATGGAAAGACATTCATTGCTCCTGGGTAGGAAGAATCAACACAGTGAAAATGGCCATACTTCCAAAACTGCTATATATCTTCAATGCAATCCCAATGGAAATTCCAGCAGCATACTTCACAGACCTTCAGAAAACAATCCAAAAATTCATTTTGACAAGAAGAGCTCTAGAACCAATTCTAGACAACAGAGACATGCCAGGGGTATTACAACCCCTAACTTGAAACTATACTTCAAAGGCACCATGAAAAAAACAGCATGGTACTGGCAGAGAAACAGGCCTGAGGACCAGTGGAACAGATTAGAAGATGCAAAAATGACTCCAGACACACTCAGACACCTCATCTTTGAGGTGCCAAACACTCTCACTGGAGGAAAGATAGCCTCTTTAATAAATGGTCCTGGAAAAATGGGGTTTCAACTTGACAAAGATTAAAACTAGACCTATATCTCTCATCATGCACTAAACTAAAATCGAAATGGATTAAAGTGCTAGATATCAAAACAGAAATGATGAACCGGCTGGAAAAGAGGTTAGGTAAAACTCTTGAAGACATTGGCATTGGAAAAGGTTTTATGAACAAAACCTCAGTTGCCCATGAACTAGCACAAACAATCAACAAGTAGGATCTCCTCTCATTAAAAAGCTTCTGCACAGCAAAAGAAACCACCAACAGAGCTAAGAGACGATGCACAATGTGGGAAAAAGAAATTTTCACCAGCTATTCCCCAGACAAAGGTCTACTATCTAGAATCTATAAAGAACTTTAAAAAATCAGACATCCTAAATTTAAACTCCCAATCCAAAAATGGGCATCTGAAAGGAACAGACATTTCTCACACAAAGAATTAGAAATGGCAAATAAACATATGAAAAAATGTTCAACATCACTGGTCATTCGAGAGATGCAAATTAAATCAATGCTGAGATTCCACCTCACCCAGAAAGAATGGCTGCTGTCATGAAATCAACCAATAACAAATGCTGGTGGGGCTGTGGAGAAAGAGGAACCCTGCTCTACTGCTGGTGGCAGTGTAGACTCGTGCAACCACTGTGGAAATCAGTTCTCTGAGGAATGGAAGTCTCATTTGACCCAGCTATTCCCCTGCTGGGTATCTTCCCCAAATAATTAAAAGAATCATATCACAGTGATATATGTGCATCTATGATCATAGCAGCAGAATTTGTAATAGCTAAAACTTGGAAACAGCCAAAATGTCTATCAACTGGAGACTGGATAAAGAAAATGTGTTGTTTTTTAAAAAAATAAAATGGAGTACTACTCAGCCATAAAAAATGATAAATTAGAGACATTCATAGCTAAATGGATGCAGATTGAGGCAATACTCTTAAGTGAAATAAATAGGACACACATGTAAATACTGAATGCCAGTCTCTAGTGTGAGAAACTGAAAGTGTAAATAAGGACTAAAAGGTATATTAGATAATGTGAAATAGAAAGAAAAGGGGCAAAGGGGAAGGGGAAGTGGGAGGGATAGTGGAAATGAAAGAAAGGAATGGAATTAATAGGAGGAAATGAAAAACTGACAACAAAGTCTTTGTAATTAGGCCGGAATGGTGTGGATGAAAGGAGGTCAGGGGAAGGGGGAAAAATAAGAGCCAAGAGAGATGATGTAAAGGTGCAAATTTCCAATGATGAATGTCATTGTATTGTATATCTAAAATGTACCAATAAAATTATTTTTTAAAAAAGAATGTATTCATGTGTGTTGCATACACACATCCATGTATATATTTATTATATTAGAATATCCATTGGTGTCTATCAATATATGTATCTATATGTTTACATAATTTTCTTTTTCTTTCATCTTTGTTTATGACAGTAAAAAAACTAAAAAACAGGATTTTTCAACATCATGTTAGTGGAATATGATCTTTTCTCCATCATGAGATATATTAGGCAGACTTAAAATTCATAAGTACATCTTTTCATGCTGTTGAGATATAGAACAAACTTAAGACAAGTATACATAATACCACATCATTTATATCAGTATAAATTTCTTTCTCTCAGTTAATTCACTTATATAATTTTATTTGTGTGGGGAAAATATAAGCAAAACAGGTATGTAAATGTGTATGCATATATGTGTATATATAGATAGTATATGTTTATATGTGCATATAGGTTACATAAGGAGAGTCAATGCTTAAGTTTATAGATAAGTGAGAAGGAAGAAAAATAAAAGTTCATTTTTTTCACTCAATAAATTTCTGTATTGTTGGAATATTTTACAATTAATATTCTTTCATGTATAAGATCTTTCATAATACAAATATATAAGAAAAATTAAAAAACATAACCTAATTCAAGGATCTAGGAAGCAATTGTTAGTTTTCTCCTTCACTTCATTTAAATTTTTTTGAAGTATGGAGAAACTAATATGTCTTCTTTTTAGGATCTTCCTTGCCAGAAAGATGATATGGACATTGTGGTTACTTATCTAAATTACAAAAGTAGATTTCTATGAAATTCTTGTTAGAGTTAATCTATTGTCATCTTTTCAGGTGATGACAATCAATATGTACCTCTGGCCTTTGCATCCACTTCATCACTAATAATTGTAACCAGAGGAGTAGAGACAGGCTTAGCTGGCTTCATTTTAATTTGACTTCTGAATCTTTATCATTGTTTTTCTCATCATGTCAAGCAGGTGGAATAAATAACAGCTTCCATCTGTGACATTCAGTGGCTTGTGAAATTCCATGGCTGATTTAAGAGTGATCCTGTTGGCCTACATCCCATATGTTATTTTGTGCTTCACAATAATAACACTGGCTTATCATTTTTCATCCCCATACAAGATTTAATCATACTGCTGCTGTGCCATATGGAGAATATGATTATGCACATTTCCATTTTAATTTCAATTTGCAACAATGAATATTATAAATTCCACACCTTTCTAGTCTGTATATAGGTCTCAAATATTAGTAAAGCTCTGGAAAATGTGAAGTTAGCATGCTCTCACAATCATAAGTTCAGTGATGTCTCAGATGGGACTATTTGAATAAAGTTGGCATGTTTTCCTTCAGAAACATTAACAACAAATGGTAAGGTGATTAATCAGTTTCTGCTTTCTGACATTTTGATCTACGCAGTGAGCACAGGATGCTTATCCTGTGAGTCTCCTGGGGACTAAGAACAGTACTCATCAATGTATCATTCTGGTGGGAGGAAGAAATGAAACAGTACAGGAAACAGAGAAACTCCCTTAATTGTGGGTTCACTGAAAGGATTAAATTCTAAATGTTTGGCAGGAAATTAATACAGAGGAAAACACCATGTATCTATGCCCCAGAATAACCATATTTTGCTCATCTTGATTCAAACAAGATATAATTATGATCTTGTTCCTTTTCTCCCAATTCTATACTGACACATGAGCACATATATACTCACATATATACTCAGGTGCACCTGAGTATTTAATTCATGCAGGATTTTATGGTGTTGATGGCGACTACTAGCAAATTGATCTAAGCAAGTCATATAAAGGTGAAAAGCACAACGCCAAATGTTTCATGTTTTAACATTTTAAAATTAATTCCATCTTTGATGCTTACAGGTTATTAGGCCTATGAAAAAAATTCATTGAGTATCACATATCTTTGGGAAACTAATAACTTAAATTTTTTACTAATTTCCTTTGCTGGCTTTCATATCTGGGCTCACAAAATGTTCCTGTCCAAACTTTTGCTTTAAATAAGCCTTTTTCACATTTTTCATATACTCATATTGTTCCTAGCTTTCACAGGTAAACAAAAAAGAATTAAAAGTTTCAATAAGAAAAATTATGATTTCAAAATCTCTTTCAAATTACTGTTTTCTAATAAATTTTGTATAAAGATTTAAATTCTTATCTTTTCTGCTACAAATTAATCCATATTTTTCTTTTTCTTTGATTTACACAGTATTATTCCATTCTACTACTACAAAAAAATAATTTTCATATTATGCAATCATTTACTTTGTCATATATTGTTCTTATTTTAAAACCCCAGATTTGGAATTAGTTATTACCTAATGTAATGTTTTTGTGTGAAAGATTTTGCAATATTTATTTTTCTAATTCATAAAAAACATTCATTAATTCTAGGGAATTCCCCTTTTATAGTCTGAGTGTATTATGTGTGTGTGTGTGTGTGTGTGTGTGTGTGTGTGTATGCACATGACATGTGTGGGGCAGTGTGTATTTTATAATCTATCCTCATTTATGAAATATTTTGAACAAACCATACATCAACTTTGTGAGTAAAATAAAATTAAAGGGTTAATCATAATTGAATATATTTATAGCAAATAGAAAGAGTAAATGTTTCTAGACACCGGAGATATATTGATAGCTTCAGTATGGCGATGAAACTTATTCTTAATTTTCTTAAAGAAAAAATAAAACATTAGATTATGACCTTTCATCTAAAAGCATATGTATATATCCACAAAGACAAATTATGCATAGATCAAAATCAAAAGGAAAATAGTATCTATTCAACAACATATAGTAATAAGAGGTTGTTTAATAGTTATGTCTGACCAAAATATAGGTATTCTAAATTAAAACACATTGGAAAAGTCCTACACAATAAAAAACAAATGTGAATGTCCTACATGTTGTTGTGGGACATTGTGGGAAATGAAGGATTTTATTAACTTTAATCAGACTTACAGTATGCTAATAGTAGAACTAAAAAAGAAAAAAGAAAACAATTAAAAAGGATTACAAAACTGGAGATAATGTCAGGTCTGGTGGTGCATAACTGTAATACCAGCCCTTTGGTAGTCTGAGGCAGAAGGATTGCCAATTCAAGCCCAATATGGGGACTTTAGCAACTTAGACAACCCTGCCCTGAAACAAAAATACTAAAAGGGCTGAGGATGTAACTCAGTATGAGTGCACTGGGTTCCATTTATAGTTCTACAATCAATCAATTAATCAATAAATTTAAACACGGAGATGAAAAGTATTTCAATACTTGAAAAATCAATCCAGGGCAGTAAAATAACTACCCAGATAGGGTAGTCTAAGCACAATTGTGCTTGGAGAATACTAAGATGAAGAACCCCAATGACATTCTTAATTTCTGCAAATATACTATTTTTATGCATTTGGTTGAAAAGAGAGTACAAGTAAACAATGTTGTCCCACAAACTTCTGGAACTAAATACAAATTATGAAGCTGAGTAAGGGCAGATTTAGTGCTGAAAGAATGGATGCAGACATGGGTACAGTTTGTGGAACACAGGGTCTATATTCTCCAGACCACAACCTACTGTGGTGGTCAGATAAAAGACACATTTCAAAATAGAGAACAACAGCAGAAAGAAGGCAGGAGGAGTAAGCATAATGATCCTATAGAAGAAACACAAGGTGGAAAGGAGGAAGCCAAAAATGAATTGATGTGGCTGGGTGTGTAGTTCAGTAGGAAGTGCTTGCTTCTCATGCTCCAGGCCCTGGGTTTGAACTCCATCACCTCAAGAGATAGTACAAATAGAATATTGCTATAATTTGACAATAGTTAATTTTTGTATGATACTATGAATTTTTAAATTAATTCTATTGGTATGTTTTAGGTATACACTATAATGACATTCATCATTGGAAATTGGCACCTTTACATAATCTCTCTTGGTTCTTATTTTATCCCCATTCCCCTGCCCT
>NW_004624732.1:10980631-11000393 GCF_000247695.1 Heterocephalus glaber | reverse complement strand
ACAACAGACCCAGCAGAAATCCAGAGGATCATCAATACCTACTTCCAGAACCTATGTGCCAATAAGATGGAAAACACAGAAGAAATGGACAGATTCCTAGACATGTATAAATTACCAAAGTTGAACGAAGAAGACCTAAAGTTCTAAACAACCCAATATCAATCAATGAAATTGAAAACATAATTAAAACCTTACCAACCAAGAAAATCCCGTGTCCTGATGGTTTCACCACTGAATTCTACAAGAAATTTAGAAAGGAACTACTGCCACTAATGTTTAAACACTTCAATGAAATTGAAAGGGAAGCATTACTCCTGAATTCATTCTTGGAAGCAAGCATCACCTTGATCCTCAAAGCAGAGAAAACCCAACCGAAAAAGAGAACTATAGGCCAATCTCACTAATGTACGTAGATGCAAAATTCCTTAATAAGATAGTGGCAAATAGAATGCAGAAGATCATCAAGAAGCTCAAGTGGGATTCATCCTAGGGATGCAGGGATAGTTCAACATATGCAAATGAATAAATGTAATGCACTATATCAATAGAGCCAAGGACAAAAACTGTATGATCATCTCAATAGATGCACAAAAAGCATTTGACAAAATCCAACATACATTTATGATAAAAACCCTACAAAATCAGAATAGACAGTCTCTACGTCAATCTGATAAAAGCTGTCTATGAAAAACCAACAGCCAGTATCATACTAAATGGTCAAAAACTGATATCCTTCACTCAGGAACAAGACAAGGATGTCGACTGTCAACTCTCCTGTTCCATATAGTTTTGGAAACATTAGCCACAGCAATTAAACAAGAAATAGAAATAAAAGGAATAAAAATAGGTAATGAAGAAGTCAAATTGTCATTATTTGAAGATGACATGATACTCTATATAGAAGACCCCAAGAACTCCACCAAAAGTCTTCTAAACTTAATAACCAAATTCAGTAAAGTGGCTGGATACAAGGTCAACACACAAAAAGGTCAACAGTTTTCCTCTACATGAATGGCAGACTCACTGAGAGAGAAATAGGGCAAATAATTCTTTTCACAATAGCATTCAAAAAACTGAAATACCTAGGAATCAACCTAATGAAAGAAATCAAAGACCTCTTCTCTCAAAATGATAGCACTCTGAAAAGAGAGATTGAAGATGATATCAGAAAATGGAAAGACATCTCTTGCTCCTGGGTAGGAAGGATCAACATAGTGAAAATGGCCATACTTTCAAAATTGCTCTATAGATTCAATGCAAGCCCAATTGAAATCCCAGCAGCATACTTCATGGACCTTGAGAAAACAATCCAAAATTTCATTTGGAACAAGAGACCCCAAATAGCAAAAGCAATTGTAGGCAAAAGAGAGATGGCAGTGGGTATTACAACTCACAACTTGAAATTATACTACAAAGCTACTGTGATAAAAATAGCATGGTACTGCCAAAGAAACAGACCTGAGGGCCAGTGGAACAGATTAGAAGATGCAGAAACAACTCTAGAGACAGCAACCTCATCTTTGACAAAGGAGCCAAACACCCTTATTGGAGGAAAGATAGCTTCTTTAATAAATGGTGTTGGATAAATTGGGTTTCAACTTACCAAAGATTAAAACTAGACCTATATCTCTCACCATTCACTAAACTAAAATTGAGGTAGATTAAAGATCTTAATACTAAAGCAGAAATGCTGATCCAGCTGGAACAGAGGTTAGGTAGAACTCTTGAAGACATTGGTGTAGGAAAAGATTAGATGAACAAAACCTCTGTTGCATGTGAACTAGCACAAACAATCAACAAATGGGATCTCTTCTTAGCAAAATGTTTCTGCACAGCAAGAGAAACCACCAGCAGTATGAAGCGACAACCCATAATGTGGGAAAAAAATTTCACCAGCGGTCCCTCAGACAAAGGTCTACTATCTTGAATCTATAAAGAACTTAAAAGAATCAGACCTCCTAAATTTAAAGACCCAATCCAAAAATGGGCACCTGAAAGGAACAGACATTTCTCACACCAAGAATTAGAAATGGCAAATAAACATGAAAAAATGTTCAACATCAGTGGGCATTTGAGAGATGCAAATGAAAACAACGCTGAGATTCCACCTCACTCCAGAAAGAAAGGCTGCTACAATGAAATGAACCAATAACAAATGCTGGCGGGGCTGTGAGGTAAGAGGAACCCTGCTCCACTACTGGTGGGAGTGTAGACTGGTGCAACCACTGAGGAAATCAGTATGGAGGTACCTCAAAGAACAAGGACTGGAAGGCCCATTTAACCCAGCTATTCCCCTGCTGGGGATCTTCCCCCAAAGAATTAAAAGTATCATACCACAGTGATATATATGCACCCATGTTCATAGCAGCGCAGATTGTAATAGCTAAAATTTGGAAGCAGCCCAAATGCCCATCAACTGGAGACTGGAGAAAGAAAATGTGTTTTCTTTTATAAAATGGAGTACTGCTCAGCCATCAAAAACACGAAATTAGAGACATTTATTGCTAAATGGATGCACATTGAGGCGATACTCAAGTGAAATAAATAGGACACACGTGTAAATACAAATAGTTTCTCTAGTGTGAGAAACTGAAAGTGTAAATAAGGACTAAAATGTATAATAGATAATGTGAAATAGGAAGAAAAGAGGCAAAGGGTAAGGGGAAGTGGGAGGGGTAGGGGAAAGGAAAGAAGGGAATGGAATTAATATGAGAAAATGAAAAAAGGGAAAGAAAGTCTTTGTAAATAGGGAGCAATGGAGGGGTTAAAGGAAGGGCTGGGGAAGGGGGAAAATTAAGAGCCAAGAGAGTATGTAAAGGTGTATATTTCCAATGATGAATGTCATTATATTGTACAGCTAAAATGTACTAATAAAAGAATATAGAAAAAAATAAAAACAGAGTAATGACTGAATGCTATAAGTAAAAATGTAAGTAGAGTTATAGCATGTATAAATATGCCCCAAATCACATTTCTAGAGATGAAAAATGAGGTTAAAATTAAAAATACAGTAGACTGGATGAAAAATACAATTCACTTTGAAGAAGAAATGTTAGTGTATTATAAGAAAAAGTAGGACAATATTCAAAATAAACTATATACAGTAAATTATTAAAATGCACATCTGTTATGGCATTTCCAAAAATGATGAAAGGGAGCAAAAAACATACATTTAAATAAATAATTGCTAAAATTTTCAAAATTTCGTATACCTACTAAAACCCAAGCTGAAGAAATACGAAGTAAAATCACTTGAAACATGTAATGAAGTGCTTGCAAAGATATTGTTTCTGTTTTTTCCCTTCTCTCATATTTATTCCTTTCCCTTCTTTCCTTTCCCCTACTCCTCCCACTTCCCCTTCCCCTTTCAAACATTTCTTCCTATTTCACATTATCTATTATACAAATAAGGACCAAGATATATTATGTAAAGGTACAAATTCACAATGATGAATGTCATCATATTGTATACCTAAAATGTACCAATAAACTTGATTAATACAAAAAATAAAGTGTTCACAATCATAGACACAGTTTTGTGAACTTAGACAAACCATTTAAACTCTATGTGCCTTAGTTTCCTATTGCTGCTTTAAATTCTGCCTTAGAAAATATTGAAAGTTGATTTTTATTTAAAAACCAAATAATATTTTTAAATTTTAAACTGTTTCGTATACTAAACAAATAGAATCATGATAGGTGCCAAAAATGTTTGCTTGTTTAGAATGAAGAAAGTGTATGTGGAATAACTCTATAGTTGCCAATTACATGTCAGCTTAACACATCTTTCTTAAAATATTTTTCTATCTTTTGACTATTATTAAGAAAAAAAATAGAAAGTATATATTAAGATCATTTTGTTTGCATCCTGAGAATATAGTTGTTCTCTTCTCAAAATAATGCTTAACCATTACAGTTATCTCTCATTTCCTCCTTCAGTTTAAGAATAACTCCCTTTGTTAATTTTTTATCCAACTAAACTAGTGGCCTTGATGTTCTCTTATAGATACTGTGTATTTCTCTTGTGAAGATTTTTATTTGTTCAATTATATGTTTGGTAATATTTTACCTATTTATCTCCAAACCAAGTCTGTCACAAGAGTCTATATATACACAGTATTAAACAAAGAAAGAAAAGAAGAAAGGGAGAGAGGGAGAAGTGGATAAATTTGTAAAAAAAGAAAAATCAAGCAATCCCAAGTGCTTAGAACAATTATAAAAATATTGAAAATAACTATATAAATGATTTATGTGAAAGATTATGAGCAATGATCCAATGGCAGGGAGAAGTGCTAAATAATAATGTTCACTAAATGTGTTTTGGAAATGTTATGAGTGTTTTGTAATTCATTTTGGCTATGGACAGGAGAAGACATTTACATCAAAAATTGCTAAATGTTTGCATTTACAAGTATTATGGAGGTGATTTTTTTTCCCTTAAATTTTTTATTGGTACATTTTAGGTATACAATATTTTTACATTTATCATTGGGTGCTTGTACCTGTACATGATGTATCTTGGTTCTTATTTTTTTCCCATTACTTGTGCACTCTTCCCTATTTACATAAGCTCCGTTTCCATTTTTTTCTTTTTTCATAATTTTTCCTTTCCTTTCTTTCCTTTCCCATTCCCCTCCTACCACCCCTACCCCTTTAGAACTTTTCTTCCTATTTCAAATTATCAATTATTCTTTTTAATAATTTTAATCCTTATTTACACTTTCACCTTCTCACACTAGAGGAACTATTTGGTATTTGCACATGTGTGTCCTAGACAAAGAACTAATATATAGAATATATAAAGAACTGAAAAAAATCAGACACCCCAAATTTATGGAGGTAATACAAGTTTATCACTAAAAATATTTCAAATACAGTTGCGGAGAATATTGAGGACAGATTAGTAGACATAAAAGGGAGATCTTATAAATCTGAAGATTATATATTAATCAGTAGTTTTCTAATATGTTCATTCTTTTTGTACTTTGAAAATAAAACTTTTAAGACTAGTATTTACTAAGGAATATTCAGTTCTTGTCTACAAAGTCATTAAAATAATTGAACAAATTGAACATTGAAGAGTTAAAAATCTTATTTTGATCAGCTATCATCTACCTCACACAAAAATGCCTTTCATTTTTCATAAATATTTTAAAATTTTAATTTTGCTCACCATAGATTATTCTGTTTTGGATTTGATTAAAGATTTCAATATAAAATCAGATTAAATTTTATATATAGACTACAATGTCATATTTTAGGTGTTTGAGGTATTTTATATTATTAGCCCCTGGTTTACATGTAATGGATGAAAGCTAGCCAATTTATTAGTCAAATTAAATGTGCCTTAAAACCTTTATTGAGAGATACAATAAAATTGAAAATACTTTCCTGAAGTCCATTTCTTTTTGTCACATCCAATTGTTATGGTCATTCTGCAAATATAAATATTTATACATTAGCCACACTTAACAAGCCATGTTAATCATATTAACTAGGTACTGCCAAAAATAAATAACCTTTGGAAATAGAATTGCTAATCATCTAATTTTTGACCCATGCAATACTGATAAATAATTTACAGAAATTTTGTTTAGTGTCCTGTTACTTTATATAACTCCTTTTTTTTTTTTTTTTGCTTTCTAGTGGTTAGCCCATGCTCCTCTTGAACATTTTACTCCTTTAGGCATGTGTCTGAAAATATTTTTTCTGTCTTAGTTTCCATGATTTTATTAGTGATTCTTTCATGAATAATCATGATTTTCTCAACTAACTTATAAGTTATCAGAAAATATTGATTGCATAGTATTTGACTTTCATTTGTAAGCTTATTCTGATCATCTTTCCATATAAAGATGAACATTGTTTTAAAATTTGAAGGCAGCCAATGACAGTGGTGAATGAGGGGAGGAGTGCTACTATAGGAGTCCTTGGTCAGGCCAATGGCAGCTCAGTGCCATGACTTCCTTTGTGAAAGAGATTAAATGGTCATAAAAAGCAGCACGGAAAGATTTCCTTGGATTAAATTTTCTTAACACAAAAGAAACAAAGTCATAATTTCAATGGCCTTAATTAAATATGCAAAAATTAAACTAATAGTTTTATTAATTTTTACTTTATTGAAACTTAACTGGAAAGTTAGTTATTATTGCTTACTTTTCACTTTTCAATGTAATATAGAATAAAGATTCTATTTACAAAGACCTTGTTTCCATTTTTTCCTTTTCTCATATTCTTTCCTTTCCCTTCTTTCCTTTCCCATACTCCTCCCACTTCCCCTTCCCCTTCCCTTTTGGACCTTTTATTTCTATTTCACATTATCTATTATACATTTTGATCCTTGTTTATACTTTTAGTTTCTCACACCAGGGAAACTATTTGGTATTTACACATGGGTGTCCTATTTATTTCACTTAAGAGTATGGTCTCAATGTGCCTCCATTTAACTATAAATGTCTTTAGTTTCTCAGGCTTTATGGCTGAGTAGTAGGGAAGGGTGGAGGGGATGAAGGGAGGGCAGAGGAATGGGGAAAAAAATAAGAACCAAGATACATCGTGTAAAGGCACAAATTCCCAATGATGAATGTCATCATATTGTATACCTAAAATGCACCAATAAACTTAATAATAAATGATTATTCAAGGGCTGAGAATGCAGGTTAGTGAGAGTGATTTCCTAGTATTCATTTCATACCACCACTGCAACAAATAATAGTTTAAAACAAAACGTCCCTGTAGTCCATTTTCTTACAGTTTTGGGTATTAGCCCCTAGTACCTAAGATGTTAGTATCAGTGATTATGATCTAATTGCTAATTAATGGATGGTTATACTAAAATGTGCAACTGTACTAACATTATTGCTCCAAAAATTAAATTTTGTTTAATGGATTATTATATATTTCATGTTACTGCTCATGAGGAAAGTGCCTATCTTGATTCAAAGTATTATTTACATTAATTGCAATGGAGAAAAATGCTGGGTGTTGCATATAGCAACATGATTATTATTAATTTCACCAATAAGAAGTCATATTGATAGTGTATATCCTCTGATATGTGATTATAAAGGTATTATTTGGTATTCTCCCCCAAATATTTAACTTTATATTCCCAATCATAACAAACCACTGTACAAATCACAGTTGAGGGGAATTGTATAAAATATATAATATCTTCAAAAGAGTTTAGATAACAAAAGAAAACTGCTATACTCTTCCAATTTGGAGGAGAACTCATGATAACATAACAAGAATGTGCTCTTGAGTATTGGGCCCTGAAATGGAAAAAAAGACACTGGTGTAAAAATTGGTGATACCTGTATATAATCTGACTATTTAATTAATATCAATGCACCAGTGCAAAATTCTTAGTTTTCATAAATATACCAGGGATATATGAAATAGTAACTAAGAAGTGAGCCTTAAAAATTGTATTTAGGATCATTTAAATATGAAAACAATTTGAAAAAATAATATAACACCCTCTGCCAAATCATATTTTTTATTTATTGCATACATACTTTAATATCTGCCAAAACCTTATAAGAAAGTAATACTGTTATCTCTACTTTACAGATCTAGAAACAAATCTCAAAGTAGGTAACTGCAAAGTATAATAAGTGTCAGATATGGGATGTGAATTCATGCTGTCTGGATCCAGGGCAAATCATTCCAGTACCTCGTTCTACTGTGTAAAAAGGCTAGATGCCAGACAAGAGTAAGGGAATCACATAATCAAAAGTACAGCGAAGTGATCTGCCTGTCTTATTTGGAGCACAACAAACAAATCATTCTGTAATAAGGGATTTGAGTTAGGCTTGTGGGAATTACCGGTGAGCTACATCATCACTTTGAAGGCCTATTGTACTGCTTTAGCAAAACGACTGGGAAGCTTCTTTGGACACAAATAAAATTTCCTGTCATTTCAATCACATTTGATTGATTTCTAGGCTAAGATAGAGAATAGTATCTGCATTGGTTTAAGTGATGGATGATCACTTTTAACTGATGGACTAAGCTAAAAATATCAGAAGAAAAATTTAATTTATAAAGTGTTACTTCATATGAGAAAGCAAGCTGTTAGCTCAATTGTAACTTTTAATAGAGTTGTCTTTTATGACTCTATTATTGTTTCACAGAGGTCAGTGCGTTAAGACTCTGGCAAGACTGAAAAATCTGCTCTTGGGAATCTAAGATTCTCATATGGAAGAGATGCTTTCATTGTTCTTATTGCTCTCCAATTGCAATAATTTGGGAGACGTGACCTAGGTGTACTGTGCCATATTTATGTTGGAATTATTTATAGCCATAAAAATGTGTGGTGACTGAATTAAACTCAATAGTTCCTTCTAGAGTACCTGAATTGTGTTAGGTACTATGAGTAAGTAATTCTGACTCAAAAGTGATTATCATTGATTCCTGCAATAATGAGAAAACATTTGCACCCAATCCATTTCTTTAGTACTCAATAGTTTTCATTGAATTAATTATGTTATGTATCAAATATTTTTGCTTTGATATGAATGCTGATGATAATGCCTTTTCTTGTACAAACATGTTTTTGTTTAATTTTCCTAGTATTTCCAAATTTCCTATGAAAGCTACTGTACCTCTGTTTTCTATTTTCTCAGGAATTTCATTTATAGGGATAAAACAATTATTGAGTTTCTCTTTTTGAAATTTTAAAAATTTTATAAACATGTTTGGGTACATAATGATTCCATTCTTCATCAGTAGTTGATGCATGTACATGATACATATTCACTCTAAAACTCAAGGGCTTTCTCTGATAAGTAAATGAACTTTGAATGTCCGCAAACTTGGCAATCCATAAGTAGTATAGTACTGGAATGACTCAGATTAAATGCAAACCCATAGCATATATTGCTTTGCTTTTCCACATTCTGCATGCAATGAAAAGGAATGTCATCTTAGACAAATGATTGCACTGGATGATTTTTAGTTTCCCTTCTAGAATAACTCTGATCTATATGTTAAAGTGAGGCATGAAAAGAATAAGAGAATCAGAAATGCTAAGAGGTCTGCTGAGCAATAAAGATGCTGAGAAATATTTTATCAACTGAGCCATATAGATTAAATCAATCAAATGAGCAATTGTAATTACCCCAATGTATAGGGAAAATATGAGAAATTCAAAAGATTTCTTTTTACAGATAACATTCTCTTTGTATAATCTCTTAACATTAATAAGTTATAAATTAGCTTTATACTTTTTCTGATATGGTGCTTAATTTCTCATATAAGAAGTGTTTGATATTCTTATGAAATTCTTTGCAAGAATGATAGTATATTAAAGTGAATATTTTATTGACTACTATACAATTAAAATCAAATTTTATACTTACAGGCACATATACCAAATTATGTTTGAGAAACATGCTTTCATCCCACTATAGAAATAAAAATTCTCTTTATTCTCAATTTGTGTTTCTTTTGATCAAAATACAAATTGTGTGCAGCAAAATCCACCCATCCTGTTCCTATGAGTTTTAACTAATGAATACAGTCATGTAACCACTATCACAATAAAAACACAAATCTGTTACATCAACCCAAAATATCCCCTTGTGTTTCTTTGCAAAAAGCTCTTTACAGAAGCATATGGTGTGTGGCTATTTGATTCCTCTTTCTTTCCCTATTATGATTTAGTGGAACTTATTTATATGCTCTTGTGTATCAGTAGTTTACACTTTTTGATCTAAATAGTATTTCATCACATACATGCTCCTGTTCATGTTGGAGGACCTTTTGGTTGCTTCTATTTTAAAGTCACATGAACATATGTATATAGTGTTTAATATGAACATGAGTTTTCATTTATTTTGGATAACATAAGTTTGGGAGTGCTGAGTTGTACGGGAGTGCATGTTGTATATTTATCAACTCCCCACAATGAATGTAATTATTATGTTCTGTAAATATTACTAATAAAAGTAAACATAAAGTATAAAAATCCAATAATTTTTTTCAAAAGTAGTTATAATATTTTCCATTCCCAGCTTCCATATATGGGAAATCAATTTACTCCTCAAATTGTCAGAATTTTTTATTATCAGCTTATTTACCTTATTTCCATAATAATAAATATGTAGTAACACCTCTTTGACTTTAAATTTCCCTTCTTAATGACTAATCCATTATCAATATATTTGGTGTTGTGTCTGGGATTTGGAAAGGAGGTTTACAGCAAATCTATAGATTTGCAGAATTTAAGAGAATTCTGAAAATTTGACATTACTAGCTTTGGGGGAAAGAAAATTATATGAAATGGAAATCTGTACATACACAAGGAATAAATACATCCCTGAATAATATTAATATTCTTAAATCTTGCATCATTTTGTGAAATCTCTTAAAGTTGAAAAGAATGACAGTAGATCATTGATGACATCATGGATATAGAAATAAAATGTAAGTGGTAGCACAAATTCCTGGGAATGTATTTATACTCTTGTAAAGATTTTAGATAGCATATTGAGGCCATGCTCTTAAGTGAAATAAATAGGAAACACATGTGTAAATACCAAATAGTATCTCTAGTGTGAGAAACTGAAAGTATAAATAAGGATGAAAATGATTAAAACAAATAATTAATAATTTGAAATAGGAAAAGGTCCAAAGGTGGAGGGGTGGTGGGAGGGGAAGGGGAAAGGGAAGAAAGGAAAGGAAAAATTAGAGAAAGAAAAAAAATGGAAACAAAGTCTATGTAAATAGGGAAGGGTGGTGGGGGTGAAGGGTGCATAGGTAATGGGGAAAAAAATAAGAACTAAGATACATCATGTTCAGGTACAAACACCCAATGACAAATGTAAACTTATTGTATACCTAAAATTTACTAATTAATATGTAAATAAAAAAAGATTTTAGATAGCACTTAAGGGTAAAATATTGTGGAGTAATGATGTATTTTACAATGAAATTACTAAATACAGCAAATTATAGCAAATATATCCACAGGTAGATAAAATAGGATCCTAAGTAAATTAACTGAAGAGAAAGTAGTAAAGAGACGCAATATGAAATAAATACAAAACAAGTAGCAAGACAGGAGACTAAAATCTACCATTGTCATCTTGATAATCACATTAAGTAGTTTAAACACTCTATTCACATTTCCTGTCAATATACAACTTCAATTCATTTTTCTAATTTTGATGCTTTTCATATTTTACTTGCTTTATATATAATTGAATAAAAATAAAAATAATAGACATAAACTTCATAAAATATGTACGAGAACTATGCAGTACAAAGTAGAAGGATTTCTGAAAAAAATTTAAGAAGCCCTAAAATAATTAAAAGAATTAACCATCATAAATTGGAAGGCTATATTAAAAGTTATGTTTCTCTAAATTAATTAATAGATTAAATTTAACCATTGATGATTTCTGTAGGTGTTTGTTAAAATTGAAAACCCAATTACAAAGTCAAAATAGAAATGAAAGAACTTTCAGTTACTAAAGGAACTTTGAATGAAACAAAGCTAGAGAACCTTAATATCTCATGTTGACTTATTTTAAAAATATTATAAAGATCATATGTAATTGCCTTCACTAAAGAAAAGTAGGTATTAGAAAAAGAGGGTCTAGAATTTGATTTAACTATATATTGTCAATTGATTCTCAAATACATAAATCTAAAATGATAGTATTTTCAACTATTATTATGAGAACATTGAAAAATTTACCAAGCAGAATGAAATATAACTTCAATTTATATTTCTGACTATATCCAAAAAATTTATATTAAATCATCAATAATATAAATTTACCTCAAAATTCTACATTTTAGAAGAATGAATAAGGAAAAATCTCTGTGAAGTTTGGTTAGGTAAAGATTTCTTAAATATAATATAAAATTATGATTCATAAAAGAAAACAAACAGTAAACTGACCTTCATCGCTGTTGTGAATTTCTGCTCTTCCAAATTCCTGTTAGAATAAAAAAACCCACAGAATGGGAAAATATTTGTGAATTATATACATAATAAAGGATATGCTTTTAGAAAAGATAATCCAATCTCAATATTAAGAAAGATTCTCACTGGAAAATTGGTAAAAAATTTAAGCATGCAATACAAAAAAAAGCAAACAAGCACAATAAAAATTATACAACTCCAGAATATCATTATTCTTAGGGAAATGCAAATTTAAACTATAACAAGACATCTTTTGAAAACTATGAATGTTTAATACTAAAATCATTTACCATACAAATATTGACTAATGCACTGAAGAACTAGAATTCATATATTCCTGGTAGGACACTAGTGTGCTACACGTGTTTGTGAAAGCAGCTCAATTTGGCAATTTCTTCAAAAGTTAAACATACACTTATATATAAACTATCAATTCTTATGCTAGGCATTTACTCAAAAAATTGACCGCATATGTACATAGAGAGATCAGTACATAAATGTTTATAGTAGTTTAATACGTAATAGTCCTACACCAGAAACAAGGAAACAAAAATGGAAAAAGACAAACTACCAACAGGTGAACTGTTAAAAATATTTAGTATATCTATACAATGTAATGTTATTTGGTAATAACAATGAATAAAGTACTGATACATAATGTAGAATATAGCAGCAAGAAAAGATATGAAGTATTAATGTATGGCAAAATATAAACGGATCTCAAAATAAGCCAAATACAAGAAGTCAGACAAAGATAGTACATATTGTAATATTTCATTTATATAAAACTCTTTATATGATGTAAAGTAATCTAAAATAAGAAATAGACATGTGGTTGCCTGTGGATGGCAATAATAGGTGTTGTGATTTGTATGGATTATCAAAGTTCCTGAGGAAGCTTTAAGGGATGATGAATAAATTTACTATTTTTATTCTGATGATAGATTTATAAAAATTATATACTTTATATATGTGCATTTTATTCAATAAAATACCCTATGCAACTAAAAATTTACTTCCAGAAAATGATCAGACACCAAAACACTAACTACATCTATATCTATTTATCTTGATACCTGATACCTATGTCTCTATATATTGATCTATCATTCTATTTTTCTTTCATATGCTTATCTACTTTCTGAGAATGGAAAGAGGAAGAGAACAAAAGAGTAGATTATATATAACTCTATAAATGCTTATAATGGAATCTTAATAAATTTCTAAGAAAAACACCCCAAGGAATAATTTCTTTAACAGGCTTATAAAGTAGTATCTATGTTGAAAGATTTATTAATGGATCTCAAAAGCTTTGTTTAACAGGTATTATAGTATTTTGCTTTCATGGAAAGCTCTATTTGATATTGCATGTTTACATTTATACTGGATCTTGTAACACCAGCTACAAAACTGCACAAACAATTTGCAAGAAGCATCATTGACTCAAATTTGAGTAAAGACATTATGACTACTTTATTTCTCTTTTTCCATTGTTCTTAAGTCACAAGAGGAGTTTTTACTATACTGGTTAGAGAATAAACTCCATTTCTGCCTACTTAGAGTTTCTGATTTACCAGAACGCTTGACAAAAGTCTATTTAATTTTCAGATTCACCTCCTCCTTACAGTGCATCTGATATCACATATTTTCATTAATTGTTATAGATATTGCCAATTCTTCAAGTTAAAGAAGGGAAATAGCTGCTGAGGTAACTTATATTATAATAAATTATATTTACACAAATAATAATAGAAAGTTTACCTCAGCTGAAAGAGGAATGGATATGTGACAGATACTTGGTACCCTTGTTCCAACTTTAGTATTATTTGAAACAATTTAGCAATGGAAAACTATTAGAGTTGAAATGAAGGTTAAGAGAAAATCAGAATTCAAGAATAATATAATTTATTTCAAGTTTGCATTAGGCACAAATATATCTAGGAACTTTCTGCATTTGTCATATGTATAATTTAAAATATTTAATAGCTGTTATGGAAAAATATAAAACAATTTTGTTAATAAAAATCATTCGTAAACCATGTATATAAAATTGAGGATTAAAAAACATTTCTAGTAAATTACAACTGAGAGGATAAGAACTCAAGAAACCAGGAGACATATTGGCTGAAAAAAACAAGTAATATTTAAGTCAGAAAACTAAATCAATATGGAATAAATACATAGTACAGATACATAGTTCTATCATATTATTGTTACTTTTTTATAACACATTATAGATTTTTGCTTCTCTTTATATGACAAAAGTAAAGTGTAGTTAAAGATGTATCACATTCTCTAAACTACTAGTGTCACCATCATTTCAAACTACTATTCAGTTTTCTTTATATTACTATAATCCTCATAAAGAAAGTACAACTGCAAAAGGTTCAGTGGTTTGTGTGGGTGACCACAACAAACCCAAATTTTTTAAAGGCTGGAATTCCTCAACATTGCTACAGAGTCTAAGAGCAGGATTCCCTCTCAGCTCTTGACAACTTATCTGCTTTGGATATTGGAATTTAGTTTTCTAGTGGGCTCTTCCTAAGGGACTTGTTTATTATTTGATGATTAAATTATTTCACGAGTTTGACTACTGAAAATTAAATGAATCTTGAGAAATATTTTTAGTTTTATTAATACTTAAACTATTTTCTAAATATTTTCTTTATTTTTTAAAAATACATTTGAATTAGGCCAGAACTGCAATAAAAACACTTGTTTTTCTATAAAATAATTTGTCATTCTTAGACAGGGATTTAAGGAGTACAGAGATGCAAACATAAAGGAATTCCCTTCCTTACCTATTAAATTTCAACATTTTTATTGATCAAAAACTATAAGGTATTTAGTTAACACTATTTTACATTTGTCCTTTGTACAAAAGTTCTTTAAAGGACCCAATTTCATATTGCATTTACCCTTCAAAACCAACTCCACTTCCAGTTCCTCTTTTAATTTCTCACCTCAGCTAAGTAGAGGAGAACCATGACTTCACTGAATTTCAACTTTCAGAAATCTTGTTAGACTCATTACTGTATAGAAACAGAATGATGATGGAAGAAAGGAAAAGTAAATCCTTTAGCTTTATTGAGAAAATTCTTTAGTTCATCAAACTTAAATTTTCCCTCATATTCCATTATATGAGATGGATATATAATTGTAAAGGGCTTACACAAATATTTTCATTTTTCAAAGAAATACTTTATCCCATGTCTCCTGACAATATCATATGCAAACACACACACACACACACACACACACACACACACACACGTTGTTTAGTATTTGGGAGAAAATTGATGTCTAAGAGCCTCTTGTTGCTATTTTTTGGATTTGCCTGCTGTCCCTGAATTAGGGGCAGCTGAAATCTACTAGAAAATAATGAAATCTTTCGAGGCAGAAACTCTATCTTTGTTTTGATTTTTCTCATTATACATTTTCACTAATAATTATGAAATATTTACAGCAGTCTTTTGGATCAAACTACCTGAAAGGAAAACATTTCTACCTAGGATATTTATGTATAGGAAGCAATACTCTTCACAAGAAATAAACAAAGACATTAAAAAAATTCCTGGAAACTAAGACATTATGTTAACCACTATAAAAAGCACAAATATGGTCTTTGAAGATTATTGTGGTTGTATTTCTGACAAAGGAGTTTATAGTCAATAAATAAATTCTGAAATTGATTATAAAATAATATATACAAATTCTACTGAATGAGTTATAACAGAATATCTGGTGTGATGCAAACTATGTGTCATTCAAAAAATAAACTGTTACTGTGCCTATTATAACTATATTATGTCACTAGCTGAGTCTGCATATAAATATAATACATACATATACATATTAACCATATTAACACATTTTAAGTTATTTTATGACTTACACAGAATTCTATGAGAATGTTTTGATAATATCTCCTCATATTCTGTCAGTACAATTCATTACATATATGTTGAAGCCACATTTCTTAAAAAGCTGATCTATTCACAGATTGCACAAGCTGTGCTCAGGGACCTGGGTTTGATCTCTGACACAGAAAACAAACAAAGAGAATGTTTTGATATGTTGCTTTTTTTAGCTATCTGACAAAGACTTTTAATTGGTTGATTTAAATCATTTATATTTAATTTCATTTATATTTAATGTAATTATTATTTATAATTTGAAATTATTGAAATTTGATTTACCATTTTGTTATTTATTTTCTCTTTTCCTTCTTTTCTTTGTTTTGTTCTCCTCATCACTTTCCTCCATTTGGGGGGACAGAAAATGAACAATGTATTAGTATATTCATCACTAAAAAGCGACACCCACAACTTATATGAAGAGATTTAATTTGGCTCATGGTTTCAGTTTGTGTAGTCTATGGTCAATTGGCTCCAAAGCAGAAATATTGTGGTGGAAGGGTGTGACAGAGTAAATATGCTTTGTTCATGGCATCTAGGAAGCAGAGAAGAAAAGTAATGCCAGAAAGGAGGGTTCAAGGAACCAAATGTAGACCCCCAAAGCCATGCTTCCATTAACCACTCAGAAAAATTCACAAGTGTGTTCCACCAATCACCTTGGCAGCTCCCAAAGCCAATCAAGTTGACACTATGAAGTTGAACTATCACATGCCAACACTTATGAACTTGAAACCCAAATACATCTTCTTTAATATATCTCATCCCTAAATTGACACAAGGTCATAATTCCACCTAACATGATAAACTATCTTGTGTATGTATAACCTAAAGTGTAGTAATAAATTTCCTAAAGTTCCAGTAATTCCAGCATTTATCAAAATTCCAAGTTTCTCCTTTTATTAACTATATATCTTTTTATTGGTTCATTTTAGGTATACAATATAATGACATTCATCATTGGAAATTTGCACCTTTACATAATCTCTCTTGGTTCCTCTTTTCTCCCCCTTCCCCTGCCCTCCTTTCAACCCCTCCATCCCTCTCTATTTACAAAATTTTGTTTCCATTTTTTCATTTTCTCATATTGATTTCATTCCCTTCTTTCCTTTCCCCTATGCCTCCCACTTCCCCTTCCCCTTTGCCCATTTTCTTCCTATTTCACATTATCTATTATACCTTTTGGTCCATATTTAAGTTTCTCACACTAGAGAAACTATTCGGTATTTACACATGTGTGTCCTATTTATTTCACTTAAGAGTATCGCCTCAATGTGCATCCGTTTAGCAATAAATGTCTCTAATTTCTCATTTTTTTATGGCTGAATAGTATCCAATTTATAAAAAAAAACAACACATTTTCTTTATCTGGTCTCCAGTTGATGGGCAATTGTGCTGCTTCCAAGGTTTAGCTATTACAAACTGTGCTGCTATGAACATGGGTACGCATACATCACTGTGGTATTATTTTTAAATTCTTTGAGGAAGATATCCAGCAGGGGAATAGCTGGGTCAAATGGGACTTCCAGTCCTAGTTCTTTGAGGTATCTCCATAATGATTTCCACAGTGATTGCACGAGTCTACACTCCCACCATGAGTAGAGCAGTGTTCCTCTTTCCTCACAGCCTCACCAGCATATTTTATTGGTTGATTTCTTGATAATAGCCATTTTTTCTGGAATGAGGTGAAAATCTGGTTTTCATTTGCATCTCTTGAATGATCAGTGATGTTGAAAATTTTTTCATATATTTGCCATTTCTAATTCTTTGTGTGAGAAATGTCTCTTCTTTTCAGATGCCCAGTTTTGGATTGGGTATTTCAATTTGGGAGGTCTGATTTTTTTCAGTTCGTTATAGATTCTAGATAGTAGACTTTTCTCTGAGACACTGCTGGTGAAAAATTTTTCCCACATTGTGGGTTGTCTCTTCACACTGCTGGTGGTTTCTCTTGCTGTGCAGAAGCTTTTTAGTAAGAAGAGATCCCACTTGTTGATTGTTTGTTCTAGTTCATGGGCAAGTGAGGTTTTGTTCATAAAATCTTTTCTTACACCAATGCCTTCAAGAGTTCTACCTAACCTCTGTTTCAGCTGGTTCAGCGTTTCTGTTTTAATATTTAGATATTTAATCCATCTCGATTTTAGTTTAGTGAATGGTGAGAGATATAGGTCTAGTTTTAGTCTTTGAGAAGTTTAAACCATATTTTTCCAGGACCATTTATTAAAGAGGCTATCTTTCCTCCAGTAAGGGTGTTTGGCCCCTTGGTCGAAGATGAGGTGGCTGAGTGTGTCTGGAATTGTTTCTGCATCTCCGAATTTGTTCCACTGGTCCTCAGGTCTGTTTCTTTGCCAGTACCATGCTGTTTTTATCACAGTAGCTTTGTAGTATAGTTGCAAGATTGGGGTTGTTATACCCTTGCCATGTCTCTGTTACCCAGAATTGCTTTTGTTATTCTAGGTCTCTTCTTTTTCCAAATGAATTTTTGGATTTTTTTCTCAAGGTCCCTGAAGTATGTTGCTGGGATTTCAATTGGTATTGCATTGAATCTATAGAGCAGTTTTGGAAGTATGACCATTTTCAGTATATTGATCCTTTCTACCCAGGAGTAAGGGATGTCTTTCCATTTTTTGATATCATCCTCAATCTCTCTTTTCAAAGTGCTATAGTTTTCAGAGAAGAGGTTTTGCTTTCTTTTGTTCGATTGATTCCTAGGTATTTCAGGTTTTTTGGATACTATTGTGAAAGGCATTATTTTTTCTATTTCTCTCTGAATGAGTCTGTTGTTTATGTAGAGGAAAGCTATTGATTTTTGTGTGTTGACCTTGTATCCAGTTACTTTACTGAATTTGGTTATTAAGTCTGGAAAACTTTTGGTGGAGTTCTTTTGGTCTTCTATATAGAGCATCATATCATTTGCAAATAATGACAATTTGACTTCTTCATTTCCTATCTTTATTCCTTTTATTTCTTTCTCTTGTCTAATTATTGTGGCTGATGTTTCCAAAACTCTATTGAACAGGTGTGGTGATAGTGCACATCCTTGTCTTGTTCCTCATTTTAGTGTGAAGGATTTCAGTTTTTGACCATTTAGTATGATATTGGCTATTGGTTTTTCATAGATGGCTTTGATCAGATTGAGGTAGAGACCGTCTATTCCAACTTTTTGTAGGGTTTTTATCATAAATGCATGTTGGATTTTGTCAACTGCCTTTTCTGCATCTATGGAAATGATCATATGGTTTTTGTCCTTGGCTCTATTGATACTACATTCATTGATTTGCATATGTTGAACCATCCATGCATCCCAGAGATGAATTCCACTTGGTCTTGATGTATGATTTTCTTGATGATCTTCTCCATTATATTTGGCAGTATCTTAGTAAGGATATTTACATCTATGTTTATTAGTGAGATTGGCCTATAGTTCTCTTTTTTGGTTGGGTCTTTCTCTGCTTTGGGGATCAAGGTGATGCTTGTTTCCAGGAATGAATTCAGGAGTATTGCTTCCCTTTCAATATCGGAAAAGAGTTTAAACAGTAGTGGCAGCAGTTCCTCTCTAAATGTCTTGTAGAATTCAGCAGTGGAGTCATCAGGAACTGGGTTTTTCTTAGTTGGTAAGTTTTTAATTTCCTTTTCAATTTCCTTGATTGATAGAATTAATTGTTCTTTAGAATTTTTAGGTCTTCTTCATTCAAGTTTGGTAGTTCATACGTGTCTAGTAATCTGTCCATTTCTTCAGAGTTTTCCATCTTATTGGCATGTAGTTTCTTAAAGTATGCATTGATGATCCTCTGTGTTTCTGCATGGTCCATTGTAATTTCAACCTTTTTATTCATAATTGCATGGATTTGGACTTCTTCTTTCCTTTTTCCGATAAGGTTGATTTCAGGTTTATCAATTTTGTTGATTCTTT
>NW_004624732.1:10947301-10979204 GCF_000247695.1 Heterocephalus glaber | reverse complement strand
AGAACTTTGTTCTTCTGTTTTATTTCTGGACTCTTATCTATTATATGCCTCTGTGTAGATTTTTTTTTTTGATCAAGGCTAGTTCGAGTCCTATATGCCTCACTTATCTGTATTTCAAGTTCTTTCCCCCTGCTTGAAAAGTTTTCTGCCATCACTTCTGTGAACAGTTTTTATATGACATCTACACTCTCTCCTGTTTCTTTGTTGACTCCAATCAGTCTGATGTTATTCTTCTTTGCACCGTCTAGCAGCTGCTGGATTGATTTCTTGTGGGCCCTTTTGATTTTAAAGAAATTTTTCCTTTCCTGGTCACTAATTGGAATCTTATCTTCTATATCTGAAATTCTGTCTTCACTATGGCTCATTCTGATGCATAGACTTCCAATTGGGTTTTTTCATCTCCTGGAAATCTATTTGCATCTGTTTTATGGATGTCATTTGTTTCCTATGCTGGGATTCCATCATGTTCCTCTGCTCTTCTATTTTTTTTTTCCTTTGTCCTTTCTAGATTTATTAACCATGTCTTACTCTATGGGCACAATCTGTGCTGTTATGTGAGAAGTTATTTCTGATTTCATTTTTTCCAGATCCTCTTTTGTTGCTGGTTCAAGGAGTCCAGGTGGTTGAGTATCAGAGTGTTCCATCTAGTTTCCCTTTGGGGTTGCTGTAAGTGATCTGGAAGTCTGGTTCTGAGGCTTGTTTATGTGTCTTCTCATTTGTAGGGGGGTGAGGGGTGCTGCTGGCACCCACATGGCTCACCTCCTCTGTGCTGGGAGCTGTGGCCCATTGATCTGGAAGCCTTCTGTGGGCTGGGAGCTGTGTCTGATTGTTTTTTTTTAAACTTTGTAGAGGTTTCAGTCCATAGTTGTCTAGTTCCAAGGCAGGGAATGAAAGAGGGACATCACAGGGGAGAAACAATCCATAACAAGGCAGGAAAGAGATAGTGAAGACAAAAGTCCAGGTTTCTTCAAAGACTTGTCAAAGTCTCTTTGGAAATACAAGGAAAGTCTTAACTATGAACATCTGAAAATAATATAACCCAAGTGCCATAATACCAATTAAAATGACACAGGATAGACATTCTCATTCCAAAAGGGAGGAGTACTACCTGAGTTAGAAAAAGAATGGACCAAAGTAAGATCAAAACTCAGCAAGAAAAGTATTAATTCCTCTAGTTCAATATCAAGCATTCAGGGCATATGTTGGTAAAACATGAATTCCAAAAGCTTGGGAAGTCTTACTCATAAGTAACTTGTCAGTTTTAGCTCATACAGCCACTTCCTTAGGTTGGTTCTACTCATAGCCTACAGCTTTCCTTTGCAGATATTCCATATTCTTGGCATCTCTGACTTTTTGATGTCTCTGTAGTAACTTTCCCTCCATTCCCATAACTTCTATGCACTTTCCTCTCTTTGCCTGGCTTCCCAGACCTTTCTGTGAAAATATTTTGGAATCCTCCTTGATGTCAAAAAGCTTGGATTTTTCATGCTGGCAAAAGCAACAAGCATTGCAATGATTATGTCAAAGTTAGATTTTGGTGAGAAAAGTAACCAGAATCTCTTGGACCATAGCTGCAGTGACCAATGAGTTGCCTGGATGGTTGACCACAGTGAAATTAACTTTGAGGAGTAAATTCCCAGGAGCCTCTTCTTGAGGGGCTCAGGGACTGTTTTCTCAAATAAAAAGTTTACACTTTTGCATACTGGAGCCAGTGTTAGGTGAAGTCCTGCTGATTTCTGAGATCCTTTCAATTCATCCTTCTTTTTATCCTTAACCAAATTATATGACTTGTTTTTTTTAGTTGCACTAATCTCTTTATCTCTTCAACAGACACAAGCCCTTTCATCCTAAATTTAGACATGGTTCTTTTTAGACCAAAATATAAGTTCTTCTAATTTTTCTGTCTTTTTTCTGCACCCAATTCTCACTACACATCTTGCTAAAGAACCCAATAGCACCCATGCTGCAGTCTGAATGTTGGGCTGGCCTTGAATTTCCTTCACCAAATCGATTAGTCCAAGTTGTTTAGTCTCAGTCTACCACAGTCTCAGGATATGGGTAAAAGTACACAAGTTTATTTGACAGAGTGTAACACATATGGTCTCTAGTTCAATTACCAATGAAGTCTTCATCCCAACTGAGCCCAGGTTGTATGTCCACATTACTATTAATACTCAGTCTTAGGAGCTATGATAAGACTCAACCATCAAATTCTGCTTATAGGCTTCTTTATTTGCATCTCCAAACTTTTCCAACTCCTCTCACAAACCAGTTCCAAGATCTTATAAACTACATTGGCAGGTAAAGGTAGAGTCACAGCAATGATCCCACTTTTCCAATAATAACTTTCTGTATTGATCAGCTTTCCTGCTCCTGAGACATAATATCAGACACCTACAATTTAAAGGAGAAAGGGTTTGATTTGGCTCATAGATTTAAGGGAATTCAGCCCATGGTCTGTTGGTTTCTGGGCAGAAAATTATTGAGAAAGAATTTGTTGGAACACAGATCCTTAGATCATAGTGAAGAAAAAGAAGTGCCATAGAGGAAGAAGAAAAAGACTTGGCATAGACCCAAAGCCCATGCCTTTTTGACCCATCTAAACAGATTTAGAAATATGCTTTACCAAACACCTGGGGCAGATCTTGAAACTAGTCATTGAAATTGTCAAAATTTACCATCACAAGTAATTTGTAGCATTCCATTATATCTATTTTTCTCTAAATCTCTGTAGGTTTTTAATGTCATCACTTGGTTAAGTTGTATTTAAATTGTATTTTACTTTTTTACATTTCATTAAATCAATATTTTACATCTTCAAATATATGGATTCCTTTAACCTACCTTATTTATTATGTTACTGTTAACTATTATTTTTACAAACATAAAATCCCTATTAGAAAATACATTTTTGTTTTAACATTCAAATATATTTTAAAGATTTCCAAGAATAATCCATTTTATTGTCCCAATATATATTATTTTGGTTGTTTTTTCTTTTTTACTATTTCCCACTGTTCTTTTTGAAGCCATTGTGACTTTTTATGCAAATTTTTCTTTAGTAATCAAATGATGTCTTCTAATAAAAGGTTTCCTAAGAATGTAAGAATGTATTTGCACTGTACATAGAAATTTATGGATTGAAAATATTCTATTAAGCACGTATCAAACAAGATATGACTTCTTTTTGGTCTACATTTTGTGTGTTTGAAGGGGTAGTCAGTCCATTGTAGACATTTAAATTGCATCTTTACTCTACCCAATGAATTCCAGGAACAATATCTCCTCTTCCAAGGTCATACATAACAAGCAATAATATTTCAATACTGTCTTAGAAAACATTCTCCCACAGTCTCAGTTGCAATGAATGGAAAATCATTTTTCTATAGATGCATCATTTTCTCAGGCCATTTTCAAGGCTTTTCTTTGTCTGGAGAATTTGGTGGTTAAATAGTAATGTATTTGGTCAAGGATTTCTCTTTGTGCCTTGCTTTTGTACAACTGAGTACTTAAATCTATATATTTATGCCTTTCAATATTCTTTAGACCATTATTTCTTCAAATATTTCAAGCAATGTAATTTTCCTATTCTTTTGGCACTGTGATGATACAAATGATAGATTTTATGTTGTTTTCCTGAATGTTCCTGAGGCCATATTTTAAATGATGTTTTGTGCCCTGCTCTGTTCAAATTGAATTGTTTCTATTTTTCAGTCATCACATTTATTGGTCATTTCTCCTTACACCTCAATTCTCCTACCAAGCCTGCTTCACTTGGTCATATGTTTTATCATTTGTTAAGTATTTTTGACCTTTGCATGAACTGAAAGAGTGCATTTTATTTTAATAATTATTAACTATAGTTAATTTTTAGAAAATTCCAACATTTATGGTATATTATTCATTACATTTTCTTATATTAATTAAAATTTTTCTGGTTCTTTCTATACAAAGTTATTTTTTACAGTCTCCTGGAAAGTCAGATTATTTTATGGGAATCAAAGTTGATTGAATCATTAGTAAGAGATGTTTATGTTTTGGATTAGAAAAAGGTCAAAATGTCTAATGTACCTTCTGTGGGCTATCTATCCTTCCAATGCCAGTTCAGTTTTCCAGGACATTTTCTGTTTCGAATACATGGTCCTAAGTGTGTCACTCAATCACTTCAGTGGGTGGAATACTAATTCTCAGAGGTACTCATTCATATCCTAATCCTCAGACCCTATATTACCTCAGATGGCAAAAAGATTGGCTAATATTATTAAGTTTAGGATTTTATTTCCCTCCAAGAATAATTTTAGACTTCTGATTTTCCAAACTGTAGCGCAATAAATTTGTTTTGTTTAAGCCAATAAGTTTGTTGTGATATATTAAAGCACAATAGAAAATTAACATAATTACTATGTTGTCATCTGATATTTATATACATTTAATTTAATTTTGAAATTTGCATTACATTCATTCATCATGATCAGATCCATGCATGTTCAACTCAGAAAGTCAGCCAGGGAGTTTGCAAATAACTTCCTGGGTTTACTTACCCAATCCAGTCTAATTCTGCAATCTGCTAATATATTCATTTCTTTTTGTCCTCAGTCTGAAACAGTATGTGCTTTAGTTATCTTACTCTGCTGGGTGATCTTAAAAAATGCTTATCTTAGCCTCTATTAAGAGGAGGAGGGGAAGCATACAAATGGGGGAGAAAAATATCCTACACACTTGTAATGACAGACCAATCAACTGGAGAGGTATATTTCCTTCCTCTGAATTTGGACTGCTGGGAGCACCTTTTGTTATTGCAGTCATGTCCTCTGTAGGATGGTTTGAGAACCAGGACTACAAAGAATGAAGAAAAAATGAGAAATTTAACATTGCCACTGAGCGTTCAGAATTTTCTTACCTTCTTCTTGAACTGGAACTAGAGGGGTGCTCCTGAAACTATTTCTTGGCATTGGAGGTCACCTCAAAATTTTAGTGTTGAGATCCAGTGGCAGTGGAATTCTGTAATACTTCAAATTCTGGTCTTCTTCCCTGACTGACCTATTCCTGCTTTAAATTGCTGTTCTGTATAATGTGTTCCACTCAGGCTTTGCAACACCATTTAATGAGAGTAGAGTAAGCTATTTCCATGATAATATATCTTTTCTCAATCTATTTCCATGATAATTTATCTTTTCTCAATCTTAATGTATACTTTTATGGATATCTCATTTTTAATTAACTGTATAAGATATTATTCATTCATTGATTTCAACATGTGCTTTTACTTAATCAATTTTATTAATATTTTTATTCACAGATTAATTCTTTTTTCACAGTTTCAAATAAATAAAATTTCTTTATTTATCATCACTTTAAGAAAACTGTAATTTCCTTCTAAATATATTGTAGTTCTCAGAACATTGGCATTGTCTAATAACCCTTTTATTATCTTCAATACCTTATTTTGATTTCTAGTATAAATAAATTATTGATATGTGTGTTACCTAATGCCCAATAACTAAGACATCTCATTTACTTTAATAATGTTTATTTTTACCAGGCATGGTGGTACGCCTGTAATGCTAGTAGTCTAGGAGGTTGAACCAAAAGAATCACAAATGTGAGCCTAGGCTGGGAAACATCGATTTAGTGAGATGCTGTCTAAAAAATAAATACATAAATAAATAAATAAGAGCTGGAAATGTAGCTCAGTGCAAAGACCGTGGCTCAATTTCTAGTACCACAAATTAATATTTCTACTTACATTTGTTATTATAAGCAAGTATTATTCTGTATGTGTTGTTTTCTTCAGATTTAAGTGGAGTTTGCGTGTGTGATACAAGCTAGTGATTTTTAGTTATAAGGAGATGAACAGCATCCAGCCTTGCTTCATGGTGAAGAAATAGGACTGTGCTTAAAATTAGAGAGAAAAAAACCCAATTAATTATATATTCTATTTCTTCTTTTGGATTAAGTTGAATCAACAAAGAGCTCTAGAAAAATGTCCTTTCACCATTGATATATCTTTAATCTGTCACAGGGCCTCCAAATAGTTCATAGCTTTTTGAGAGTGGATGAGAAATTGATAAGGTTATCCAGTTCCTTTATTGGAGCCATAAAAATTCTATGTGAAGGTATCAAACTCAAGGTTAGAAGTTCTCTTGCCCTCTTTTTGAGCCAAAGTTATAGGAGCCATCATGGATTGTATCTGTCTGTGCCTCAATATACACTTCTAGGCTTTGGTGTTAAATATATACTGTGGTGAATCAGTCTACAAAGTCAAATCCAAGGTGAAAAAATAAGATAACTAGAAAAATTATTCATTTTTCAAAATAAATTTGTAAACAAAAGTAAAATCTTTTAAACTTCACCAAATTCTTTCAGTTAACTTCCATTAGGGTAACAATCCTATATTTATAGATTGCAGTTCAATCAAATGCACATTACTTTAAATATACAAGGTGTCTTACAAATATACACACAATAAGACAAATTTTAGATCAGATTTACATTTTTACATTTCCTTAGGTATTAAATGTTTGATTGTAATTATGTCATATTTAGAGAAAAAGAAATGTGTCCAACTTAAGGCCTGTACTTTTTCCTTTCTCTCTCTCTCTGTCTCTCTCTTTCTCTCATTGTTTTAGCATGAAGAGGGACTATCTTTGGCTCTCTCTCTCTCTCTCTCTCTCTATATATATATATATATATATGTATTTAATGTACATATGTAAGAAATTTTCTTCTGAATTATTTTAATTTTAACATTAAAAAAATAAGACCAAAGACAAAAACACCCAAAAGATTGGCCCCGGGTTGAACTCATCTGCATGGAAAAATTGATGAGATTTATTGTCATTATGAATATGATTTAAAATATGGGTAAAAATTTCATAATAAATAGTTACATTAAAGCTAAATATAATGTCAAGATTAGTGATGTTCATCATTGATTAGAGAATGATATTCATACGAAAATTATTTTAAAAATATTTCCAATGTTTATTATTAATACATAATGAGATTTTCTGCACATGGCCTCTATGAATTTCCAGGTAGAAATCAGGGACATAGGTCATCATAAGACTGGCACATAGTGGACATTAAGTAAATGTCAAGAAAACAAGAATCTAGATTAATTATATGGGGCATACATCAGAATCATCAAAGATGCTTTAGGAATAACAAAATATATATGTTTATAAAGTTATATCTAATATCTTTATCATTAAGCAGGACTCTTTCTTAAACTTTAGATATATATTTACAATCTATATCTGAGAATTTCACATTGGCACACTGTTTTAAAGGTGTTCTCTCTGTCTCTGCCTCTCTCTCTCTCTCTCTCTCTCTCTCTCTCTCTCTCTATTTTAGACTCTTCTAAACTAGAAGGCATCCAGCACAATTGCAATTATTCCAAACATCATTATGTTCTTGAATATTTGTGTGTATATTAGAAACATATTATCTTTTAATGAAGTCTAAAATTCCAAAATAGCACTTCTCAGCATGATTTTGACAAAATAAGGGATTGAAAACTTGTACAGGGAAATAATAAGAGAACTGTGGTAATAACAAATTGGATGAGGTACATATTTTTCAGGAAAGAAAAAGATATATTCTAGGTAATAAGTTTTAATTTTACACAAGTCAAACTGGCTATGTCATTTTAAACAATCCTACATAGACGGTCCACAAATCTGTTTCCAAATATATAAATTGTTCTCTCTCCTTATGTATGTGAAGAAACATTTCAAGAGTAAATGAACAAGCTAAAATATACAAAAAAATGGGGCAGAGCAAATTAGGACTACTTAGAAATGAAGTGAAAATTAGCTTGAGTTATAAAGAACTTGGGGGAATTTCAGCTTTGATTGGAACATAAATTATGAACTGGGCATGGTAACCAACACCAGTAATCCTGTAATCCCAGCACTCAGGAGGCTGAGGCAGGAAAATTAGTGTGTATTCAGTGCCAGCCTGGGCTACATATTGAGTTCAAGCCCAGCCTCAACTATGTCATGAGACCCTGTCCCAGACAAATCAAATGCAATAAAAGAAAAAAGAGGGTTAGAGTTCATTTCCTATTGTTGTCCCTCTGGTGCCATTATTGATTATCCTTCACAAAAGTTTAAACCACAAATTAGGTAAATATTTGCTGTTAGATAGACTAGAGAAAGAAAAAATTTCCTCATTTGTGATAATCCACAATGATTTTCCATAAAATCACTGTGTCATTTGTGTTGGATTGCACGTCAGCTTTTTATATAGCCTAGTAAAATTTGTTAGTACTAATAATATTACTAAGAAAATTTTATTGTTCTGGACTATATTTTGAGGACAACTGTATATGTGTATTTTATATTATGTATTTATGTGTTTTATATTATGTATATATATATATATGTATCTCCAAAAATATTTAAAGTGTTAAAATAGAAGGAATATATCTCAAGTTGTTTGTATTTGTATGTGCTACAGTGTCTCACAGTCCAAAGTGTTTGTCAAGTATAAGAAAAGGAAATAATCACACTAAATGTGCTCATTTTTTGATGGTAACCCAGTGTCTTCAACCATTATTTTTAAATTTTGAGACAGGGTTTCACTAAGCTGCTAAATTGCCCAGGCTGGTCTTAAACTTTCAATCTGTATACCTCTGTCTTCCAGAGTGATTGGATTATAAGCATGTGCCACTATGCTTGGCTCCTCAAATAATTTTAATATTTGCCACACTTACTCTATAAAATATTTAATACTAAGTGGTATGTTTATTTCTATATTAAGTATCCATTAGTAAGTCTTATATCTATGATTTTGTAAAGCAAAAAAGTTATTTCAATTTTTGGGTATTTTATTATAAAAATCAAAATATATTATTGTATCTTAGTATTTCTTTTGTATAATGTTTAAGTATAGATTTTGTTCATGATTAATATACTCTTTAACAAGGTTAAGCTAGCATTAACATAAGTATTCAGATTAATATTTGGAGTTATAACCCTATATTTTAATGGTGCTTAGATTTAATTTCTAGACTTTATTAAACCACAATTTTTCATTAAATTATTACTCTCTGTGTTATTCAGTTTATTGTTATCAAAAGCCACTCAAAGTTAATCTTATAGAATTGTTCTGGTAATTTTCTATACATAATAATTATTTAGTCTGTCTGTTACTAGGTAAATGATTCATTTTGTTCAATTGTCATCCTAATTCTTCTTTTATATGTTGGTTGATGGTTGGTTGTTGATATATATATATATATCACATATATATATATGTGATTCATTATTTTGTAGTTATTTTGTTCCCTCAAGAGACAATACCAAAAGCAACTTTGACTTTCAATGATAATACTGATCCTGGATTATTTTAGTAATCATACACAGAATTTAATATTCAATAGAAAGCAACAGAGAAAGTTTTAAAGTTATGGTTAAAAGAATATAATTATATCTTCAATATTTATGCTAAATTAAAGTTATATACACATTTGATCTTCAAATATACTATTGCTGCTACATTGAAGTATAGCAAATCAATCAAAGGAAAGTTTAAGGCTTTCTTTAAGAAAATTATAAAATCAGAGACAGAATCAAGGTTTTAACAAGGTTAGGTTAAGAGCATGTCATGATATAATATTAAGAAAAATGGAAGAAGTTCTCAGGTTGGAGGGCAACTGGATTGTGTGCAACTATGAAAAAGTAGAAAGCACCTGGTCATTCCTCCTCTACAAGACAGTACCTACTCAATCCTGTCACTCTAGTGTTATGAGATAGATCTATTTTTTTCTGGAAAGCTAAATATCTGAATTTGTGTATAAAATATCCTGACTGTTATATCTTGTTTCAAATATTTTAAGAACTATGCAAGGCAAAATAATTTATCAGTGAGCCAGATCATTCCATCATATCATCTGTGGACACTGAGAAATGCTGATAGAGTAAGAAAAGCATGCAGCAAGAATTCTTAGGTCAAATTTTAACCAATCAGTGGGTAGATGTAGATAGTAGACATATCATTCCAGAAGAGGCAACAAGGAAATAAGTTCCTGGAATTACTGGCAGTTAACTAGGAGAAAATAAAATAAAAGGTAATTTCTGATACAGTCCACTACATATGTTAAATCTCACACATAAGAGAGACTATGGTATTTGAGAATTCCTTTTGTAGACTTGAATTCATAGACAATGTCTAGAGAGTATAGATGGCAACAGGAGGACATTGGAATAAATAAATGTACTATGTTGTTTATACTGTAAAAGCTATGCCTGAGCATGTTTCTGAGTGAGTTCCTCAAAGTCTCTCTAATAACATAGGTAGCTGACTATATTCTATTTCCCACAGCCCTGAATCCTATCCGAAGTTGATTGGAGTAGACAGGGTATTTGAACAAAACATGGCAATTTATAGAATTGAAAAGCTTTTTAATGTCTGAATCGAGCTTTTCTGGATCTGTAGGAAATAAATGTAACCTGTTTATTTTTTAATAGCTAGGACTGTATTAATTAAGGTTCTCTGAAGGAATAGAATCAGTATAAAACATATTTAGAATTATATAAAATGACTTTTCAGGTAGGATTAAAGAATAAGAAGTTGGAAAATTCCCAGTGGCCATCTGTGATATCAGAGGTAAAAGAATCCAAATGACCATCTGCGTGCTATATAGCCATGGAATCCAGTAACCTTCAAAGGTCAGAGGTCTGGAAGTTCACTGTAGTCACCAGTGTGAGTTTGCATCAGAAGGCAGCAGAGTCTTTATAGGAAGCCTGAAGAAACTGTAGATGAGTGTCCAAAGCCAGTAGCACAAAACATAGCTCTTTCACTCTCCCACCAGAAAAATGGGAAGAACTTTCTTATTTTTCCCTTTTTTATTTGTCCAAATTCTGCTTATTTTCTTAAAATTCCTTTGGTTGCTGCCACCCACATCAGGGGTGGATTACCACCTCTGTTTTCTACCCTACATGTCGATTTGTTGCTGGAAGATGGGTGTTCAGCAGGAGCTGTAGCCAGCTCATCTTTGTTGAGTGGAAGTCCATGTTGCAGAATCCATCCCTAACCTCCATCCCAGGACCATAACTGTGTGTCCAAGGGCCTATTGGGCAATGACAGGGTTGGCTGAGGAAAATGTTGACAGCTGTCCACAGAAAGGGTGGGATGGTGATGCCTGTGACCCCTAGAGTAGGGAAATCTTTTCCTTTGGCAAATAATCACATCAGAATTTAGGAGTTCATTGTCCACAGTCTTTTCAGGTTCACCCAGACATTTCCAACTCAATTTACAGAACTGTATTCTTCTCCAATTGGCCCCCTCACTTTAAATTCTTATACTTTTCAAGGCTGAGAATTAAATTTGCACTGTAATTCAAATAGTCGAATTAAAAAGTATGTGTTTGGTTTTCAGCAACTTCAGCTTTACTGCTAAAGAAGAGAAGATTCTCCTTTGGTGCACACTCAGAAGCCCTTAGTTTTTTAATACATTTCTAGAGCTGAAAATTTTAATATTTGAGCTCCTTAGTTGTTTCTTTGCTTTTACCCTTTGAAATCTTTAGACTATTTATGCATGACTGTAGTCTACTTGAATGACAGAAGAGACAATAGCCATTTGTTAATTCGGAGGTGAAGAACCCAAATAGCTATGGGCACACTCAAAAGCCGGGATAGCTAATAGCAGTCAAAAGTTGCAGGCCTGGAAGCTCATTGTAAATCATCAATGTGGGTCTCCATTGAAAAGCCAAAGAGCCTATGTTAGATGGCTGAAAAGTCTGTGAAGTAAGGCTGAAGAACCTGGAGATGAATGCCTGAAGGCAATGATGAAGACTGGGGAAAAAAAATCAGGAAAATACTTCCTTCTTCCTTCCCTTTCTATTTTGGCCAGGCTACAAGCCTATTAGTTGATGCCACTCATATCCAGGCTGAATCTTCCCCTATCAGTTTGTTGGCCTACATGCTAGTTATCCACAGACACATTCAAAATTTACTAATGATCACATGGACTGTGCATATTTTATTACCATTAGTTGTGATAAAGAAAGTCTGCTGCACTTCAGAAACATTATTCTGCTTCAGCAAGTGCATCTTTTGATGCTGCTCTTCTCTGTGAACATCAGGCTTGAGTTTCTTCAGTCTTCCATTGTGAACTCAAACCATGCTCATGGGAGCTTCCAGGCCTTCAATCTCTAAGTGGTGCTGCATTCTTGATTCCTCTTGCATTGTAACAGCCTTCTTCTTGGCCTGAGTAGCCACTAGATTCTCCAGCTCTACAGCATGAAGACAATGATTGTGTATCCCCCTTACTCTGATCCTGTAAGCCTATCTATTTAATCCTTCTCATATGTATGTACATACATATGCTATGATTCTTCCTCTAGAATACTCCAGTATAGATTTTGGTATCAGATATGTAGACTCATGTTCCTTTCTACTACCTGATCATCCAACCAGAGCTCTGACCATAGCCCATGTATAAGTATATAATTGCATATCTGTCCAATTTTTCTTCCAAAAAATGTACAACTGGATGCACTGCCCAAATTTATGCCCACTGTGAAAATTTCGCTTCAACGTTGTCATTCAAAAATGTCCTGGAACAGGACTACATCTACAGTACTACAGTTGTGTACCTTTGGGTGGTGCCTGCATAATGTGCAGAACCACCTGTAAACCAGGTGCTATTCTCTATCAACTCACCATAGGGTCCAACCCATGAGACCATGAGCATACGCTGGGGAACAGTCATATGATGGCAGGTGTAAGAATAATGAGCATTTTGGCCACTTTCCCATGTAACTCTCTTGTGCCTTCAGGATTTACTCAGGCCTGATCAATGTGTACCACTTTCATTTGATAATGGATTGTGCTTGCACACATTTGACTCTATATTTTGATGGATCAGATAGCATGTAGTTCATGGTAGGCAATTCAGGGTGCACAGAAGCTTGGTGTCCCATGATTAAACATTCCATTTCCATTAAGGCACAGTATCAGACCAAGAGCAGTTTCTCAAAGAAACAGTAGTTGTTCACAAATGATGACAGAGCCTTACTCCAAAATTCTGAGAGTCTCCACTCTAATACACCTATAGAGACCCACCAGGGGCCCTTAACAACCTCCCCACCTGCCACTGATGCATCAAGTATCACTGGATATGTTGGGTTGTATAACCAAAGTGGAATATTAACTTGTACAGTTGTCTGCAATTGCTGTAGAGCCTTTCTTGTTCTGAAACCAACTGAAAAACAACAACTTTCTAAGTCATTAGTTAAATAAGATGGAGTAACACAGCAAAGTCAGAAATGTGTTGTTTCAGGGCTAAATGAAACAATGCATTATTCACTTTAGAAGGGATATCTCAGTGTGGCCCACTCCACTGGACTCCTAGAAATTTCTCCAAGGGAGAGAGGCATTGAAAATTAGTTTGATATACATCTAATCCTCTGACATACAAAACCCTTTCCAACAAGCACAGCATGCTTGCTACCCCTTGCTCACTTAATCTTAACAGCATAATGCTATCAATGTGGTGGACCGGTAGGCTGACTTATAGAAGAAAAAGGTGATTCAGATCCCTGTGAACCGAACTGTCACACAGAGCTATAGTGTGATATACCCCTGAAATCAGACAGTGCAAAGGTATATCGCTGGCATTGCCAGCTGAAAGCAAATTGCTTATGTGTGCCTTATGAATAGGCATAGAGAAAAAGGCACTTGGCAAATCAATAATTCCATACCAGGAAAAAGGTATGTTAATCTTCTCAAGCAATTCAGTCACATCTGAAATTTTAGCCTAAACTGGAGCCACCACTGTAACAAATTTACATAATTCAATGTCAGTCTGAGAAATCTATATCCATCTTCTACCCAGGTTAAATATTGTTAGATAAGGATGTTGTGGGAACCACCAACACTGCATCTTTTAAGTCCTTGATAGTGACACTAATCCCTGCAGTCCCTGAGGACATGTGGTATTTGTTCTGATTTTACTATTTTCCTGGGAGAGGCAACTTTAATTGCTTTTATTTGTTCTTTCCCACCACTAGAACTCTCATTATTAGAAAGCAATTGATTATAAACCAATATGGGGATTCTGCTAAGTACTAAGTGTACCTATCCCTATTATGAAATCTGGAACTTAGGAAATGACCACATAGTGGAATTTGGGATCCAATGAACCCACTTAGGAGTGGATCTTGACCAAAACACTATTATTCACCTAATCTCTGTAGGAGCCTCTTATTAGAGGGTCATAATGATATCTTGGATCTCCTAGAATCAGCAATAGGCCAGTGTCACATAGCCCTGACGTGTCAGAATATTTCCTTTTCCCAATGTGTGGTTACCCAGGTAGCAGGTCATAGTGATACTCTTATCAATGGCTCAGTTTAGAAAAACGTCAAAGAATAGTGAAACATACTTCTGTGTATGTATGTGGGGTGTTGTCAGAGATGATTTAAATGTGGCCATCTAGTTGAGAGAACAGTCAGCAGTGACCACTTGACCTTCTTCACCTACTTGGGCAGCTGCTTGTTCCACTTACCCAGGGCCACCACCTTCTGCTGCAGTTTCTTGATGTGATCCTCCTCCACAAACAGGGCCTTCTGCACAGGAGCTGGGGATAGACATCCAAAGGAGAGGAAGATTTGAAAAGTTTTCTGCTGACAGAAGAGGCGAACTTTCTTGTTCACTGTACCACCATCCCCAGCATCAAGGAGCAGAGCTGCCCCCAGCACAGAGAAGATGAACCTTCCAGGCAGCCATACTCTGCCCTTAGTGCTGAAGCACCAGCAGCAAACACCTCTACCCCTTAAATGAGAAAATACGTAAACAAGTCTCAGAACCAGACTCCTAGATCACCTAAAGCAACGCCGAAGGGAAACGAGATGGAACAATCTGATACTCAACCACCTGGACTGCCTGAACTGGCAATAAAAGAGGACCTGGAAAAAATGAAATCACAAATAATTTCTCACATAACATCAGAGATTGGGCCCATAGTGCAAGACACTATTAATAAATCTAGAGAGGACACAGTTAAAAAAAATAGAGTAGCTGAGGAACATGATGGAATGACAACATAGGAAACAAATCGAATCCATAAAACAGATGCAAACAGATTTCCAGGAGATCAAAAACTCCACTGAAAGTTTACCCAGCCGAATGACCGAATGTGAGGACAGAATATCAGATATAGAAGCTAGGATTGCAATTAGTGCCCAGGAAAAGAAAAATTTCTTTAAAATAGAAAGGGAACATGAGAAATCAATCCAGCAGCTGCTAGACAATGCAAAGAAGAATAACATAAGACTGATCAGAGTCAATGAAGAAACAGAAGAGAATGCAGAAGACATAAAAAAAAAAAAGTTCACAGAAATGATGGCAGAAAACTTCCCAAGGAGAGCAACAGAACTTGAAATACAGATAAGTGAGGCATATAGGACTCCAACTAGCCTTGATCAAAAAAATCTACACAGAGGCATATAATAGTTAAGATTCCAAAAATGCAACAGAAGAAAAAAATTCTTCAAGCAGTTAGAGAAAAGAAACAAATCACATACAAAGGGAAGCCAATCAGAATCACAGAAGACTTCTCATCACAAACACTCAAGGAAAGAAGAGGTTGGAATGATGTATTTCAAGCCTTAAAGGAAAACAGCCTCCAACCCAGATTGATGTACCCTGCAAAACTATCTTTCAAAATTGATGGAGAAATAAGATACTTTCAGGACAAAGAGCATCTTAGGAACTTCATGAATACCAAACCAGTACACCAAAAATTTTAGAGAATATCCTAGGAAAAGACAATGAGGATCACAACCCCAGGATAAGATAAGATATACTAGGGAACATGAAAATATAACCCAAATATAACAGAAGAAAAAAACAGAAACTTGTTAACATCAGCAGGAATTGAGTTAGTAGATAAAGTTATTAAAATAGACATTATGGGCATGGAGGAGACACCCAGGTAGGCATGCCACAGCTCCCAGCACAGTGGAGGCCTCCAGGTCAGCTTGCCATGGCTCCCAGGTCAGAGGAAGCTTCCAAGTAGGTGTGCTATGGCTTCTAGTGTGGAGGAGGCTTCCGGGTAGGCTTTCTACAGTTCCCAGCACTGAGGAGGTGAGCTGTGCATTCGCCAGCAACACCTCCCACCCCCAACTAAATGAGAAGACACATAAAAAAGCATCAGAACCAGACTTCAAGATCACCTACAGCAACATCAAAGCAAAATGAGATGGAACACTCTAATACTCAACCACATGTACTCCCTGAACTAGCAATGAAAGAGGATCTGGAAAAAATGAAATCAAAAATAATTTTTCACATAACAGCAGAGATTGCACCCGTAGTGGAAGACATGATTAATAAATCTACAGAGGACACAGATAAAAAAATAGAGGAGCTGAGAAACATGATGGAATCCCAACATAAGAAACAAATGGCATCCATAAAACGGATGCAGACAGATTTCCAGGAGATTAAAGACTCCATTGAAAGTCTATGCAGAAGAATGAGCCAATATGAAGACAGAATTTCAGATATAAAAGATAAGATTGTAATTAGTGACCAGGAAAATAAAAATTTCTTTAAAATAGAAAGGGACCACAAGAAATCAATCTAGCAGCTACTAGATGATGCAAAGAAGAATAATGTAAGACTGATTGGACACAATGAAGAAACAGGAAAGAGTACAGATGACATAAAAAAAACTGTTCACAAAAGTGATGGCAGAAAGCTTCCCAAGCAGGAGAGAAGAACTTAACATACAAATAAGTGAGGCATATAGAACTCCGACTAGCCTTGATCAAAAAAAAAATCTGGACATAGGCATATAATAGTTAAGATTCCAGAAATGAAACAGAAGAACAAAATTCTATAAGCAGTGAGAGAAAAGAAACAAATCACATACAAAGGAAAGCCCATCAGAATCACAGAAGACTTCTCAAAGCAAACCCTCAAGGCAAAAAGAGCTTGGAGTGATATATTTTAAGCCTTAAAGGAAAACAGCATCCAACCCAGATTGATGTACCCTGCAAAACTATCTTTCAAAATTGATGGAGAAATAAGATACTTTCAGGACAAAGAGCATCTTAGGAACTTCATGAATATCAAACCAGCACACCAAAATATTTTAGAGAATATCCTAGGAAAAGACAATGAGGATCACAACCCCAGGATGCCCAGCAGAATGAATCCACAAGGCACAATAAGAAATTAAATGCAAAGGGGGAGAATCCAACAGAAAGAAAAAGTCATGACAATGATAAGTCATTATGTATCAGTTATAACCATCAATGTTAATGGTCTCAATTCACCAATCAAAAGAAAGAGACTGGCAGAATGGGTCAAGAAGCAAGATCAAAAACTATACTGCATCCAAGACACACACTAAATTCAAAAAGAAACTCATAGACTGAAAGGTAATTCAAAAGGAAACTCATAGACTGAAAGTTACTCTATGCAACAGGTATCAAAAAAAAAAAAAAAAAAAAAAAGCAGGAGTAGCTATCCTCTTTGCAGATCGAGTGGATTTCAAACCAACACTGATTAAGAGAGACAAAGGATGAACTACATCCTGGCAAAAGGAACAATCCAACAGGAAGAGATGACAATTGTAAAGATATAAGCACCAAACACTAGTGCACCGAACTATGTAAAACAAATACAAACGGACATGAAAAATCACATAACCACTAATACAATAGTAGCAGGGAACCTCAATTCCCCACTGACACAAATAGACAGAACAACTAGACAAAAAATAAGCAACAAAATATTACAACTCATTCAAACATTTGAATAAATGAACTTAACAGATGTTTACAGAGTGTTCCTTCCCACAAAATCAGAATACACATTAGTTTCAGCTGCACACGAATCATTCCCTAAAATAGACCACATGCTTGCTCATAGAACATGTTTAAGTAAGTGCAAAGGAATTGAAGTTATCCTGTCAATTATCAGGCTATAGTGTGAAGAAATGGGAGATCAATAGCAAAAAACCCCACAAGAATTCCATAAAAGCATGGAAATTGAACAACACACTTCTGAATAACCAATGGGTCATGGAGGAACTTAAAGAAGAAATAAGACAGTTCCCACATTTAAATAACAATGACAATACAACATATCAGAATCTAAGGAACACAAAGAAAGCTGTTTTACAAGGGAAATTCATAGTAGTGAATACTCATAGTAGGAAAACAGAGCGAGCCCAATTAAAACACCTGATGCTAAACCTCAAGCTTCTACAAAAAGAAGAGCAAGACAAACCCAAAGCTCATAAAAGGGAGGAAATTATAAAGATGAGAGCAGAACTCAATGCAATGGAGAGTAAATGAACAATACAAAAAATCGATGAAGCCAAGAGTTGGTTCTTTGAAAGAATCAACAAAATTGACAAACACTTAGCCAACCTTATCAGAAAAAGGAAAGAAAAAGTCCAAATCCATGCAATTGGGAATGAAAAGGATGAAATTACAATGGACCCAGCAGAAATCCAGAGGATCATCAATACGTACTTCAAGAAACTATATGCCAATAAGATGGAAAACACTGAAGAAATGGACAGGCTCCTAGATATGCACGAATTACCAAAGTTGAATGAAAATGACCTAAAAATTCTAAACAACTCAATATCAATCAATGAAATTGAAAATGTAATTAAAAATTTACCAACTAAGAAAAGCCTGAGCCCTGATGGCTTCACTGCTGAATTCTACAAGACATTTAGAGAGGAACTACTGCCACTAATGTTTAAACTCTTCAGTGAAACTGAAAGGGAAGCGATATTCCCAAATTCATTCCAGGAAGCGAGCATCACCTTAATCCCCAAAACAGAGAAAGGTCCAAGAAAAAAAGAGAACTATAGGCCAATCTCACTAATGAACATAGACACAAAAATCCTTAACAAGATGCTGGCAAATAGAATGCAGAAGATCATCAAGAAAATTATATACCCTGACCAATTGGGATTCATCCCAGAGATGTAGGGATGGTTCAACATATGCAAATCAATAAATGTAATACACTATATCAATAGAGGCGAGGACAAAAACCATATTATTATCACAATAGATGCAGAAAAAGCATTTCACAAAATTCAACATGCATTTATGTTAAAAACCCTACAAAAATTGGAATAGATGATCTGTATCTCAATCTGATAAAAGCCATCTATGAAAGACCAACAGTTAATATACTAAGTGGTCAAAAACTGAAATCCTTTACACAAAAATCAGGAACATGACAAGGATGTCCACTATCACCTCTCCTGTTCAATATTATTTGGGAAACATTAGCCACTGCAATTAGGCAAGAGAAAGAAATATAAGACATAAAGATAGAAAATGAAGTATTCAAATTGTCATTATTTGCAGATGACATGATACTCTATGTAGAAGACCCCAAGTACTCCACCAAAAGTCTTCTAGACTTAATAACCAAATTCAGTAAAGTAGCTGGATACAAAGTCAACACGTAAAAATCACTAGATTTCTTCTACAAGAACAGACTGACTTTGAAAGAAAAGGGGCAAAAAATTCCTTTAACAATAGGATTCAAAATACTGAAATACCTAGGAATCAACCTAACAAAAGAAATTAAAAATCTCTACTCTGAAAATTATAGCAGCTTGAAAAGAGAGATTGAAGATGATATCAGAAAATGGAAAGATGTCCCCTGCTCCTGGGTAGGAAGAATCAACACAGTGAAAATGGCCATACTTCCAAAACTGCTATATAGATTCAATGCAATTCCAATTGAAATCCCAGCAGCATACTTCACAGACCTTGAGAAAACAATCCCAAAATTCATTTGGAACAAGAAGAGGACTAGTATAGCAAAAGCAATTCTAGGCAACAGAGACATGGCAGGGGGTATTACAACCCCCAACTTGAAACTATATTACAAAGGCACTGTGATAAAAACAGCATGGTACTGGCAAAGAAACAGAAATGAGGACCAAAGGAACAGATTAGATGATGCAGAAATTCCACACACACTCAGACACCTAATCTTCGACAAAGGAGCCAAACACTCTCACTGGGGGAAAGATAACCTCTGTAATAAATGGAGCTGGAGAAATTGGATTTCAACTTGCTAAAGACTAAAACTAGACCTATATCTCCCACCATGCACTAAACTAAAATAGAAATGGATTAAAGATCTGGATATTAAAACAGAAACGCTGAACCAGCTGGAACAGAGATTAGATAGAACTCTTGATGACATTGTTGTAGGAAAAGATTTTATGAACAAAACCTCAGTTGGCCATGAACTAGCACAATCAACAAGTAGGATCTCTTCTCATTAAAAAAGCTTATGCACATTAAGAGCAACCGCCAAGAGAGCTGAGACAACCGACAATGTGGAAAATTTTTTCTCTTGGTATTCCCCAGACAAAGGTCTACTATCTAGAACCTGTAAAGAACTTTATAAAATTAGACCTCCCAAATTTAAAAACACAGTCCAAAACTGGGCATCTGAAAGGAACAGACATTTCTCAGACAAAGAAGTAGAAATTGCAAATAAGAATATGAAAAAATGTTCCATAATACTGGTCATTGGAGAGACACAAATGAAAACAATGCTGAGATTCCACTTCACCCCAGAAAGAATGGCTGCTGTCATGAAATCAACCAATAACAAATGCTGGCCGGGCTGTGGGGAAAGAGGAACCCTGCTCCACTGCTGGTGGCAGTGTAGACTGGTGCAACCACTGTAGAAATCAGCATGGAGATACCTCAAAGAAGTAGGACTAGAAGTCCCATTTGGCTCAGCTATTCCACTGCTGGGTATCTTCCCCAAAGAATTAAAAGAATCATACCACAATGATATATGTGCACCCATGTTCATAGCAGTGGAATTTATAATAGCTAAAACTTGGATGCAGCCCAAATGCCCATCAGCCTGTGACTGAATAAAGAAAATGTGTTTTTTTTTTTAAATAAAATAGACTACTACTCAGCCATAAAAAACGAGAAGTTAGAGACATTTATAGCTAAATGAGTGCTCATTGAAATGATACTCTTAAGTGAAATAAACAGGACACACATGTGTAAATACCGAATAGTTTCTCTAGTGTGAGAAACTGAAAGTGTAAATACAGACTGAAAGGTGTAATAGATAATGTGAAATAGGAAGAAAGGGGCCAAAGGGGAAGGGGAAGTGGGAAGGGTAGGGGAAAGGAAAGAATGGAATGGAGTTAGTATGAGAAAATGAAAAAATGGAAACAAAGTCTTTGTAAATAGGGAGGGATGGAAGGGTTTAAGGGAGGGCAGGTGAATGGGGAAAAACTAAGAACCTAGACAGATTATGCAAAGGTGCAAATTTCTAATGATGAATGTCATTATATTGTATACCTAAAATGTACCAATAAAATTAATTTTTAAAAAAAGTTGTGAGAACAGTCCTGCTGTGACTGGTACCATGCAATCGACTTGCAGACTAGGTGAAATAAAAGGGTAAAAAGAGGAAGTCCATTTTTTGAAAGTTCCACTCTACTTAAATGGTTGCCTCTTTTGCTGACATCAACTTGTGGACATCAAATCCAGTTTCTTCAGCCTTCCAGTGAAAACTCACAACAGTCACTCTCTCTGGAGAGCATTTAGGACTTCGATTTCAAATCAGGATTGCATTCTTGCTCTCTTTCACTCTGTGGCTTCTAACTTGCTGGTCTGAGCATCCACTGGATTTTTTGGCTCTGGAGCACACAGATGGCCTTCTAAACGCTCCTGCATTTGATCTTGTAAACTACTTATTAAATCCCCTTACGTAATTTTATATCTCTGCTTTGCCTCTAGAGAACATTGTCCAATGCATATTTGTAGCAGAATTCTGAAATTGGCTATAGATGGAATCTTTAAATCTCAAAATAAAGACTAAATAAAGCAAGAATTCTGCAAATATGCCCATATTGAAAAAGAATTATGTGATCAATGTAAAAAAAAATTGTATTCAGTAATCCAAAAGGCGTATTATGTACCACTTAATAGTACTGAAAAATCAGAAATATAATTTATATAACTGATCTAGTTTTGAACTCTTAACAGCTAATTAAATTTTGTTTAAATCATAATATTCATAGACAGGTCATTACTATAATATTTGTGTGGCTCCATTTATAAAAGAAATCCACTTGAAATTTCAATAGTTATTTCTTAGTTTATTGGTTTTGTTAATTTGAATTAATGTAGTTAGCTTAATTATTAATAGACTTCAAAAAGACATGTATTTTACTCAAGAATTAAGCTATCCAGGGGCCAGAGATTTAGCTCAGTGGTTTCGCCACTTGCTGCGCAAGCGCAGAGCCTGGAGTTCAATCCCCGGCACCAAAAAAAAAAGAAAAAAAAAAGACATTGCCTGCTTCCATATGGCTTTGACTTCAACATAATGCTTCTTTTCATTCTTTAGAGTATTTCATTGATAAAAATGGGCGTTTTAAACACTACGAGTTCTCAACTTTTTTTGACATGATGTATTTTCACAGTACATTGTTTGTGACATAAAATTTACCTCTTTCCTTATGCTTAAACTGGAATGCTAACCTAATCTCAGAGCCAGTCACCACTGGTGCTGTTCCGTGATGTCTGAGAATCATAGACACAGTGCTACATTTTTCAGTTTCCTTTTTATTAGCATGCCATTGTGATACATAATGCTTACATTCATTTTGAGGAAATAATTTTAAATAAAATATATTAGCAGTACATATGTAACTGAATTTTAAGGCAATAGTGTTCAGCAGGGCTATATTCTATGCTATTAGGGTAGCTTTATAAAAATATATCTTTACCCAGCCACACAGGAGAGTATTATCAAGATCCCTAAAGAAGTAGATCAGGCAACAGAATTTTAAAACACTTTCTAGATGATCAATGAATCTGCTATAATTCAACACCTGCTTTTAAATTTGAATCTAAGTAATATAAAAAATCTTTCATAGGATGGTAATGCAAACAACGGATAATATTCTTCTTTTTCATTTATTTATTTTTTTAGTTTATTGTGCTGTACACATGTGAATTGCAATTTGGTGTAATTGTCATTTGTTATATCCTAGCCAGTAAATCAATTTCCCTAAAGGGAAAAATGTCTCAAACTGTGTAACTATTCCATTCATTGTATGACTTTCAAAATGACATATGGCATTTTGCCATTTTAAAACTAAAGTGACAGCACGTCATTACAATATACAGATTTCAATTGTTTAAATTATGTATGCACATAGTTTTTCTAGCTTTTTGATTTGATATAGGCATAATGCGCTTGATGTAAGTAAGCCAGACATTTTATTATGTGACTTTTATTTCAAAAACATTGATTTTAATGGGTAACTGAGTCATCTATTTTTAAAAATGCAAGTGTACTTAGAAAACCAGAATTAAAGCAATAATATATGAAAACCAATCTCATTTTCTCCCTGCAAGGAAATAACATTCTTAAGTGCAAATACATGAATGGTTTAGAAGGAACAAATATAATTGAATTAGAAACAAATGGCCAGATTATATCTGCAACGCATATAGCTGTATGATGTTTGAAATTAAAAAAGGGTGAGGGAGCCAGAAATATGGAAATATTTTTAGCTTAAATAGTTCTTACTAATGTTGATGAAATATACTTGAAAGACTCATAATAAGCCATTCTGATTCTTACATCTTCATATTTTCAAAAAGTTAGATGAGATTAAACTGCAACTTTATGATACGCTATATAGTTTCCATGTGGTTTCACAAGATTCATTGAGAAATGGAATTTCTTTTACTGTTTTTACAAATATCCAATAATTATGATTATTTTAATATATAAATTCCACTACCTTAATAGTTTATAATTAATGAATTTGGCAAAAATAATAGAATTATTTTATACTTCATATTACCAAAGTATCACATATGTTGTTAACACCTAGTAATGTATTATATATTTAGTGCATTTCCTGTGTTTTTATTATATTTGATTTCTCTATATTGTATTTTCTTTAATCCTAGAAACCGTAACGAGATAAAAGCATCTTTGTCATGAAAAATTTAAACATAATTTTTAATAAAAATAGTAATGCTTTAGAAGTATGAATTCATTTTATAAGAAACCAACTTTAACAAATTAACTATAACAAAATATAAACATGGACAGAAATAGTTAATTATGAAATAATATTTTAAAACTTATTTGCGCATTAAGTTAACATATTTTGTGTCCATTTCATACACAATAAAGCATTCATGCTATGTAATCATAAATAAACTTTTATGTTAAACTGCATTAATTAAGAAATACTCAATATGTAAGAATAATGATTTCAAGAGAAAAAACAATTATAACATCTATAGTTACCTAAACAATGTAACTTTGTGTCCTTTTCCCAGATTTATCTGGTGATTAATATATGTCAAATTAAAAAGTTTTGGATTATGAAACTTGTTATTGAATATTATTTTAATTCTGCTTATGGACCATTATTTTAAATTTACTGAAATACCCAAACATACTCTAAACAAGCCAATATATAGTTATCTTAGAACGTTTGTATGAGTGTTTCTCTGTTCCTCTGTTTCTGTTTCTATCATACATACAACCAAACACATAAAATTAAATATGCCTGAGAAAAATTAGTTAATCTTTTTTTTTTTTAAATTTTATTTTATTGGTACAATTTAGGTATACAATATAGTGATTCATCACTAGAAATTTCCACCTTTACATAATCTCTCTTGGTTCTTATTTTTTCTGCTTCCCTGCCTTTCCATCAACCATTCCATCCCTCCCAATTTACAAAGACTTTGTTTCCAAGTTTTGATTTTCTCATATTAATTCCATTCTCTTCTTTCCTTTCCCCTACCCCTCCCATTTCACCTTACCCTTTGCCTCTTTTCTTCCTATATCACATTATGTATTCTACCTTTTATTCCTTATTTACACTTTCAGTTTCTCACACTAGAGAAACTATTCGGTATTTATACATGTGTCCTGTTTATTTCACTTAAGAGTATCACCTCAATGTGCATCCATTTAGCTATAAAGGTCACTATATTCTCATTTTCCAGAAATGAGAAATACTGAGTAGTACTCCATTTTATAAAGCAGTCACATTTTCTTTATCCAGTCTCCAGTTGATGGGCATTTGGGCTGCTTCCAAGTTTTAGCTATTACAAATTGTGCTGCTATGAACATGGGTGCACATATATCACTGTGGTGTGATTCTTTTAATTCTTTGGGGAAGATACCCAGCAGGGGAATAGCTGGGTCAAATGGGACTTCCAGTCCTAGTTCTTTGAGGTATCTCCATACTGATTTCCACAGTGGTTGCACCAGTCTACACTCCCACCAGCAGTGGATCAGGGTTCCTCTTTCCCCACAGCCCCACCAGCATTTCTTATTGGTGGATTTCATGACAGCAGCCATTCTTTCTGGAGTGAGGTGGAATCTCAGTGTTGTTTTCATTTGCATCTCTCAAATGACCTGGGATGTTGAACACTTTTTCATATGTTTATTTGCTATTTGTACCTCGTTGCCTGAGAAATGTCTGTTCATTTCAGATGCCCATTTTTGGATTGGGTCTTTAAATTCGGGAGGTATGATTTTCTTAAATTCTTTATAGATTAGAGATAGTAGACCTTTGTCTGAGGAAGAGCAGGTGAAGATTTTTTCTCACATTGTGGGTTGTCTCTTCACACTGTTGGTGGTTTCTCTTGCTGTGCAGAAGCTTTTTAAATAGAAGAGATCGTACTTGTTAATGGTTTGTGCTAGTTCACGGGCAACTGAGACTTTGTTCATAAAATCTTTTCCTACACCAATGTCTTCAAGAGTTCTACCTAACCTCTGTTCCAGGAAATTCAGTGTTTCTATTTTAATATTTAGATCCTTAATTCACTTCAATTTTAGTTTAGTGCATGGTGAGAGATATAGGTCTAGTTTTAATATTTGGCAAGTTGAAACCCAATTTTTCCAGCACCATTTATTTATTTTATGATGATGATGATGATGATGATGATGATGATGATGATGATGATGATGATGATTTTAAACTCTTTTATTGGTACATTTTAGGTATAGAAAACATTTACATTTCTCATTAGTAACTTCAACCTTTACATGATGCATCTTGTTTCTTATTTTTTCCCCATTCCCAGCCCTCCCTTCAACCCCTCCATCCCTCCCTATTTACAAAGACTTTGTTTCCATTTTTCCATTTTCTCATATTAATAAAAGAATTTAATACAAAAAAAAAAGAAACCCAGAATAACAGAAGGAATTCTAGGTAACAGAGACATGGAAGGGTGTATCTCAACCCCCAACTTAAAACTATACTACAAAACTACTGTGATAAAAACAGCATGGTACTGGCAAAGAAACAAACCAGAGGACCAGTGGCATTGATTAGAAGATGCTGAAACAACTCCAGACACACTCAGTCATCTCATTTTAGATAAAGGAATTAAACACCCTCACTGGAGGAAAGACAGCCTCTTTAATAAACGGTGCTGGAAAAATTGGGTTTCAATTTGCCAAAGATTAAAAATAGACTTATATCTCTTGTCATGCACTAAACTAAAATCAAAATGGATTAAAAATCTAAATATTAAAACAGAAATGCTGAACTGGCTGGAACAGAGGTTAAGTAGAACTCTTGAACACAGCGGTGTAGGAAAAGATCTTATGAACAAAATCTGTTGCCCCTGAACTAGCACAAACAATCAAGAAGTGAGATCTCTTCTTATTGAAAAGCTTCTACACAGGAAGAGAAACAACCAACAGTGTGAAGAGACAACCCACAATGTGGGAAAAAAATCTTCACCTGCTGTTCCTCAGACAAAGGTCTACTATCTTGAATCTATAAAGAACTTAAAGAGATCAGACCTCCCAAATTTAAAGACCCAATCCAAAAATGGGCCTCTGAAATGAACAGACATTTTTCACACAAAGAAGTAGAAATAGCAAATAAATACATGAAAAAGTGTTCAACATCACTGGTCATTCGAGAGATGCAAATGAAAAAAATGCTGAGGTTCCACCTCACTCCAGAAAGAATGGCTGCTATCATGAAATCAACCAGTAACAAATATAGGCAGGGCTGTGGGGAAAGAGGAACCCTGCTCCACTGCTAGTGGGAGTGTAGACTGGTGCAAGCACTGTGGAAATCAGTATGGAGATACCTCAAAGAACTAGGACTGGAAGTCCCATTTGACCCAGCTATTCCCCTGCTGGGTATCTTCCCCAAAGAATTAAAAGAATCACACCACAGTGATATATGTGCACCCATGTTCACAGCAGCACAATTTACAATAGCTAAAACTTGGAAACAGCCCAAATGCCCATCAACTGGTGACTGGATAAAGAAAATGTGTTTTTTTTTTTTATAAAATGGAGTACTACTCCGCCATAAAAAATGAGAAATTAGAGACATTTATAGCTAAATGGATGCACATTGAAGTGATACTCTTAAGTGAAATAAATATGACACACATGTATAAATACTGAATTGTTTCTCTAGTGTGAGAAACTAGAAGTGTAACTAAGGGCTAAAAGATATAATAGATAATGTGAAATAGGAAGAAACGGGGCAAAGGGGAAGGGGAAATGGGAGCGGAAGGGGAAAGGATAGAAGGGAATGGAATTAATTATAGTTAATCTTTCTTTTCTTTAAATTATAGTTAATCTTAAAGAGCAAAGGTTTTGCTTTTTGCAATCCATGATTTCATTGTTTCTAAGATTTTGTTAATGAAAGAATGAGAATTTGAAAAAGGGAATATAAAGTAAGTTACATGTGTATTAAAGGTTTTTCATTGCTTTACATTAATCTTTAGTTTAAAAATTAAACCATTCAAATTTACCATCCTCTTTGAGATTTCACAATTAAAACACATTTTGTGAAGGGAAAATTAGGGATTTTTATTCATTTTAAATGGACTCCTGTGCTTGAAATCAAATACACTTACATTGTTTTAAATGACTTTCTTATTATAGTGTGTTTTTCTAAGTCTCCTTGATTTGAAGTTTTGTTTACTGCTTTCACATGAATGTAGCTTTTAAATGGAAGTATTCCTTCAACTGTCCTGATCATAATCATAGTTTTAAAGATACCTAAGTAGAATAGAAGTATTCATAGAAAAGATGACCACTGCTACAATTTTGTAACATTTCCTGTGCCATTTATTAGGTATTCAGTGTGCCTAAATTTTTTAACTTCATTCTGTTCTTTTAAAATTTATCTTTCCTATTAAAATAACTCAGATCTCAAGTAAAACAGCTCATAATAATTATTTTATTGTTAATTTTTCATGTTTTATTTTTTCAGATCATCTCCAGTGTTTTCCTCTGGTGATATATAGAAATGCAATTGACTTTGCATATGAATACATATGTAAATTTGCTTATTAGTGATGAACACTTATTGATAGATATTTGGATATTTTATTTTCAAAATTACTATCTTTGAATAATTTTAATGTTTTGCTTATTGATCATCCATTAAACTATTGATTTTTCTTATATTTTATACTAAATCAAATTTCTGGTATAATAATAAAAAGGTAATGATTTCAGGCAATTTTGTCAATTTTAGGACAAGGGAGGATGATTTTAATTTTTCACTATTAACTGTGATGTTAATTGTTCACATTTGTGGTTATTTCCCTTTTAACTTAATAATTTCCTTCAATATTTGCATTTGTATTAAACTTCTGGACATTATTTCACACAGTCTTTGTTTTTGCCTTCTGTTTTGGAGGAGATTTTTGATGAATATGGAATCCTAGCGTGTCATCTATTTTTCTTCCTCTTTTATTTAGCCTTTTAACTTTTTTTTTTACCTACTTTTCATTATTTTTTTCTTTTCCTTTCAGACTTGTTTTTCTTTGTTCTTATCCTGCTTAATGTTGAAATGCATCCAATGAGTTCTATTTGTTTTAAGAAATGCTCAATTAAAATCTCTTACTATATTTTTTCTTCCTTATTCTCACTCTGTTCACCTCCAAGGAATCTAAGTCTATGAATTTTAGATGTTTATGCCAAGTTTACTCATCTTTTGTAGTATTTCCTGCATTTAGATTCTTTTTAGTACATTATTCTTCAGTTGTAGTATTTCCTATGAACTATTTTAAATTTTAGTAATATATATGCATTGCTGCTTCTGACTCTCCAGTTAAATTGACTCTAATCTGTTTTAACATCTATAATTTTAACTTTGAAAATTTCTACTACCTTGTGATTTTCATTGTTTTGGTAATACTCCTCATCTTCAGGCTTCATGTGTTATTAATCACAATTATTTTATGGTCATGTGTCTTAACTCCAATAACTGAATCTCCATCCTTTTTCTGTTGTCTAGTTTTTCTCTAATATTTTAATAAGTCCTTGCATTTTTTACATGATTGCTCATTTTATAATCACAGATATTATGTATTTCAAATCAGGTAGAGACACCTGAAGTTATGATGCTTTTTATCTTCCTCCAGAGACTACTTATTTTTACTTTGTCAAGTTTTAGGGTGATAACACTAAGCCAATTAGGAAATAAACTGCCTGGTAAATGTGTGCTGCCTACCAGGGTTTCTCTCCCATGTTTTGCTTTAAGTTAAAAATTTGTCCTTCAGTGCTATCATCTGCTAGTTCAGCTTTTCAGCTATTGCCTTTTCTTTGGAGTCACAGAATTTGTTATTTAAATTAAATTTATCTTAACTGATATTTTAAAAAACATTTGTACATACAAATGGCATGCCATGTGATGTTTCAAGACTAGTATACATTGTGTAATGTTTAAACTTACCAATATCCTCAAATATGTATGAATTTCTTATGATACAAAATCCAAATCCTTTCCTCCAGCTTTGTGAAATATGCACTACATTATCATTATCTAGTCATTCTATTGTTCAATAACATGCCAGAAATCTTTACTCTTGTCTAACTAGAACTTAAGTGTATATTGAGCAATATTCCCCACTCTATACCCAGTCCACCCTCAGCCTCTGGTAATGACCATTTTACTCTCAACTTCCAAGATAACAGCATTTTTAAGATGCCATATAGGAGTGAGGTCATGTTCTCAGCCTTCAATGCCAGGCTTATTCCACTCAACATTATGTTCTTAAGTACTATCTGTGTTGTTGCAAATGAGAGCATTTTATTCCTTTTTATGGCTAAATACTATTCCATTTGGTATATGTATACATTTTCTCCATTCATCAGTTGATAGGTAATGCATTATTTCCATTTTTCAAGAATTGTAAATTGTACTGTGGTAAACATAAGTGCACATGTATTTCTTTGTTGGATTAATTTCATTTCCTTTGATTATATATCTAATAGTGGGATTGCTGGATAGATAGGAGTTCTGGTTTTAATTTTTGGTGGAAACTCTAGTATTTTTTCTATAGTGAAGATATTAATTTACATTTTCACAAACAATGTGTAAGAGTTTCTTTATCTCCATATTCTTAAAAACAATTGTTATCTTGTTTCTTTTTTTTTCTTTTTTTTTTTTTTTGGTATCAGGAATTGAACTCTGGACCTTGAGTTTGCCAGACAGGCACAGCACCACTGAGCTACATCCTTGGCCCTTGTTTCTTTTTCTAAAGTTCCTACAGGAATGAGGTAGGTGGTAGCTTATTGTGGTTGGTTCAATACCTCTTGGTTATTTCTGTTTTCCCTTGAGAATATCTCCTTAATGTATTGTCCATTTTTTAATTAGGTATTTTTCATTTGCTTTTGAGATTTTAGATATATAAGGATATATATTCTAGATATGATAAACTATAATCAAATATAGAATTTGTAAATATTTTATCCAATTGTTTAGCCTGCTTTTTTATTCCATGGATTGTTTTGCTGTAAAAAAAAATTTTCTTTGTTTGCTCTTATAGCTTATTGCATCCGTGTTTTAAATCAGCACATGTTGTGAGGAGAGAACAGAATCAAATGTAGAATTGAACTCTTCTTTATCTTTTTTGCATACCTCCTTGGACATGTCTTTCCTGCCTTTACAATTTTCCAATATCTTAATTTATATTTGATTTTTTTCTTTTTCCATAGCCTTTTCTTCTAAGTGAAAAGGTATAAATGACGCAAACTGTTTTATCATTGACCCTATCAGAAATCTCTTCAATTGGTTATTCCATTCATTTTCCCTAAGGCCTTCAGTTGGATTGATTCAGTACTTGTCAAAATTTTATGTTTCTTCATCATATTAACAAGAATAGAAATCATTATATTCTTAGAAATTCCCACAAAAATCTCAGAACTCAAACTAAAGCTTTGCAGAAAGTGCTCATTTAGGTCCAAAACCATAAAGACAGTGAGGAGAAGGTAAAAAATCACCTGTTTTCCCCAAGTAATTTTCTACATGTACAAGTATCAATAATATATAGCCAAAGACCTCCATACAAACAATGATATCACATTTGATTTTACCAGAAAAGGAGAGTATTTATGAAAGACTTTAATAAACATAGCTCATAACAGCAAAGAGCAGGAAAATACAAGCTGAATAAACAAAACAACGACCAACTCATGCCAATACAAAGGTATTTCATGTGTTGCAATTACCTGTAAAGTATTTAAAGTAGTCATCATACACAGGCTTCAACAGGCCATTTACAAATTCTTTTGAAACAAATTAAAAAATCATAGCAGAGGTATGAAGAAAAAGATAAAAAATTAGAGCACTGGAAAATACAATAAGCAGAATAAAACTTTGGTGGATAGATTCAATAGTAGACTGGAAATGGTAGAGGATAGAATTTGTAAAGTGTAGGCTAAATTAGCAAACTTTACCTCCTCAAAAACCTATGATATCAATATATACTATAGGCAGATGGTATGCACACATAAAAATAAATACACATCATCTAATACATATGTAATGTATGCATATATACACTTAATGTATATAATGAGAAAAGAAAAAGTAGAGGGTGAATGAA
>NW_004624732.1:10918463-10945903 GCF_000247695.1 Heterocephalus glaber | reverse complement strand
TCTTAATTTCTTCTAAATTATAACGTTACATATATTTGTATTTATTTTTCTGTTACTTTCTTTTAAATTGTTTTTTTTGATTTCTGATCCACTTTGCACAATCCTCTGTTTTCTGTAGCATATCTTCAATCTGTTAACATACTTACCTCCAAACTCTGCTGTCCAGTTGTACCTTGGTAATGATATTTACTTTGTTATATATTTATATTTTTATCAGTTAGTAAATCTAAACAATGAAGTTTGGAATTAAAACTTGCATGATGACATAAGAAGATGAGAAGCTGAAAAGTAGTTTCACTCACAGAAACTTTAAAAGGATGGTGATCCTTTCAACTACTCGATAAGCTTTAACTTCATAGCATACTAATATAGTATTTTTAAATCTAAGCAAAAAGATAAGATTAAAACATTTGAGTGAGTTTTAAGGAGAAAAAATGGCAAAAACATCAAATTACATAAGCAAAAATGATTTTTAAAGCACAAATGTTCTATAAATATATGACCTGTATAGAATATACAGTTATATATATATATATATATATATATATATATATATACATATACACATACACATATCTTAATGGCAAGGATATGTTGTAATATGTTGTTAGGTGATTTTGTTGTAAAACATCACAGAATGTACTTGTACAAACTTAGATTGTGTAACCTACAACATATCTAAGTGATAGCATAATATTATGGGATCATTGTCATATTTGCAGCTCTTGGTTAACTAAACATTTTTATGTGGCACATGACTCTATCTTTTGCCAAAAGCCATATTTTAGTAATGAAAAGAATAAAATAACTAATGTTGCAAATATTACTGAATCTATTGAATTGCACATATTTATTATAATGGATTCAGATTCACACTATTAACTTTCTAATCCTTTTCCCATGATTCTCCTTTTCAGAAATCAATTTGCAAAAATCAACATAAAGTGTGAAGTTTTTCCTCAAGATTCCATCAGTACTTTCTCACCTGTAAGGCTTCTCCTGTATACAGAGTAATAAAAAGTTTCCCATTGGTTAGAAATAGCCTGAATATGTTGGGTTATAAATAGTTTTAAAAAAAAAACCTGTTCTGGAACAGGGTAAATATAATACCGGTTCTGGGATCAAGGAAAGCATATTTTTCTTTTTAATTTATTAAAAATTTAAGCAAGATACATGGCCAAGTTACATCTCTTTTGTTCTAATAATTTCAAGTAAGTAATTTCTACTTTTTCCAATCATCTTTATGATCTTCTATGCCTCACTGTTATGGTTATAGCTAGATGTCTCCCCAAAGCCTCATCCAATCATAGGTAAGGCTCTGGGGAAGTGATTAGATCATGGAGGCTCAATGTGATGTTGCAAGGGGAAGCCTGGTCTGAGGATGTGGGTCACTGGGGGCGTGGCGTGGCCTGGAAAGGTTTATCTCCTGCCCTCCTCCTCTGATCTCTCTCTGCTTCCCTCTGGCACACCTTGAGCTCTTTTGCCTCTCTGATGCCCCTCTGCTTTGCTGCCTTGGAGACAGCTGACTATGGACCAAAACTTTTACACCTGTGAGCCAAAATGAACCTTTCCTTCTTAAAATTGTGGCTGTTGGGTATTGTGTATTAGCAAAGATAAAGAAGCCAAGGCACTTATTATTAATCCTGCAGTAAGCATCTATAATGCCAGGGCCGGATATTTAGCTCAGTGGTTCCGCCACCTGCCTTGCAGGTCCAAAGTCCCAAGTCTGATCCCCGGTACCAAAAAAAAAAAAAAAAAGAAAAAAAAAAAGACAGACAGAAAAAAAAAATCTATCGTGTTAGACCCAAACAGTACACTTTTTCATAATAGGAATAGAAATAATGCAACTTGATTGCTTTTTCCTTATGAATTATATTGGTACGTTCCTACTTTCTCCACTTAGAATTAAAAATGCATATTCTATGCCTTCAGCTTCAATAATTATCAGAGATCTAACTTTTCCATTTTATGATAGTAAAGCCATTGCATTGGTCACAAACAAAAATTAGGTTGCCATGATAAGATCCTGGAGCACATTAATATTTAGTAAAATGTGCTCCTTTATGGCGATATTTTTCTAGACATAAAATAAGAATAATTGCTATTTAATCACAGTGTAAAAGCTTTATTATAGGTGTAGAAATTTCAAAATATTAGGGACATAGACAGAAAAGATGTGTTCATATTGAGCTCTACCTATAGATTTAGAAAAAAGAATCCATCTTTCAGTAGAAGTGTAGTTTATCCATCTCCATATAAACTCTGAATTATACTTTTAGTTTACATATTTCCAGAGAATATGAGATTTGAATAAATGTTAATTTTGAAAAGAAGTAAACGATAAGGTAATAAGTACACCACTTTTGAAGATTAAAATTACTTGTAACAAACATTGCAGGAATATATTTTTAGCTTTTTCTTTAAAGTCATCTACATTCAGAAAAAGTGCATAAATTATAAAAGGACATATCAGTAATTTCCATGGATGAGATAGATAAATAGATGATAATCAAAGCCAGAATATATCAAAAGGGAAAGTATTATTAGCTGCTACTGGAAGTTATATAGATTAGATCTGTCTGTTTTTACCAACCTCAAGAGAATTTAACTTCATGTCTTTCTTTGTGTCTGGCTTCTTATATTCAACCTTATCTTTGTAGGTTCCATCAATATTGTGAGTGGCAATAATTTTACATTCAAATTTTTGCATTGTGGCTGTTATGCAAATCATAATTAGTCATCTTATTTTTCTTTCTTTAAAAATGATGCTCTCTTTTAGGAAAAAATTTTGTGCTATTATATGTTGGTTTCTTCTTTATAAGAGAATCTTTCTGTCTCTGAGTAATTATTATGTTTTTATGAAATTTTGTTTTATTTTCTCATAAAATAAAAAAATACGAAAAAGATGCAGCTGATTTGTACAGTTTTTATAGTTTTATGATGACTCCAGTAAAACATGCCTTGACTGTTCACTGTGAGGTAAGTATGTTTATGTTGATTTTTGAGAGGGCAGATAATCTGGCATATAGCCAACTTTTACCCATTTTCCTAAAAAAAAAAAAAGATATATCCTGAGAGGTAAATAAAATAGATGATACATTTTCCAAAGTCACATCAAGTTCATTTTGAGTGTAATTGACCTCACTGATCACATATTGTACCTTACCTTTAGGAACCAGCTCAGATATGTGTCTTGTCATAGCTTATAGGTCTTGAGAATCAGCAATGCCACATATGACAGCCTCAGAGGAGGGATTATGATTTCCTCGGTTGGGGTAGGTTTCATCCCCTCAGATGGAGGTGAAAAGACTGATAATGCTGTGGGTAGAAAGAATTAGCCCACTTAGGGAGGGCAGGAGCTACTCCCCATGGGAAGGCAATGGGAGACTACTTCTGTTAGCAGCAGGGAGGCCAATTCTACTGTGATGATGGAGAACACTTCCATTGGAGGTGGAGAACTTTTACAGGTAAAGGAGCACGACTTGAATTTGGGAATTTAATGTCCATATCTTCATCAGAGTCTTCTTATATATCCTCATCTCACTGACAGGATCCAATTCTTTCTCAATTAAAGCCTTTATTTTAATAGTAGACACCTTTTGAAGCAATGAGTTCAAATTGTTTTGCAATGCAACTAGTTTTAGGATGAAGTCCTTGTATTTTATTTTCAATTACTTAAGCCTTGCAAGTGCAGTTGATAAGGGTCTCAATCGGGTCAGACATAGAAGCACTAGGGTTATTTGTGTGATGCTTAATCACTGAATTTGAATTCCCAAGGACACTTTTATTTTGAACCCCTTCATCCATTGATATTAGATGCAACAAGCCAACAGCATTACTTTCAGTAGTTTCCCCAAAATGTTCAAAAGTATCATATTTTCAGTTGTCCAGTTCCTTGCTACTTCTAAGTGGTTGATCAGGGATAATCAATTCCAATATTTTGAATGTCTCTATTGCTAGATTATGCCATGTACTATCAGTGCGCAGTTTAATACTAAAGACAGTCATGAGCATGTTTAAAGAGATTAGAGAACCAATTTCAGGAATTTCAACTCAGAAAACTCATTCTTAACACCACTGTTAGTGCCAAAATCAGTATTATTCAGTCTACCCAGAGAAGCAGAATGGAACACACACACACACACACACACACAAATTTGGCTTGCATGAATGTGGGAGCTGGGAAATCTTATCACATGCAAACTAGAAACTCAGGAATGACAGTGTGTTGGTGTATAATTTCAGTCTAAGTCTGAAGGCCTGAGAACCTGTCTGTTTTATGCATATATACTTCCTATCATAATTAAGAAAATATCAGCTGATCAATCCTGCAAAGATTCTAGCTTAATCTGTTCATAAACAGAGCAAAAAGTTCAACTGTACTTCTGTGTCAGGGAAAGGGGAGAGAGAGATCCCAGAAGAGGAGAGAGACCATGATGAAACATAGAAGAAGAGAGGAAAACCATTAAAATGGAAAGAATCTAGAAAGAAAGTAAAAGATGATCTAAGGCTTATGTAGAGCGTTGCCAACATTTTATAAATAAGATTGTCCATTCTGTGTTAATTTCATTCTAGAAGTTTTTCTCCCCTTTTCCTACATTGTATCAACATTTTTTAATTGCACATGCAATCACTGTCATATAGAGTAGCTTCAGCAAAAAGAGAATTCATTGGTTTATATAAACTAAAAATCAAGAACTAGAGCTCATTTCAGATATGGCTTAATTTACACCTCATATAGTACCTCCTGCACTTATCTTTTTGTTCTTTTACCTCGGATCTGATTGGTCTGACCTGTTTCAGTTGATTACAGACAGACTGTTCAGCTTAGTTTAGCTGAGTCTGCATGACTGTCTCTTGGATCTGAGGCTGGATGGAACTTCTGTAAGCATATAGCCTGAAATTTGAAAATGCAAAGCCTAGGTACTATTCCTGCCAAATGGACTGGGCAGTGAAATTCTGGGTAAACAAAAATAGTTAAAATCTACTTTGGTCATTACGATTTTACTTTAAATGGCTGATTTATGCAAGTTGTGTTTGGGAAAACTGTATAATGCATGAGTTTTTTCCACTCATGGGTTAATATATAAAAAAGGGAAAGCATATGTGCAAGCATCAAAAAGAAATGACTAATTTAGTAACAACAACAACAAACACACACACAAATAAGAAACATCTACAGGAAGCCTAACTCCTTAAGGAAATAATATGAATTTGGTAAACAAAATTGTCCTGTAAAAACAAAATTTTCTTATAGTGCATTTGTAAACATCACAGAGCTCCATGTTCCCAGCAATCCAGACAATATAACTAAAAGATTCATGAAATCAACCATTATAATAAAACTAAGTTTATGGATTCTACAATGCTTTAATATTCATTATAGGAATGTTGAGGGAATATTTGCATTTAACTTTGTTAGATGTATCTTGACTTTATGGGAATAAAAGGGAATATGTGCAAATAGCCTCAAGCAAACACATCACAAATCTGGAAAAAAGAGAAATCAAATGATACAACCTTTTCCCAAGAGTGCTCTGCATAGGCAAGAGTAAGTCTGCAGCAGCAATCATCCCAATGACTAATTCTTTTTCTACATAGGGATCAGATATTTTAAGACTAGAATCAAAGAAAAGTACTTCAAATTTGAGATGCTGCTATCTTTCACTGTTATTCTCAGAATGCTCTTAGCTTCACTGCTCTTGTTTGTTTGGAAAAGTAATGATGAGCACATTGTGATTGCTTCTTTTCTGATCAAGAAATCCAAAATAGTGAAGGAAATTATAGTCATTTTATTTAACCATGATAACATCAGTATTAGGGAGTGGGGATTAAGTCTCGTCCATAAATGGATTTAACACTTGTCAAACAGCAGTCAATCTTCGACTGTCATTATGAGAACTTAGTTCTACACATTTGCAGAGTTGAGTTGTACAAATCATTCAAGCCCCACAGTGACAGGTGTATTTAAGATCAGGCCCAACACTGTCTACCTCTGTGGCCTTTGGCAAGTTCCTCCAATATATTTTGAGACTCAGTTTCTAATTTTGTAAAGTGGTGACTGCACTGATTTTAGCAATTATGTGGGTAGTGCAGAGGGAGAAAAATTTAAAATGGCAGAAAAGAAATGTTGGTTTGTTACACTTGCACAAGTAGTAATGACATACTAGTATGTAGGGAAAATTCATTCCCTTTATGCAGCAGAAAATATTTTAATATAAAATGATATTATCAGGTCATATTTATGCTCCTTTATTGAAGTCAGCATTGGCTAACTAGCAGAATGTTTCAGACTCTCCTCACTGTGTGAATTGGAAAGTCATCTTCACTAGGATGACTTCACATCTACACGCAACACTGTAATTTACTTCCCCAGTGACTTTAGGATGATTATTCCTCAAGTGCCTTAAGGAGTAAGTTAACTTTTGATTATGACAAGTGTAAAAAAGTCCCAAATAGGTCAATAGAACTATCTGGGAATGCTTACCAATCAATTTAGCCAAATACCATATACATGTGGAAATAAAATAAAATGTATGATTATTTCAAATACTGTGTCAGATCTCTATGTGTTCTGTGAATATAAATCTAGGCATTTTGTTACTGTTAGAGGACTCACATAACACAGAGAAAAAATTTCCTTTCAATATTGAATTATTTGAGCTTTTCATCTTGTTACTTGAGTATTCGGACAAAACATATTTCTAAAAGATTTTAATGGAAGAATCTTTTAGTACCTTAATATATTTCTACTTGTGGATGTATGAATGTGGATAATATTATGGGATAGAATAATAATTTGTATTTTGAGCCAGCTGTGGTGGTGAATGCCTGTAGTTCCACTCCTCAGGAGGCTGAGACAGGAGGACTGCCTCAAGTTCAAGCCCAGCCTAGGCTACATAGTGATTTCAAGGCCAGCCTAACTACATAGTGAGATCCTGTTTCAAAAAATAAAATAAAACAAAACAAAATTGTATGTTCTAAGGACTGATCTCTAGTGACTAAAAATTCTGCACAAACTAAAGCTAACCATGGACTGAAATCTCTGAAACCATGAGCCAAAATAACCCTCTCCTATTTAAAATGTGTGTGTGTTGGTTACTAAGTCCCCACACCAAGAAAGCTGGCTGATACATTACCTTAAAGGTTTAACCATAAAGATAGAAGAAAGCAACTCACAAATTTGTTATGCCTTCTAACACATATTGATATATTTTATTAAAAATCACTATAAATTATTTTAAGGCATTAAATAGAGGTCTTTTAATAGAATATATGTATTTATACAAGTAGGTTGTTGTCTTAGTTACTTTTCTCATTGCGCATATGAAATACTTTTTATCCAAAGTTAAAGGAGCAGAGGTTTATTTTGCTCACAGTTTGTAGAGGTTTCAGTTCAGAGTTGGCTTGCTCCAAGGCAGGGTGGCATGGCCGAAGGAGATAGGAAAAAAAAAACCAGTTTGTGGCAGCAGAAGGCAGAAGGTAGCAAAGCAGCAAAGCAGCAAAGCAGCAAAGTAGAAAGCAGCAAGTGACAAGTGAGAAAAAGTGACCCTCTTTCTGTCCATCTTATCCAGGCTACACACCCTTAGGGCAGGTAGCACTCACATCCGGGGTGAAGCAACCTTAATCCTAACATCCTACAATGACTCAATCCCAGCATCACATCCTTGATCCCAACAGCACACACCCTAGATCCAGCAACACCCCAAAAGCCACATCTATGATCTCATAAGGCTTTGGGGGAACACCTAGCTGCAAGCCATAACAGGTATAATGTGTTTAAATTTTTTTTCATTAGAAATCCATTCAGAAGGAGTTATTAGAAATTATTTGCAGTAAAATGATTGTTGAATCTGATAAGGATGCAGCAACATTTTTTGCTGTGTTCTAAGAAAAGGGAAATATGTGATTTACCGGCATAATTATGTAGCTATATTCAATGTATTTCAAAGTAAGTAGAGACGTGAAAATCACTGATAGCAATTAAAATAAAAATACATAAATAAAGTAACAAATATTTTCAAGAGAAATACTAACACACTTAGTAACTTGCTGCATATTGTATAAAGGAGGAAGAGATATTTCAATTTCAGGATTAAAATGGCCTACTATATCCCTTGTTATAAATGTATTCTGATCTTACTTTAATTTAATTGACATTTACTTTCTCCTAGATCTGCTAGTACTATTTTCTCACCTAAATTGCACTTCAAATTTGCCCTGAGTAGAATGAAAATTCTTTACTGTGAAATTGCTGTTATTTACCTGCCAAATCATTTACATATTGATAACCAGGCAGAGTTCTCCTTTCTCTTGTGTTATAAGTACAATAATTCACCCTTTTAATGACTGGTCCTACAGTAAGAATTTTTTTCCAGTTATAATGACTTTCTAATAATAATTTGGGGTTACAAATTAATTTTTTTTAAAGTTTCTAATTTTATTTGATTCTCTGGAAACTAATAATGGAAATTGGATGACTTCTTAATCTTGAGAAATCCAAGTTTTCATTATCTTACTTAATTTTCAGAACAGGAAGTTGTTTAGCTGAATGGAAGAGTCAACAACTGAAAAAGCAATTCTAAATTTTTCTGAGGAGCTTAGTAGATACCTATCAATACTAATTCTACAACTATGAAAAGGGAATATTTGAAAAAGTGTGAAGAGGAGAGATATGTTGCTAAAAAAAATCCTAAAATAGCATATTTTGTTTTCCGTGTATATATGTTAGGAATTGATAGGTTAATTTAGCAAGACTTGTGTAGATCTAACAACAGCTGACTGATTTTCTTTATACTATATTTTGGTCCTACTCTTGGTTTGTATCTTCCTTCTCATATATTTATTTAGAAAGTAAGGTATGCACTTCTAGCAGAATTTCAAACTAAATATTTTTGCTAACTAATAAATGCAAAATATTTCCATGATGTTCTTGAAATCTTAAGATTTGATTCGACTGTGGTAGTCAAATAAATGTCATAATCTCGTTGTGATCAATTTTCTTAAAGTATTTAGTGTCTGCCTCTCAAAAAATTAAAAATGGAGTCAAGAAATTAATTTCTGTTATTTAAAGAACAATTTTACAGTAAGAAAGCCTCCCCAGGTATATGATTTTAGAAGGACAGAGAATAAGTGATAGTTTTACTTTGCTATGTCCACATCTGAAAAAAATATCTGGCCTTGGAAGCTCCTTTCTTCCAACTTTGAGTAGTTGAAGAAAGCACCAGTTGAGGTTTCTGCTCAAAGAAGGAAGGACAAATACTAGTCCATGTGTTTCAGAATCCCCTCCTCTGTCTTTATAGCCCCAGTGTTCTCATTGTGTCAGTCATATAGAACTTTCTTCCCCTTCTCTTGGAACCTGAATTAAAACTTTGGCCACAGTTTAGTGGTGACCGTGAGCATGAATGGAGCTGGAGGATAATAAAAGCTTGGGTGCTTACAGCTGTCACTGAAATATACTCATAATTATTCCTCATAGAAAAGATAAATCCACCTAATTAAGTAGATCCATCTAAATCAATAAAACCTAAAATATTCATAATATTTATAAGGCTTATATATGCCATAGATTTATATGATCATTGTGGATTCCAGTAACTATTTAAATAAGAAGGGGCAAATATTCATAGGTTTGAAGGAATTTTGAGAAAAAAAGCAAGCGTACTCTTGCCATGGTTCATTATTTGCTAACATTATATTGACAATAAAAACAGATGAACACTGAGTTTCAAAGTAATCTGAATCATGTTCTTTAAGCCTCCCGTTTAATGGCTTTGCTTATCAAATCCTTCTTCTCATAGTGCTAATGTGTTCTCATTTAGTAGAAAAGTTGAAAAAAATGATTCATTCACTTTATCCACACTGTTTGTTTTAGACATCCAGTTCCTTCACTTAAATGATTTTATGAAATGATATTGTAAAGATTCTCAGCAAATCAATCACTAATAGGTTAAGGAGAAAGAAATGATCTAAATACATACAGGCAAGCTATATAAAGAAAGAGAAATAAATTAAAATGACAAAAGCTAGTAATGATTAGTACTTTAGGAAATGAAATAGAGGGAACTCATATTGATGATCCTCTAGATATGGTGTGAAATGATATTAAGAAAAATTTAAAGAAAGAGACCCCATGGCTCTACTGACACAAATGCAAATCTGTTCAGAGAGAAGAGTCTGCTTTCTTGAAAGGCATCCACGTTAATTCTGAGGTAAAGCCAAATTTGGAAATTATTCTGAGATTCAGTGTTTTCTATTTTTATTTTAATAAAATGAAAAAAAATTATACAATGGAATACTCTTTTTTTGTGCTCTATTGTCAAACTATGTGTATTTGCTTTGGCTATATATAGTAAGATTGCCATCTTACATTTAAAAATACATAATATATTTTTATAAAAATTATAAGGAACAGAGAAAAAATATACAATGAATTTTTGTGACAAATGTGTATGCAAATATGTGTATTTTATGCATAAGTATGATATTTTGAGAAAATTCTTTGTAATTAAAACAGTATCTAATTTTTCTGTACACTTATTTTTAAGAATATTGAAATTTTGAGATAGAAATAAATAATTTATAATGTCACTCTTTTGTGACAATAAAGGAAGGTTCTCTTGAATGATTTCAGCTGTGCTGTTGATAAGCTTGATTATCTGAGCGGAGAGGAAATGATGATACTGTTCATTTCAAATGCTTTATTTTATATTATGAAGAAGTCTTGAAACTTGTGAATCTGTCAAATAAATTTTTTATAACCTCTTAAGATCACCACTTCTACTACAGACTAACTGTATACATTTTTTCAAGACACTGGGGAAACACATTGAAAAATCCTTAGCATAAAAACTCAATTTCTTATTTGGGAAAATTGCCTTTGAACTATCTGATTTTCAAGAAATAGATTTTTAGATCTAATTCTTATTTTTTTTTAAAAAAATTGACTTGTCTAGTCTTAACATAATTTTATCAGTAGTAACTCTCACTATTGCATGATAAAGAAAATACTTGATACACGAACATTAGAGAATATGGTTTAAAAATCACAGCATAAGTTAGAATATGTGTTTTATAATAAGCAAAGAGTAAAAGGTTTCTTGTTATAATGATCAAATATTAAGAGTTCATTCATAACTAAGTATGCTAAGAATTTAGAATATGTTATATGCTCTTAATTTTCTTATGGCTATGAAGAATTACGGCAAATTTTTCAATATCCCATCACTTATATGGTTTTTATATTATTTTACAATTTAGAAATGTGATCATAGTAATAAAATAAAATGAAACTAGTAGGAGACACATTTTGTAGTACTTATTCTACTACTAGTTCCTATGGGATTTCTTTGTGTGCTTTTCTTTTGTCAGCTGCAATTTTCTCATGTAAGAAATGATCTGTGGGATTGGATTATATCAACTATTCTATTTCTAACATGTATGATTTTGCAGCTGTACACTGCTTTCCTTCAAAGTATATGAATCATGTAATATTCAAAATGTGATCATACATTAATATTTTTCCAATCTTATAGATATCATATTATAGTGATTTTCATACTTCTTGATCATATAATTAATGTCAGGATGATTCTTAAAAACAGAATCCTTAATAAAATAGAATACTTATGAAACAGAATCCCCAGTGATCTGGGGATCACTGAAAGGGCCAAAAATAAAACATACTTAAGTCTTTAGAAAACCCAGAGCCCAAGTGATATCTTAAGAGATTGATTTCTCTTTGTGTTATTTTATGTATGTATATTGGTTTATTGTTTATGATTCCACTTTCTTCTGTTTTATTCACTCTCATATACTCCTTCTATATTTGACAGCCCCAATGATGTCCACAAAGCTCATGCTGAAATCTATTTTGGTCCAGGTTAACTGGAATAGACACACTTCTCTCCTGGTCATTTCACAAAATCCATTTATTCACTCAGATTGTCTGATTTGTTCACATTCCTTATAGAAGATGGGCCAGGGATTTAGCTCAGTGGTTCCACCACCTGCCTCGCAAGCGCCCTGAGTTCGATCCCCGGTACCAAAAAAAAAAAAAAAAAAAAAAGAACCAATTTCTCTGGGAAGTAGGATGCAATGCTCCACTAACCAGGCCTGTCCCATGTAGACATCCCTAATATTTCTGCTTCACAGTAATTAATTAGGATTATGTTGGAGCAAAGAATATTTCCTCAGGGAAAATCAGTTGTTGACAGAGAATTCATCTTGGTCAAGATGACATGAACTATGCACAACTCATGTATCATTGCTCAGAGAAGGATCTACTGGTATGGATAAGCCATAAATCAGAAGTTTTATAGTCAGGCAAATGGAAATATACCTTGTGAGATGCCACTCATCACTTCTCATCAATACATTTTTTTAATTTTTTCTTTCATTGATATATACTCTACTTGCAAAACAGAATAAATAATGATGTTCATTTTGAGGAATTGGTGCATACATACAACATATCATAATCACTTTTTATCTCTCTGCCTTCTTCTCCTCCTGATTTCCTTCCCCATCTCCAAGTTAGCAAATACATTTTTGTGCAGTTGGTTTATGCTTACTTAAAACTATTCGTATTTTTCTTCCCTTCTCCAGTACTACAGCTCTTATCAGCAAAGTGAAAGAAAATATTTTGCTTAATAATAAAGTGGAAAAACATTATTTTTTTCTCTCAAATACCTGAGAATAAAAAGTACAGTGTAAAAGCCTGCCATTGTTATATCCCAAAGAAAAAGAGCATCAACTTCATTTTCAGATTTTAAAAAATAAACAGTAAACTTTTTAATTTGAAACTTTGTTCTAGATGTGTAATAATTATATTTGATAAAGATAGTATACCTAAAATATTCATATTTCTAGATGTTTTTCTGAAGCATTGTCTTTCTGAAATTAATTTCTTTTATTTATGCATATAACACATTTAAATAGAATGTATTAATACTAATGTATTAATATTTATAATCATATTAGAACACCTTAATTTTCATACTAATATGAAACATAATCCATTTTTTTCATACTTTAATTTTATGATTCATTGATAATACACCTCTGTCCATAGGAAATACAATTTTTGGCTTACAGATATACTTTTGCAAACTACTACACAAGTGCCCAAGATAAAAACGTCTTTTCAGGCTTATGGATCTGGCTGTGGTAGATGAGCACACTCCTCTCTACCTCTGCCATGGACTTTACCTTAAAACACTGGGCTCAATACATGAGGCAAATACTTGAGAGAGGTAAAAAGAAAATAAAACAATTATATTAGGGAGTGAAATCAAAATTCAAAGAATGACCAATTTGTTTTCCTGTTGCCTTTTCTGCTCTCATACCCTCCTTAGATTCTCTGAAAGCCTAAATTCCATGGCTATGTAGACATATGAAGTTCCACAAAGAATTTTCTCATTCTACTCAGAAAATAGAAGTTAATCACTCTTGAAAGAAGAGGATATAGGGCAGGGGATTTAGCTCAGTGGTTCCAGCACCTGCCTCACAAGCACAAGGTCCTGAGTTCGATCCCCAGTACCAAAAAAACAAAACAAAACAAAACAAAACAAAAAACAAGAGGATATTTGTAAAAGGAACAATTTCCTTCCTTATCATTTAGTTGTTCTGGCCCTGCTGTAAGGATGCCTGTCCAAGTTGCATTCTTACATCTGTGATGGCAGAACAAGTAACAACTCCTCCACAGGCACCCACATACTGAGAGAAAAGATACCCTCTGTGGTTTTAAGAGTGTAAAAGAAATCGCCATTGGGTTTTACTCTCTTTGTTTCACCTTGTTGCCCTCAAATAATCTCAGTATCAGAAAGTTCCTGAGAGTTCTAGAAGCCTTAAGGTTATTCAGAGCAGTAGGGAAGAGTGCTCTCTGTGAACAGCATGGTTCCCTTAGTGAAGGAAGAGAAGACTGCTAATGAGTTGCAACAAGGTGAAAAGAGCTTCTGAATTGCTTTAGTTGCATGAAAATGTTAGAGCCACTGCCTTCAGTACTGGAGGAGTTAGTTCTAGAAATGCACAATGCAATTGCATGTGCATCCTCAACAGAAATTGTGGTTTTTTAGAAATTTTTCACTTGCTAAATATTTAAGGAAGACATAATTATAAAAAAGAGAACACTTTCTAATTTGCTTCATAAAGCCATGATTACTTTATTTAAAAAAGACAGAGATGTTTAACATAAGAAAACTGCGTTTTCAACTGGTTTCAATATATTTCTAGATATAGATATAGACTCAACAAAATACTAACAAATAAAGTGCATCTATTTATAAATAAGTAGTACTTCATAAATGAGACATATCTTATGAATACAAAGCTGGCTCACTATTCAAAAACCAATTAATGTAATCTACCTCATCATCATAACAAAGAAAAAAACTAGATGATCATATCAGTTGATGGAGAGAAAAAATTGACAAAATTAAATATCCACTCATACTAAAATGTATCAACAATTTAGGAATAGAAAGGAACATCCTTAACCTCATAAAATGCATCAACTAAAAAAAGTACTGCTGAGAGTATACTTACTGGGGAAAACGTGAATATTTTTGTCCTAATTTTGGAATAAGGCCAGAATGCCCTCTCAATAGTACAACAAGTAAAATTAATAACAGACATGTGGGTTAGAAAGAAAGAATTGCTATGATCTCCATTTTAACATGACACAATCTTTATAGAAAATTCAAAAAGTTATATCAAAAATATTGCCACATAAAACTAGTACAAAATTTAGCAATGTCACCTTCAGCATGCAAAAATGGATTATATTTCTGTATACTAAAAATGATTAGTAGGAAATTGAAGTTAAAAATAGAAACACTTACAATGACTTTGAAAAGTGAAATATATCTTATCCAATATACATAGGTGGCATATGCTGACAACTGTAAAATGCTGTTGGAAAAATTATAAATTAATAGAAAGATATACCAGTGAGAGAAGAATAAATATTGTGAAAAAGACAGTCCTCTCCAAATTATCTGCAGATTTAATTTAATCTGAATTGAAAGTTTTTTTTCTTGCAGTTAATAAAAAGCTGATTCAAAAATTTATCTTTCTCGGTCTTATTTGAAACACAAGGGATCTAAAACAGTCAAAAATTGGTTAAAAAAAAAAAAAAAAAAGAGCTATAGATGGGTCAAATGATGGCCTTTTACTATTGTAGATCTGCAGTAATTTAGGAATTATCACATTGAAGAAAAGATAGGCACACAGAACATGGAACGAATACAGACCCACATAAATATGATCAACTGACTGGGGCAGTTTAATGGAGATTATATAATATACTCCTTTCAACAAAGCAGATCCTAGAATACTTGTACAGAGAAATGAAAAATTAAACCTCAAACAATATTCACATTTACAGAATTGAAAATAATATTACATTTTCATTCTTTAGTTGTAAGATTACTTTATGGCAATATTTACATATATTTAGATACATAAGCAATCAGAATCTTAATTTTCATATTCATTGAAAACAATCTATTAGCCTTGATATTAAAATCATCTATCAAGTGTGGAGAAATAGCAACCATATTTGTTACTAATTTCTTCTATTCACACTGTATAGTCTTGCTGATAAGTATTTCGATCTAAAAATGATTCTAAAAATTATAATCTTATGCATAGGTTAAAATATTTAAATAAATTACTACATAGTTTCTAAAATAAAACTTCAGAATTTCCCTTAAAGATGAGTTACTGCCTCAGTTTTAAGAAACATAGCCAAATACTAAACATAACTCTTAATATGACTCTCCAATTTTCACCAGTTTTTATATGTGTATAGACAATGCTCTGTTCCACAGTTGATCATATCCAATAAATCTGGTAGAAAGTATAGTTTTACCACTCTTTGAGATGAAATTTTATGTTACTCCACATTAAGTTCCAAGCCAGGAGAACTATTCAATATCCATTAGTTTTGTTTACCTCAGACTCCTCCCACATATTTTATATAATTTTGTCATCTTTCAAACCTTCATACTTCCACATATTCAAAATTTGTGCACATGCAGAATAATGTAATATGTGAATTTGTAAAAAGAAAAAAAAAGGAAGAACAGTGTCATCACGCTTTCTGTGATAGTTGTATGATAATCAACCCGGTTAAATTACAGGTTATCCAGATATTTGGTTAAACATTATTTTTAGTATATTTGAGAGGGGAATTCTGCATACAGATAGCATTCAAATTGGTAGACTGAGTGTACTGGCTAGCTTTTAGTTGCTGGGACAAAAAAAAATGACACAATTTAAATGAGAGTTTCAGGTGTTTCAGTTTATGGTTGGTTGGCTCCAAGGCAGAAACATCATGGTGGAAGGACATGGTGGAGCAAAGCTGCTCACCCCATAACATCAGGAAGCATAAAGTAGGGGAAGAGTGTGAGAGGAAGGGACCAGGGACCAGATATTGTCCCCAAAGTCATGTCCCTATTTCCTGTATCTAGGCCCTAATAGCCTACTCAGCTATGAGCTCCATGGTTCTGCTCCGCGATGAGGTTAGTGCCCTTGCAGTCGAGTCACCTCTTTGTGAGTCTTATAATCTATTGAAGATGAGAATTAAGGTCATCATAAACACAGAGTAAGAAGATTGTCCTCCCTAGTGTGGGCATACAATCTATTGAAGGCATGAATAGAACAAAAGGGCTGAGGAAATAATTTGTTCAGTCTGCCTAACTACTTGAACCAAGGCAATAGTCCTCTCCACCTAGGACTTAAGTGTATTTATATTCCAGTGCTTGGGCTTTGGGACTCAGACTTTGATTTCATCACCAACTTTCCTGGGACTCCAGCTTACATAATCATATGAATCAATTCCTTATACCATACAATGTAGTAAGAAATTGTATATGGCATAAGGAATAGATATATTTATTCAGTGTCCCTGAGAACCCTAATATGACTTTTGAACATGATTCTCCATTTTCATCAAATCTGTCTTTCAAAATCTATTAATATTTTCTGGAATATTTTCCTTCAGATGATGTTGAAATTTTAAATACAGTTCATGATGTTAAGCACCATAAGCAGAGTTTTTTCTGTTGAATGTAATACATCCTCCTTACCATTACGTGTTTGTTTTGTCTTGCTATTGATTGTCATTATGTGGAATATCTTAAAAATGATCAGCAACCACAGGAATATTATTGCTACTATGAAAAGGAAAACAACAACACAATGTATTTTAAAACATGAAATATTTAGTTCAACTCAATCCATGACCTGAAGTCATTGTCTTCCAGCAACTGTTTTCAGAAATCTCTGCGTATGATGTGCAGCAGAAATTGGTATGTCAAACCTGGATACCTGGCTTAGTTACTGTTCTCATTGCTGAGACAAAATACCCAACACCCACAAGTTAAAGGGGTAAAGGTTTATTTTGCTCACAGTTTGCAGAGGTTTCAGTTCATAATCAGCTGATTCCAAGTGGCATACCAGAGAGGCATCACAGAGGAGAAATACTTCATGGTGGGCAGAAGATAACAAAGCACCAAGGGCCAACCACAGCTCTTTCTAGCCCTTGTATCTTATCCAGGCTACTTAGGGTGAGTGGCATTCGTGGCCTTAATCTTAGTGCCCTTGAGCCTAGCATTGCACCATAAATCAAACCCAGCATTACATACATTAGATCCAGCCCGCTCTGAAAAATTCCCACCTATGACCACATGAGGATTTTGGGAAATATCTAGACAAGCCATAACAATACCTGACCTGTAAATAATTAGAATATTGCAGAAGTGTGAGCAAAAATTCTCAATGTGATTATTAACTGTTAACACAATAAGAAGCACCTGATCCCTGCCTTCCCACATCTCAGTCCCCCTGGCTCTTGGAACCATCCCAACCCTCTGCCCCAACAAATCCCAGATGCTGCTTTGGTGAAGTGTGCTCAAGCTCTTTCTTTTTAAAATATTATAGATAAAGAAAAATGAAAAAAGCCTCTAAATTTGTATCTCAAGCTAACTCGGATAAATAAGTTCCAAAAAGCTTTCCTTGAGTTTTGAAAAGTGATTGTCTATGTTTCTTATTATGATTTTTACAAGCTTTTTATTTTCAAACAATGCTGAATATATACTGGGTAGCAGAATACTGTGACCATGTAAACTGCAGAAATGCCTGAGGCGTGATTGTTACATAATCATATGATTAAACCCTGAAATGTGTAGCTCAGAAATTCTTATAGATTTTTTATATCTATGGTAAAACTAGACAAAATAGTTAAATAATAAGGCCACAACAATTTACACAGAACCTCTATATATTTTGAGTATTTATTCTGAATAATATCTATGAGGTGTTACAATTATATTTGCAGGAAAATGAACTGATACTTAATAAACTCAGGTAGATTTTATAAGGTTGAAAAGTTTGATGATTAATTTATGTGTAAATTTGAGTGGGTCATAAGATATTTAGATATTTGCAAAAATATTTCTAATGTTTCAAAGGTATAGTTTAGAAGTGAAATTAGTATTTGAATGAGTAGACTGAGTAAAGAATTATTTACCCTCTCTAATATGGGTGCATGTCGTCTAGTCAGCTAAGGACTGAGTAGGACAGAGGCTCTCCCCTGAGTATGAGCAAATTCCTTCTGCCTGACTGCCTTCGAAACAGAATGGTTTTCTCCTGCCATCAGACTCAAACTGATGCATCTGGTTTTTTTCTGCACCTTGGGCCTCCTAGCCTTTGGACTAGAACTGCTCCTTGAACAATTTTCCTTTTCCAGATAGAACTTGGGACTTGTCAGCTCCTGTAAGTGAGCAAGGCAAAGCCTATTTTTCTTCTCTGTCTCTCTTTCTCCTCTCTCTCTCCCCTCTGTCTCTCTCTTTCTTTCTTTCTCTCTTCCCCTCCCTATGTACCCATCTTCTGGGGGTCCTGCTGAGTTCCTTCCCTCCTCTAGCAAGGGGTTGGGGAAGATTCCAAACAGACCTGTTGCTTCCCTTTCCCATCATCCTCCACCTGGGCCCAGCAGAGAAAGGGTACTATTAAAAATCACCCCACTGGGTAACCATTGGTGCAATAGCTACCTTGTCATCTCTTTCCACTATTGTTGTAAGTGGTAATCATAGTCATTGGGCAGGGACTTTGGGATGGCAAGAGTCAGAAATAGAACACAATCACACTGAGAATTTTTCATAGATATTGTACAAGACCACTGTTGAATTAAGCATACTTTCTCCTGTCAGTTTTAGTGAATAGTAGTATTAATGCTACAGCAGATATTATATGTCTGTTTGCATTTGTGTTCGTATAAATGGTATATATATATATGTGTGTGTACATATATTTATATGTATATGCATATACTATGAAATATATAATTATATATACATATATACTATTAGTTCTGTTTTTTTGAAAAACTGAGTGATATGCATAATTTAAAAATTGATACTGAAACAAGCTCAGGGTCATATATTTGGTACCAGAACCTATGATTTTTCATTAAACCACTGTTGCTTCTGAGCAATTTGTTTCTCTACCATAAGGGTAAAAAAAAATAGATATCCCTTAGATGTATCACAGGTTTTACTTATGCCAGGAGAAAAATTATGGAGACAGGAAGAAGACAGGAAAAAAACACTTATTCTAGTTTCATTTTTGAATCATACATTCTCTTTGCTTTTTACATAGACAACATGACTTCAAAAATATTCACAAGGTGAATCTATACTCATGATATCATATGATTAAACATCATGTCATTAAACAATGCTGAATCTTCGGTAGATTGCAACCATTCCAAGTGAAAAATGAGACTTGGTATGCCATAGGATATCTATTGGAGTAGATTAGAAAAATTGGAAATGAAAACAGCAGAATTAAATAATTACTATAACATAAATTACATTCAAAGTATTTAATAGCAACATCAGATCCTGACAGATTGCAAAAAAATTAAATCAAATTTAAGAACAGCATGTAACGTGGCATTCTAGTAGACTGAGGCAGGAGGATTTCAAGTCCAACCCCAGCCTGTGTGACTTAAAAACACTGTAATTTAAAAAAAATAAAATAAAATAACAAAAATGGTTTTGAATGCACCTCTATGTGAAAGCCCTGGGTTCAATAATCAGTACCACAGGGGAGAAAAAAATGATAGTTATTGTCTTAGTTATTTTCTTACTGCTGAGAGAAAATATCCAACACCCCTAAATTAAAGGAGGAAAGATTTATTTTGGATCACAGTAAGAAGTTTTAGTACACAGATGGCTGGCTCCAATGCAGGACAGCATGGTAGAGGGAAAGACAGTGACAGGAAGTAGAGAGAAAAATCAAGGGAGGACAGAGGAAGATAGACCCTTGCAGGCCACATCTCCAGTGATCCAACTCTTCCAACCAGGCTTCCTCCTAACATAACATTTAGCTACACTCACCTCCCAAAAGCACCTCCTATGATTGCATGAGGCTTGAAAGGAACATCCAGATATAAATCATAACAATTTTCTTCACAAAATATATGTATTTTAATGATGACCAGAAATGATACTAATGGAAGATCTATTTCAGTAATATCAATCACATTTTAATACATTTGAAAAATTTGGATACAGAAATACAATTAAAGTTTGTATGATGCTTAGCCCTAAATCTCAGTTGATCATGTAATGTTGTTTTGATTGGAAGATACAATGATCAAATAACTAAAATATTTTCATTTTCTTTCTTACATGGTTCAGCTGATTTTTGTTCTTCTAATAGTCAAGTTCATTCTTTATGTTACTTTCCATAGCTATATCTAATGTCTGGATTTCTCTATTGGTTCATATTCACTTGTCTGATGGTTTTCTCATCATTTACATTTCCCTGGAAATGTCATCTGGCTAGAGATTTCTTCCCAGAACATTAATATCCACGGTAATTCTCTATGCATCAGCTATCATAACTCACTGCTTAGCTCTTGTAATTATTTGACATTTTCTTGGTTGGATATTTGATTTATTATTTATACACTCTACAAATACCCAGATACCATTTCTTTCTGTGTAGGACTTTTTTTTTATATATATTTAGAAGAATTTCTACTGTATAGGAACACAAATTTTCCTGTAGTATTTCTCAGCAATGGAACTGTCTTATTATTGTAAAAAATAGATAATATAAAAAAGTCACCACATAAAACATACTGCTAGGATTCTGGCTTTTATAAATTTTTTAAAAAATATTTAATACTGAAATCATGTTTAAGATTTTGTTTTGCTCAATTTAGAAAACAATGCATTTCAGATTTTATTTTCAGAGGTACCTTTTCTGGTTTGTACTTCTAGTTTTTCATATAATCATTAAAAACAGGATCTATTTTTATGGAGTCAAAAATATTTATTTATGAATAAGCATTCTGGAATGCAGCATAAGGAGCTATATGGAGATCCTCCATGAAACTGACAAAATGCATGTATATGTATATGAAAATACACACCAATAACCACATTTAAATCTCTCAAAATTTTCCTAAGAGGATACAAAACATTAAAAAACATGTGTTAAAGGAAATGTACTAAAACTCAGTAAGAAGAGTGAGAGTCATGACATTTGAGCTACGAGTATCTAATTCTCTCTTCATTTCCAGCTTAATATGGCTTCCATTCCAAGAAAATGTATCTAAGAACACTGAGCACAAGTCTCCTTTTCTTCTCAACTGCTAGTTGAGGGCTATAACATCTTCCTGGGAAAGGTAAATAAATAAATATTTCGGCTCCTGCATGCACTTCTCTATTTCAGAGGAAAAATTCTGGTTGAACGTGCCTTAAAGGTCGGGAGTTCCTTTTAATGGAGCGCCCATCTGCTGGAAAGTAGATCTATCTTGAGAACATCTGTTAAAATATTTGTATTAGGCTATGGAGAACTTTAATGCTCCAGGACACAGACATGAAAAATAGGAAAATCAGTTGGAAATTAGAGGATATTAACCACTAGTTGTGATCAGAGAAAGAGACATTCCAAGCTACTTGAGAACAGCTTAAGGGATTGATCTCAACCTGTGGAGGATGGAGTGTGAAAATAGACTATACTAAAATAACCCTTCTAGTCACCAAGCAAATACTCAGGCAAATAAAGTAAAACAAGCCCCAGGTGGAGAAATTACCTAGTGGTTAGGTATGTCATACTATATAAATTCTCAGTTTTTAAGAAAAAAATTATGAGACAGCCAACGAACAACAACAGAAAGAGCAATACACAGAGAAAAAATGCAAAGAAAATTTCCTGTGATGGAGAACAAGATATTGGATTCAACACAGACTTCAAAATAGCCATTATAAGAAATACAAGAAGTGAAAAGGGAAGTATGGAACTATACTTCATGCAACTGGAGCTATAAAGCAAGGAGGACTAGGAGGACTAGCTATTTAAAGTTTTGACAGAGTGGACTTCAACCCAAAAATCAGAAGAGAAAAAGAAAGTCACTACATATTGCTAAATGGACCAATTCACCAGAAAGACATAGCAATTATATATATATGTATATATACACATATATATGTATATATATACATATATATATATCAGTGTTCCCAATTATTTATTATATTTAATATAGTGATTATTATATTTAATATAGCAGTTATTTATTGTATGTATCACTGATATATATATTAGTGTCCCCAATTACATAAAACAAAAATTTCTCAACTTAAAAACACAGATAGACATTAATAAAGCACAGTGTATGACTTCATTGCTTTTGTCTTAATTATTTTCTTGGTACTGGAAATAATAACTGACATCCAAAACTTAAAGAATAGGTTTATTTTGGCTCACAGTGTGTAGAGGTTTCAGGTCATAGTCACCTGGCTCCGGGGCAGAGTGGCATAGTAGAGGGACAAAGCAGAGGAGAAATTGCTAATGGCATTGTGGCAAGAAGCAGAGAGAAGGCAAAAGGAAGAGCTGGAAAGAGACAAACTCTTGCTGATCACTCCCTGAGTGATCCACTTCCTCAGACCAGGTTTCAATTCCCTCCATCATATTTAGCTACCAAACTCAATCAGCAGACAAATCCATAGATAAATATTATCCCCTCATGATCCAATCTCCTTCCCAAACCCCAGTGATGATTGCATGAGACTTTGGGGAGGACATCCAGATATGAATGGTAACAACTTCTCTCACACAAATAGAGAGGTTGAGCAACCCCTCCCAATAAATGTTTAAAAATGTAATATCAGAGTTGCATAAAACCAATGGAGAAATAGATTTAACAGAGTCCCCAATTCAACAACAAAGGAATACAAAGCTTTCTCAGAAGCTCAAGGAACTTTCTTCAAATTAAACTGTATTTTAGGTGATAAAGCATGTCTAATTAAACAGAAAAGAATTGAAATAATCTCTTGCATCCCTTCAGATCCTAACTGAATAATACTAGAAATCAACAGCAAAGTATCACAGAACTTAGACAAACACATGGAGAATTAGTAATATTTTGAATAGCTAGTAGGTCATAGAAGAAATCTGGGAAGAAATTTTTAAAAACCTAGAATCAAATTACAATGAAGAAACAAAATATCAAAATATGTGGGACACGATGAAACAAGTTCTAAAAGGGAAGATGATAGATGTAAATACCTACAGTAGCAAATTAAAGCATTACCAAATTAATAGCCAAACATGCATATCAAGGTCCTAGAGAAACATTAAAAATTTATAGAAGGAAAGAAATTATATATAAAGATTAGATTGAAAATCAATGAATTGAGACTAAAAGAATTATAAAAGATCAATGAATCAGAGTTGTTTTTGAAAGAATAAATAAGATTGATAAACCCTTAGAGTACTTACTGAAAAAGGGGGGAAAAGAGTCATGCCAATATAATTTAAAATAAAAAAGACAAAATTACAACAGATACTATTGGGATTTTGAAAATGATAAGAGACTATTTCAAAAACTTATATTCCAATAAATTGGGGAAGCTGAAAGAAATAATTTCTAGATACATATGATATATGAAAATTGAACTAAGAAAATGCAAAAAACTTGAACAGGCAAATAATAGACAAGAAAATTGAAGCAATAATAAAACTCTTCCAACTAATAGAAGCCCAATGAATCCATGACTAAGTTTTACCATAATTTTTGAGAAGACGTAATTCCAATATTTATAAATTCTTCTATGAAATGGAAAAGGAAGGAACATTGCCAAACTCATTTCTTGAAGTCAGCATAATCCTAAATGAGCATAAGCCTTGAAGTCAGCATAACCAGACAAGGACCTACTAGAAAAACAAAACTATAGGTTAATATCTTTGAAGAACATGGGTCCAAAGATCTTCAATAAGATCCTTGCATACAGAATACAACAAATCATTACAAAGACCATGCATCTTGACCAAGTTGGCTTCATCCCTGAATACAAGGATGATGGAACATTTGTAGATTTACATGTAACATACATTTAAATAGAAAAATAGAATCACATGATTATCTGAATATGATGTAGAGAAAGCCTTTGACAAAATCCGGTGTTCTTTCATTATAAAAACACTGACAAAAATATTTATAGAAGGACTTTACCTCAAAATGATAAAGCCACTTAGGCAAATTCGTAGCCAACACTATACTAAATGGGGAAAACCTGAAAGATTTTCCTCTTAAAAAAAGAAAAAGACACGTGTGTGCAATTTCTTCACTCCTATTCAATATATGACTTGAACTGTTAGCCAGGGGAATAAGGCGAAAGAAAGAAATAAAAGAGATACACATAGGAAAGGAAGAAGTCAAACTATCTCAATATACAGCTGCTCTCATGCTATATACAGAACTCAGAAAACACCACCAGAAGACTCTTTCACCTAATGAAATTTATCAAACTGCATATTGAAAATTTGTACTCACCCCTGAGGATGTTAAAACCTCTTAATGTGGGTAGAATATATGGGTAAATTTCACTCAGTTATGAGATTCTATAAGATATTTATATCTATCAAAAGTCTGATTCACGGTAAGACTACAAATCTATATTCATTTAATTAAAGACAATTATTCAGCCTTCATTTTTATTTGTGTGTGTCTGTCTGTGTGTGTGTGTGTGTGTGTGTGTGTGTGTGTGTGTGTGTTATTGGGGATCAAACTAGGGACACTACCACTGAACTCCATTCCCAACCCACCCTTTTTAAGTTTTGAGACAGAGCCTGGCTAAGTTGACCAGTTGGGACTTGAACATGCGATTCTTATTTTTATGGCAGACAAATTTTAATTCCTTGAGAGTATGATGAACTTATTGTACAAATCAGCAAAAAACATTTGGCTATTATTTCCAATATACGGGATGAGTCTTGCTGTAACCCAACATCACCTTCCCTGAAAGAGAAAATAAATACTGTATTTCTTTATTTTTAGTCTCTGGATAAATTTATTTTCTACACACAGGCAGGAAAACCCCATGGAAAATTAACTAAGATTACACTTACAAAATTTTCTCAACAGATTTTCCTGGAAACTGTGCTTATTAGCATTGTATAATAACCTATAGGACCTTATGAATTCACGACCCAGATTGGATGTTTTTATTTTAATTCATCTGACTCTGGATTTTCTAAGGCTGGTATCTCCCACTGACATCTATCTATCTGTCTATCTATCTATTCTCTCTCATCTATCATCTATCATCTCTGACTTCTTACATCTTTCTTTTCAGTCTCTGACCAGTGTCTTCCCACAGCAACTTCAAAACAATTAGAATTTCAAAGAAAGGTACCCTTTGGCTCATACATACACTTGACAGTTTCTTAGTAGTTCCCTCAACATGTCAGGATTTCATGATTGACTTCTAAGAATTTCCCAATATAATTTAAAATAACTTCTACCAAGTATATCTCAGGGCCTTGTTTATGGTCTTATGGTATGTATATCTATATTCCAATTTATTTATCTATTAGTCACTACGCTATTAAAAAAGTCATAGGTGAATAAAATATACTTGAACCTTAGGTAGATTACATTATAAAGTGGAGAAAGCTTCCAATTATTTAAAAACAATAAACACTATGCTGTAGTACCTATAGACTATTCCTGTGAAAATCCTACATTATTTGCTGACTTTAAATTAAAATCTATGGAAATTCGCATACTCATGATATGATTAAGGCAATATCTATGGTGATCACAGTTATAGAAACCATTAATGGACACTGGAATCCCAAAATATGTGAAAATCAGGGTAGATAAATATAGTTTATCAGATATCTATCTCCCTTTTCTTTTTCTTTCTTTCTTTCTTTCTTTCTTTGTATTATCTTCTTACTAAAAGTTTTGTTTTCAGTAGGATCTAACTGGGCTGTGATTGGCTTTTCCTCATATTGAAAATCTTTTTCTACATAGATTAACTTTATCTTGTAAACCAATATTGTTTTTTATTCATATTTTCTGTTTATTCCTCCTAGCAACTATTATGATAAAATATTATAATTTCTAGAAATAAAATCTAAACTATATTAAGCTATAAAATGTCTTTTCAAGTATTTGTTGTAACCCTCATTAAAAATTTACAAGCATTATCTACAAATGCAACTAGTTTATTTTAATAGTAGGAAAAATTTATTGAGAGAAAGATAGCTTCTGTCTAAGAGAGACAGAAGGGGGATGGGAAAGCAGGTTACCCATGCACCCTGTTTCCCAAAGGTTTTCTCTGAGATAAAGCCATGAGGTGAGGTGGGTACAAAGTGGGACAAAACTATAAGATTGAATGGAAAATCACAAGGTGAGCATAAGGTAGGAATACACCATGATCAACCAATAAGATTACAAGTATAGTCGCTCAGGTAATATTAATTAAATGGAGAGCAAATGGGGAAGCTATTCATGTAGCAAGTGTAAATGGATTTCCTGGAAGCAATGGACTAAAAATGATGCAAATATTAGGGCTGGGAATACAGCTTAATAGTCAAGTGTGTGCTTAGTGCAAAGACTAAGGTTTGATCCACAGCAATGCAATAAAAACATAGAAAAGTTTTACAATGAATACTTCAGTTGATAATTTATTTGAAGATTTGCAATTTAAAAGCAAAACAGTGAAAAATATTTTTTGAATGATATGTTATTATATTAGTCATTTTCCCACCACTGCACTGAAATACATGATCTTCACAATTTAAGGAAGGAGAAGTTTATTTGCCTCATAGTTTCCACTTGATTCAGTCCACAGTAGGGCAGGCTGATTCCAAGGCAGAATAAGGATGGTACAGCAAATTTTGGAGTAATGCTGCTCACTCCATGGAAACCAGGAAGCAGAGAAAGCTAGAAGGGAGGACACAAGACAAAAGATTACACTCTCAGTGACACATTCCCACTTGCCTGGCCCCACATCCTAACATGAGTCTTTTTCAGGACATTTTAAATCTATGCCATAACATTCTGACCTAGGTTTCTAAAAGGCTTGTGCCTCTCTCTCTCTCTCTCTCTCTCTCTCTCTCTCTCTCTCTCT
>NW_004624732.1:10886482-10902893 GCF_000247695.1 Heterocephalus glaber | reverse complement strand
CTATATTTTCTTTTTACAAAAAAACTTTTATGCTTCTCTGTAGGTAACAATTAGAAAATAGCATGAATGTTCAATAATCTTGGAAAGATAATGAAATGATCTCCTTAAAAAGATATGCTTATTCTGTTATGTAGTGGGAAATTAGGACAATTTTTAAAATCTTTTACATATTATGTATGTTTTTGGTTGGCAAACAAAAATAGTAAGAAAAGAACTAATATTTAATACTTGTTTTTGAAGTTTTTCAATCTTTCACATCAGTTAAATTTTCTACCTTTATGATAAGGGGGAAAACCCCAGGGCTGGGGATTTAGCTCAGTGTTTCCACTGCCTGCCTTGCAAGGTCCCAAGTTTGATCTCCAGTACCAAAAAAAAGAAAAACAAAACAAACAAACAAAAGAAACTATGCTGGGATAAGAACTGAATTAGTCAGTTTGCTCGTGGTTGAGACATAAGACCCAACAGAAACAATTTAAAGGAGGAGAGATATAATTTGTCTCACAATTTTGGAGGACTCAGCTCATGGTTAACTGGTGTTAAAGCAGAAACATTCCAGGATGATGCAGCAGAGTAAAGCTACTTACTACATGGTAGCCAAGAACAGTGCCAAAGAGGAAGGAGTGAAGGATCAAATATAGTCCCAAAGCCTCACCTCCATGACTGACTCAGATACACACTAAGATGTGCACCACTGATCACCCCAGGTGAACTCCAAAGCCAATTCATTTGATACTCCAGCCTGACCATCAGATGCCTCTTCTTGCCAACTTTATATCCGAACGCATGTCCTTATACTGTGCTAGGTCTCCAAATAAAGACAATAATAAGTTCGTAATTCCACTGACATAATACAACTATCATTCATTCAACCAGAACTACAACAACAGCTTCTTCAAAGTCTCAAGAGTTCTAGAATTTTTGAAAATGAAAAGTCTAAGTCAAAGTCTTTTTTGATACTTAAGGCAAATGTATAGATGTAGAATTCTAATAATCAAGAAATTATGTCATTCCAAAGTACAATGCTACAGGGTAAATATCTCCATTCAAAAAGGAAGAATTAAAGGTATAGAAAGTAATTGTATCAAAGCAGAACTGAAATCCAGCAAGATAAACCTTAAGCCCTATTATTTAATGTCTGGGATCTGGAGAGCATGGATGAAAGATGTGAATTCTAGAGGCCATGGGCAGCTTCATACCTATGGGCTTGCTATCTGCAGCCCAAATAACATCTTTCTTGGGCTGGTTTCACTCACAGCCTGCAGCTTTTCTCAGCCAATTTTTCATATTCTTAGTATCTCTGAGTTCTTGAGGTCTTTACTGCACCTACTCTTCATTCAAACAGCTTCTTGCACTGCCCTCTTGGGGCCTCCTCAACTGGCCTCCCAGGTCTTCCTTTGAAATTAGGAAGTAAGCTTTCGTAACCCCACAACTCTTGGATTCTACATGCATGTGGAAAATACCAAACTTTGCTGCCAGCTTGAGCAGTAGCAAAGCCCCTTGAAACATGGTTATAGTGGTCTCCGAGTGTCTGGGTGGCTGAATATGGTGAAATAAATCCAGAACCAGCACTCAGGGGCTATCTTCTCAAGAGAAAGCTTTGCCCTTTTGCACCCTTAAGTCTGCAAAGGATAGTGTTTCGCTGATTTCTGATATGCTGTCAGTGTATCCTCTTCTTGTTCCCCTGTGAAAACTTTGTAATGGCACCAGTCTTTTCAGAAACCATGCTTCCAAAAGCCCCAAATTTATGCGGGATTACTTTTTGGTAAAAATTTAAGTCTTTAAAATTTTCTGTACTGACTTTTGGCCCCAATTCTCATTATCAATCAGGATAAAAGCAGCCACCAGTACCCATGAAACCCTTTGAATATTGTGTTGTCTTGAGATTTCCTCAACTACATTAATTCATCCACTGGCCTTAATTTAGGTCTCCTACAAAGTCTCAGGACATAGACAAAAACGAAGATTTTTTTTTTTTTTACTATAGTATAAAACTCATTGTCTTGATCGCCAGTGAAATCTTTGTTCCCAACTGAAACCTTGTGACCTCCTGTTTACATTTCTATCATTCTGACATTCTAACATTCTGATCTTCTGAGCTTTGACCAGAATCATCCATCAGGCTCTGCTTACAGCATTTTAAAGCTTCTCTAGCTTACATAATCAAACATTTTCAAACTCCTTCCAGAAACCACTTAGAAAGGCTGATAAAAAACTTGGACAGATAAAGTCACAGCAATGACCTCATTTTCCTGGTACTAATTTTCTTTGTTAGTTAGGTTCTTGTTACTGAGGCATAATAGCACGTGCGCGCACACACACACACACAGAAGTTAAAAGAGATTTATTTGGCTCACAGTTTCTGGAGAATTAGTCCGTGCTCGGCTGGCTCCAAGAAAGAAGCATCGTGATAAAAGCATGTGAAGAAGCAAGGCTGCTTAGTTCATGACGGGTAAGAAACAGAGCAGGGGAACAGGGCCAGAGAAAAAGTGAGGGACCAAACAGACCTCAAGTGCCTTCCTCCATAACTGAGCCAGAGACACCCATAAGTGTGCTTCACCAATTCAAGGGCTGAATCTCAAAGCCAGTTAATTAATTTGACACTCTGCCCTAACTACCAAATAAAATTAATATAGATCCATTATTTTTGTAGAAATATATGCATATTTGGCTCAAATGTCTCTAAAACAATATGATCTAGGCTAGAATAACTGGGGATAAATGATCCTCAAAATGTCTGAAGCTAACTCAATAAAAATTTATCTCATTTATTGGAAGTCCAGTACATTTGGTTCTCACTAGGTTGCTCTTGTGGAGAGACATCTTTCAAGCTCTGACTCTGGGATACCACTTATATTATCTACCACTTTCTAGAGCATTGAAGAAAAAGAGTGTATTGAAGATTGTTTCTTTGACTTGCTATAAGACAGTAACCAGATGTATCACACACATTTCATCAACAAGAATTTTATCATATGTTCACGCTCAGAAGCAAAGAGCCTTAGGAGCATATCTAGTCATTTTCAGTAAACAGAAAAAAATCAGATATTAATCATCAATCTTTACAAAAATAATAGATCATTCATTAATACTCATATTTCATAAATGTAAATTATTTTATATTGAGACTTATGTTCAATGTAAGTAAAGAAATTTAGAAATGTTATTAACTCTATTACCCAGGGAAAAATTTAAAGTGTGGTAATGTAGCTACATTAACATAGCCAGTAAATTTAGACTTATTTAAATCCATTAAGGCCTCCGTCAACTCTAGATCACTAGTTTTAAGGTAAAATAGAATAAAGACTACAATAAAAGTAGATATTTCAGTCACTAGAAAAACATATCATCTATATTAGTGTGTATTTTTAAATTGATTATAACTTTAAATCATGTAGAAAAGTAGCTAGGTTCATCATATGTGGAAGTTTCAAAATATAATAGAATGGAGAATTCACATAATTTCTGTTTTCTTAAATACAAATTGGTCCATATTATTCAAATTTGTCTTCTGCCTCATTTTAATGAAATAAAATTTAAGCAGTCTAATGACACACTGAATTACATATTTCTTTTTAAAATACCACCTAAATACTGTAGTCTTATTTATCTAGTTAATAATATGCCTTAGTACTATTATCACAAGATAAATTCCTCTCTGATCACTGTTTATTATTTAATCAAACTTTCACAGTTAGTAATATGTTGGTCCAAATCTATCCTGTCAAACTATTGTTATACATGTGCTGTCTTCTCTCCTGCCCTGGCAGCCTGTCAAAATGCAAATTGCTTTCTCTGACCAAAAATACAGCAGGAACACAGCCTGTCTCTTTTTTAAACAAAACCACCAACAGATTTGTTAACAGCTGTTCTTGAGGTCTGTGCACGTAATGGAAACTTCAGAAGCTTGCCGGGCCCACAGTTTTCTCTGTCTACAGAACAGGAATCATTGAACAGTAGGTGACATTTTTAGCAATGTGTAATTAAAGGGCCTGTTTTAGGAAAATTACACCCTGTGTAACACATATTAAAAGAGAGAGGGGAAAGGTAACAGGCAGGGCTATTCCATTTAAACCAGAGCAGAGAATGCACCCAGTTGGGAGCTTGACTGTTCGGCTCTGGTTCCTGACGTTATATTAAAAAAATAATCACTATGTTTCTACATTATTCAAGAGATGAAAGGAATGTATCAATAAGGTAAATAAAAATAACTTTCCTTCATTATTTAGCTAAGTGAGGATGGGGAAGAATATAAAGGGGCCCACAATATGAAAAACCTGAGGTCATCATTTAAATTGGATACCAAAATCGGCCTTTCAAGGCTACTGATGTTTGGTTGATAGGGGAATAAAAGATGGAAAAATTTAAGTGAATTAGACTTACATTATTCTGTGTGCATGTGCACCTTCAGGTTCATGGACATAATAGGGCTTTAAACAGGATAGCTATGGTTAATGGGCTTACATATCATATCACACTTCTTTCTTTTTATTAACTGTTCTTCCTCATTTGCTAGTACTATCAAAGGCAAAACTTTAGTTACAAAACTTGATTTATAAAAGAAATTAAAGCAATGAGGCAAGAGAAAGAAATAAAGGGATATGTATAGAAAGGGAAAAAGTCAAATTATTCTTTGCAGATAACATAATTTATTACATAGAAAACCCAAAAATTCTACCACAAACTCTTAGAATTAATAAACAAATTCAAAAATGTAGCATGATTCAAAATCTGCACATTATAAAAATAATTCCTGTATAATCATTCAAAACTCACTGAGAAAGAAATTAGAAGAAAAATAATATTCACAATAGCACTAAAAAAATACTAAGGACTTAACCAAATGAAGGAAATAAAAGACTTCTACAAGACTACAGTGCTCTAAAAGATGAGATTGAATTGGAAATCAGAAAATAAAAAGATGTCTCTCTTCCTGAATATGCAGGACCAATGTAGTCAAAATGGTCATACACCCAAAACTTCTCTGCAGATTTAATGCAAGCCAAATCAAAATACCAACAGCATCCATCCTTCACAGAACTGGAGAAAACAGTTCTAAAATTCATTTGGAACCAGAAGAGACCCAGAATAGCAAAAGCAATCCTGGGTAATAACTGTAAGAGTAAAGTAGTAAATTCTTGACTTGAAGTTATATTTCAAAACTACAGTGTTTAAAAAAAGTCTGTATGGTACTGGAACAAAAACAGACATTTGGATTAATGGAAAAGAATAGATGATGAAGAATCAAACCCAAGCGAAATCTCCATTTGTTTTTTGGCAAAGGAGCCAAAAATATGCACTGGAGAAAAGATAGCCTGTTTAATAAATGCTGCTGGGAAAGCTAGATATCCACATGTAGAATACTGAGTCTAGATTGATCTCTGTCACCATGTACTAAACTAAAATCAAAATGGATCAAAGATCTAAATCTTAAAACAGAAACAGTCCGCTGGAAGATAAAATAGTTAAAATTCTCAAAGTCGTAGGTGTAGGTAAAGATTTTCTAAACAGAATTCCAGTAACACAGGAAATAATAACAAGAATCCACAAATGGGATCATATCAAATTAAAGAGCTTCTTCTCAGCAAAGGAAATAAAGGAAATATCCACAGAGTAAAGAAATAACCTACAGAATAGGTAAACATTTTCCAGGTATGACTCAAACACAGTACTATTACTCAGAATATATAAAGAACTAAAGAAAATTAGACACCCAATATAAAAAACAATAAAAAATGGGCAAGTGAAATAAATAGTTCTGGGAAGGTATACAAACAGCCAATAAATATAAGAAGAAATGTTCAACATCACTGGCCATTATAGATGTGCAAATTAAAACAACACTGAAATTTCATGCTATTCCAGAAAGAACAGCCATCATCAAGAAATCAAATGATAACAAATATTGGAGAAGCTACAGGGAAAAAGGAAATTTTCTGCATTACTGGCAGGAATCTAAACTAGTAAACCACTAAGGAAATCAGTATGTGACTCCTCAAAAAAGTAGAAATTCCATTCAACCCAGCTAGTCCTCTTCTAGGAATCATCACAAGAGATAAAGACCTTATACTAAGTTGATACATGCATACCCATGTTTATAGCAACACAATGCATAATAGCTAAATCTTGGAAGCAGCCTATATGTCCATCAAGAGATAAATGGATAAAGAAAATGTGTTATTTATACATAGTGGAGTACTACTCTGCCATAAAGGCTAAAATTGAGTCATTTGTAAATAAATGGATGCATCCTAAGACCATAATGTTAATGAAATAAATCAGACACAGAGGCTTAAATGTCACATGATTTCTCTTTCATAAGAAACCTACAATATAAAAAAGGACCAAATAAAAGATAGATAATAGGAAGTAGGGTGATAGATCTTTTTCAAATTTGAAGGGCATCAAGAGGCAGAGGGAGGGGGAAGGGATGAGTGGGGGAAATGTATGATAAAAGTGTTAAGATGTGTTATGTACATGTACAAACTCCCCACAAAGTATGTAATCATTATGTACTGCAAACATGTAAAGGAAAATAATATGCTACATTCAGACAATTGCACATTATTACTCATTACAAACATAACACGATAAATTTCACAGTCACTGCCTCTACCAGTAACTTATTTGTTTTTCCCCTCTGAAATTATATCATCATTTATTATTTTTGCATATTTTTGAAATGTATATAAAGGAAGTTACATTGTATGTACACATTGGGGAATAGAATTTTTACTTACCCTTCTACTAGTGAGACTGCATTAGCCGTCCTTTCATTGCTGTGATAAAATACCTGCAAAAGTGAAAGTATTGTCCAATTGACAATTTTTCTGTTTTTTATTTTTGAACATCATTTCATAATCAACCATATTTATATGTGACAGTGACTTTGTACATGTATTCCTATTGATTAATATTTGCCAATGTCTCCTTACTTATATTGTAATTGTATAAAGATCAAATACTTGTTATTATATGTCTGTCCTTCAACACCATGTTTGTCTTGGCTATCCTTGATCTTTTGCATTATCATGCAAATTATAGAGTCAGTGTGTCAATTTTTATCCATCTAGTGAGAATGTTTTTCATTAAATTTAAATTATAATAATGTAGGTTATATTTCAGTTTGCAAAAACTTGTGATTTTTTGCAATGTCAGCACTCAGGAAGCTGAGACAGTAGGATACAGCATCTACCATCTATATAGTTTTTCTGACTTCCTAATATGCTCTGTACGTTCATGTTTTTGTTTGTGTTTTTTTATCTAACCAACATTCTTCAGTGTACTCAAACTCATTTTTCCTTAATAGCAAATGGGTCATAAATTACTTGTTTCCTTTTAGCATTTGAACATTAGATTTGGCTAAGTGATTAATTTTTGGCGTTTGATTTATTTCCTAAGGAGATGGTACACAATCGACCACCTATAAAGTTTAAGTGAAATGAATGTTTGTTAAGTTTATTTACAATGTCATGGAAAAGAAATTTCCAACTTTTTAAAAACTATTTGTGATTTTGTTAAATTTTCATGATTATTGGAATGGTTTATCAACTACTTCACCCAGAAGAAACACATTGCAAGAAATATGATGTGTTATTACATTTGAAAAGTCTTTATTTTTTTTTGTACCAGGAATCGAACTCAAGGCAGGCGGAGGAACACTGAGCTAAATCCCTGGCCCTGAAAACTCTTTTTTACACTTTCAAAGTTAACATAGTGTTGGATAATTGATGGATAAGTATTGGAAGCTAATAAAAGCGTTTAAGAGATCAGATGTGTAGTACGGCAAGCCTCATGGCTACACAAGAATAGTGACTTAAAAGATACTCAAATTGTGTCTCATTGTGTTTCTGAATATGCTCTATAAACAAAAATTGGTGTTTTTTTTTGGTACTGGGGATCAAACTCAGGACCTTGCGCTTGTGAGGCAGGCAGCGGAACCACTGAGCTAAATCCCCGGCTTAAACAAAAATTGTTTTAAAAGGCACAAATAAAAAAGCAAATAAAATAATGCACTTTAAAATAACAATAAATATACTCATTCCTATTTCACATTTGCTTTTAAATTGAGATAGTATCTATTTCTTACGCTTCTGTTAAAAAGAACAGCATATATTCTTTGGAAGTTAGACTTTGTGAACTAATTCACTAACAATATATTTGAATTTAATAAAAGAAATTCCAGATAGATCTTAAGGAGGCAAAATAATAATATGGTAGTTGAGAATCACTTATAGAGACCATCAGAGTGGTTCAATCTACTTAGTGTTATATGGCACTCAAATTAGATTAAAAAGACTTTCACAATTTTGTGATTTATCATCTAACCAAGAATTTGAGTCTTGTGATGAAAATATTTTAAAATATTGTTTATAAGGGTTATACAGGTATAATTATTTATTGAAAATATTTTTATTATGTGTATATATTAAAATATAAGTTTAATTCACCAATGATTTATTTTGATTAAGATAAATAAGGATTATCTGGGAAATGATTAGCTTAAGTGTTATGTAATAATTAACAGTTATATTTAACAGTTGGTAATCCATTTATCTACTATCCAAGCTCTGTGCTAAACACTTTTGCATGTGAAACCTTATTTAGTTCTTGTAAAATAGATATTTTACAGGCTCATTTTTCATATGAGGGCTGGGGTTCTGATCTGCTAAAGGGCTCATCTAAGATCACAGAACAAATAGATGGAACATTTGGACATTTAATTTAGTTCTATGTGTTCTGGTAATACAAAATCTACCAACTCAGGTGAGTTTTCATAACAAGGACAGATTATTTTTTTCAGAGTATAAATGTTTATTTTATATATCTATAATTTACAACTATAATTTTCATCTTATTCTTTTTAGAATCTATGGACCTTAGCAATATAGGTTTCCAAATATAGAACCTGAAGATGCTTTCAAATCATAAGGGAGTCTGAGCCTAAGAGTCTGCAAATTATTAGAGGAAGTCCTCAAGAATAAATTTGAGTTTTATGAAGTGAAACGTGTTAAGAGTTGAGGCTGAGTGTTGTTTCCCAAGGTTTTGTTTCCATGTAAAAGACACAGAGCTGAGTTAATAGTCCAAAAACCCCTTTTTTATCCGTTTTTCTTTTTTTGGTGTCTGCATGTGTGTGTGTGTGTGTGTTTTGAGACGGGGTCTCACTATGTAGGTCAGGCTGGCTCTGAACTCATTATGTAACCCAGGCTAGCCTTGAACTCAAGGCAATCCTCCTGCCTCAGCTTCCTGAGTGCTGGGATTACAAACATGTGCCATCATGCCCGGCTCTCTTTGTTTTAATGATGGGCTATTCTTTTTTCTTCTTCAGGTATATTTATACAGGCTGAGCCTTTTTCAGAAGTAGGATATATCTAATTGAGATGCAGTAGATTATCCCTTCATTCTTGCTCTTCTTTTTCTTTTCCCTCTCCTCTTGCCTGACCAAAATCAAATGCAATTCTTTTTTCACTACTAAAGCACATCCATACTTTTCATTATCTAATATATTGCTTTCAATCTATTCAGTACTAACATGATCATGGCACTGAGACTTGGATGGTTAGATAAAATCACTCCTTGCCAATAAACTAAGAAAACCAGTTGGATCATTATTTTGCCCTGCTGGAGGGTACATTAGAGAACAATTTCTGTATGGTGATTTCCAGGAACTGCTACAGCATAACAGGGAATTGGAGACTTTCAGATGATGCACTTCAGCTCAGTAAACGTGAAATGATTGATTTGACTGTACTAATGAAAGTTTTAAAATTCTAAGGAATAATACAGTTTTGGTTTTTGGTTTTCTTTTTTCTTTTGTACTGAGGATCAAACTCAGGACCTTGCGCTTGAGAGGCAGGTGTGGTGCCACTGAGCTAAATCCCTGGCCCAATACAGTTTTAAATATATTTTCTCATAAGAAATTAATTACATATTTCTTCTCAATTACTTCTATCATTTATCCTCTATCTTCCACTGGTATAGTTTGGACTGTATCACAATTGACCTTCCTCTTTTTGGACATATGTTTTGGAATAATGTAAGGTTGTAGGAAGATGTAAGTGCTCGTGAGTTGGAACTGAAAGATTGGGCATATCAGTTTTCACAACTTGCCTAAGGAAGTGGGCTCTCAAACTAAGATTTACAACTCTGAGTTTTATCAGTTGCTAGTTGATGATCTTAGTAAAACAGCTGTTTGTGAAAGGGGTGCAGGACTGGGAAGTAATGAGGGGCCTCATTCTATCATTCAAGAGGTTCCTGTGTGAGCTGAAGTATCCTTCATATATGTCAATTTTGGCACCAGGGGGCATGGACCTTTAGAGTCCACTGCATGAGCAGTCAGCAGGATAGCTGCCTGAAGGATGGCAGAGTATGTTAGCTTTGGGTAAGACCACTTACTTTGACTGCAGAAAATTCCTGGAATAAGACTGTTGTATTTTATACAAAGCCCTTATTCTGAAGGAGGAGCTGGACAGCACACGTAAGTGTCCACCACAGTATTTAAAGGCCATAATTGAAGACAATAAATGTACATATATCTACTTATATATCTTATATTCTGAATGAGGCTTTCTCAATTTTTTGAAAGTCAAACCTCTCATAGCTTTTTCTAAGTTCCTGTTTTCATTATTTATTCTTAAAGTACATGAAAGTTCATTTACTTTATATTCATAATATATTTATATTTTTAATCAACACAAACAGGAAGGAAAACAACACTGAGAAAATTAAAAGTCAGGTTTATTCAAAATTTATTTAAGAATTGCAAATCTGAAATAATAAAATAATAAAAATAAATAAACTGAAACCTCAAGGGAAGTGTCTCCCAGCTGTTTCTCAAACTTTGGTCTCGCATGGAGAAGAAAGAGAATATTTTTGTACTTTATCAACAAAAATTCCTTCGCAGTAGCATTATCTAAAATTATCTCTTTTTTCAAACTATTGAACTAACTTAAAATATATTAGGCAAAATCAGTTGCCATGCCACAAAAAGAATCTTAAAAAGAATGTCTTCACTGGCTCCATAATTTTGAATTCTAGGATGCATTCCAAAAAAACTCAAAATTAATACTACACAGAGCAATGGCAACCTTAAAATTTCAATAGTCACTCTCAGTGATTCCTAGCATTTATTGAATGCCATGCTAGGGACTGTGCTGCACACTTACTGTATCTTATTTAGTTCTTATTATAGGACACAAAAACAATACACCCATTTTTTAGAGAGAAATGTGAAACTCAAATTTTAATGAAATTCCTCAAAGCTACAAAAATAAGTAGAACCAAGTACATATATATATATATATATATGTAAAAGAAAGAAAATAGTGAAAATTGTATCAAAAATCTTCTAAGTAAGTTTAGGTGACAATGGCTTGAAATATTTTTACTTTAAACTGCAATGCAGTGCACTACATAACAATATGCAGTGGGAAGCACATTAACAATCTAGAATAAAGAATAATTTCTAATTTTTTGGTTAATTTTTCTGTGCCTATCTCAGGACTTATTCCTTTATTCTCCATTTCAGATGACTCTGAAATTATTTTAGAAATAAATATCCACTCCCGAAGAAAAAGTACATTAAAGCTATAGCAACAAGATGAGCGCATTGTCATTATTGAGCACTGCAAACTTAAAAGGAAAGAAGCAAACAATAGCTAAGTAACAAAATTAGGAAGTGATTACATTTAACTTAGGAACCTCAAATACATGGAATTATTTTACTTGGGCTGATCCCAGCATCCTCAATTAGTTTTCATCCCAACTCCATTAGTTTTTTTAAGGTTACCATATAAAACGGCACAAATAAAGTGGCTTAAACAACAGAAAATTTTTTTCCTACATCTCTGGAGCCTAGAATTGCATGATGAATGTGTCCTCAGTATTCACTATTCTGGAAAGGTCCCCCATAGTGGATAAATGACCACAGTCTCACTGCATCTTCACAAAGCCTTTCCTTTGTGCTTAAGCATCTGGGTGTTCTCTTTCTACCAGGGTATCTAGTCTATAGGATTAAATCGCTAGCCATATGCATTCATTTCACTTTAGTTATCTCTTTAAAGCTCCCATCTCCAAATACTGGGGATGTACTGGGGTTTATGATTACAATATATGAATTTGGGGAGAGACAAAATTCAGTGTACAGCACCAATCCATCCAACAACTTAAATTCTCCCCATTAAAACAATCTGTAGATTTTGTCAAACTGAGAATTGGGAGGCATCAGAACAGAGATAGAAGAGTTTACTGGAGAGGAGAGGATCATAGCAGAAGCAGGAAAGTTCATAATGTAAATTAGAGACAAACAGAGAATGAACAGAGAATCTTACATAACTGGGCGAGAAAAGTGAAGGTCTAAGATTTCAGACCAAACAATAGTCTGTAACACAGATTAGGATAAGAATAACATGAAAGTGTAACTCAGAGACAAAATATATGGAAATATCTAGAGTAAAGCACAGGTTAATTGAGGTCAAGACTCAGGCCTAGGACACTGAAAAGAACTTGCTACTGATTGAGAGGGCTGGTGATCTTGACTGCTTTCCTCTTAGAATCAACTTTTCTAAGGTGCTATCGAAATGAAGGTTGAGCACATCTTGATGAGGTGGAGAGATGGGGGAATAAAAACCAAATACTTGCAACAGTTATCTCTTTTTAGGATGAGTTGGATAGGAAAGACACCTAAAATGAAGGACTAGATTGGAACTTTAGTTCCAGTATTTGAGAGAATGAGACTGGTAGGTCCTTTGAATCCCAGAGCTCAATACTGGGCAGTCCAATTTACTCTGGCTACTGAGTTTATAATCTCTTTTACTAACTTCTATGGATATGTGACAAACTGTGGTTTATTTTTAATATGTTACTTGTACTGTATCATTCAGTACTGTCCTTAAAAGTAGGTATCTTTTATAACAAACACATTTTAAAAGCTAGGAATGTCAGGCCCTGGTGTGTGGTGGCCCACACCTGTAATCCTAGCACACAGGAGCCTGAGGCAGGAGGATTGCCATGATTTCTAGGCCAGCTAGGGTTACATAAGGAGTTCAGGGCCAGCCTGATCTATAATGCGAGACTCTGACTCAAAACACCAAAAAAATAAAAATAAAAATAAAACTAGAAATGCGTTTAGTAAAATATACAAGATCTTTACAGTAAAAATAACAAAATATTAACAGAAAGTTTAAAATAAATGAAAGAAAAATATAACATTAATTGGAAGAGTAAGTAATGTTACAAATATTTCAATTGCCTACAAATTCATGTATTTGTGTATGTGTAAAATGTCATAAAAATAAGGGTCCATTTTCTTTTCTATTTTGCAATTGGCAAAATGATTCTGTAAATATAAATGCACAGAATAGGGAATCTTGAAAAAGCAATCTTGAAAAAAATAAAGACAAAACAAAACCTACAAGAAAGCTAAAATGGGTTACTATCAGCACTTCTGTAAAAAGGATAACCAAATGATCAAAATAAGGAGTCCAGAATACTAGCCATGTGTACATGATTGCAAGATTTATAGTGAAACAGGATGAAAAATGATCTTTTCAGTAAAATGTGCTGGATCATTTGGATAAGCATTTCAGAAAAAGTACACATTGGAAGCTTTCCTACGACATACAAAATGTAATTTCAAATAGATAATAGATCTCAGTGAGAAAATAAAATGATAAGGCATACAGAGAAAGCAAAGACAAAACTATAGAGTATATGCATTTGGAGGACACTGATATTTTAAAAGACATAGAAAGTGCTAAACAAAAGAGGAAAATTGATAAACTCGCTTATATTCAAATTAAAAATTGTATTTAACAAAAATCTTGAATGAGAAATCATTTTATATAGAGAAAATATGTTATTACAGATATACAGCAGAAAAATCATATCCACAATACATAAAGAATTACTACAAATCAGTAAAACACAGTCACCTCCCCACTCCTTAAATGATAAAACACAGAATATAGTCTTTTTGTAGAGAAGACAGGATTTGAAGAAAAGGAAATATGGTGAAGTATAAGTGAATGACTGCACAGGAATTAAAATATTGTGGGAGGTTGAGTCAGGGAGATTGAAAATTCAAGGCCACTCTGGAATTCTTAGCAAGACCCTGTTTATAAAATAATAAAAAGTTTGGAGAATGTGACCCAGTAGCATAGTGGTAGAGTACTTGCTAGCATGTGTAAGGCTCTGTGTTCAATCCTAAATTCTGAAGAAAAAAAATGAAACAGCATAGAGCATTTATTCAATGATTTATTGGTAAATACACATAGCAACACAATACAAACAGTGTACATTTGCTTGCTTGCTAATAAGTCAATTCTAGCTGCAGTTTTCCCCTTATTTTTGGCCTCCTTTCACCAACCCTTGAACACTGTACTAGGATATCTAGTAAAGTTTAATTTTTTTGCAGGGAAGAAAAAGGATGTAGCTGCTAATAAAGACCCTCCTGTAACCTAAAATTTCTGATTCTCTTATTCTTAATAAGTCTTTTTTTTTTGCCAAATAAACAGTATTTTAGAAAAGATATTTGGAATTAAATAAATGTCAGTGTGACTCAATGTAAAGAAAAAGATTGAACTCATCATCAGAGAACAGGATAAACAAAGCATATAAAAAAAGTACTCAAGGACATTAGTTATCAGAGAAATTCAAATTATCAAAACAATACAATACCACCACACATCCTCTATCAAGGCTATGAGTTAAAATGCCTCACAAAGCCAAGTATTGTGAAGGATATGAAGTAACTGCAGTTTTTATATATCTCTGATAGCATCAGAATGTGATACAATCACTTAGAAAAACCACATAAACAGTATCTGTGAACACTGAATATACCGATCCCTTACATACCAATAATTTTATTTCTTGGTATGTACTTAAAGCATAATGTGCTCATGTAGTCCCCAAAAGGCAAGTAGCCTGTGGCCATTTCAGCATGATTTTCAATAGCTAAACACTGAAATCATTAATGTTTATCAGTAGAGGAATGAATGAATTTTGGCATATATATACAGTGAAATATGTGTATAATCTCATTTGTGTAAGTGTGAAAATATGTAAAACTGATGTATACATTTAGAAGTCCAGTTAGTGATTGTGCACTGTAGGCAGAGGCTAGTGCCTGGGGTAAATAGTGAGTGTACCCTCTGAGCTTCTGAGAACATAGTGTTTCTTGATTAAATATTATATATAATGATTTTTTTTCTTTAGGAAAATTTGTTCCACTGCATGGATAGAGTTGACTCATCTGAACAATAAAAACCAAAAAATTATTCAATATTTCACTTAATTTGTTCTCTGTAAATTTTCTGACACTAAAATTGTTTTTAAAGGAAATTAATTAATACTATTTTAAAATAAATCATTCTGTTTTGTTTTAAATGACAAAATGATGTAAAGCAAATAATGTTTTAATATATGTATGCATTGTAGAATAGCTAAATTAAATCAATTAAAATATACATTAAGTCACTTGCTTACTTTTTTGTGATGAGAACATTCAAAACAGTAATTTTCAAACACAATGTATTCTTAACTATAGACATCACATACAATGGTCACATCCATTTTATTTTCTAAATAAAAGTACAGAATTTATTGCCAAGATTTAAAGTTTACTCTGTTTTTTATTATCTTTCATTAATAAAAAACACCACATATATCTTCTATAAAGCATACAGCAAGGGAGTAGACTTCTCATATATTTTTAAGTCAAAAGGCAAAGAAAGCTGATGCATTAACAAATCTTTCAAAATGTTTAAATATTTTTACATCAATAAAGAAGGTGATATCATGCATACAAACCCATGAAGAACTCAGAGGTAGAAAGAGAAACGCTTTTACAGTTTGAATACTATTTTAAGTTAAAGTTCCTTCCTCCTTCCTTTTGCCCTCTTTTAGTATGAGAAAATTGAAGAAAGAAAGACTTACTAAAGTTGAATTTGCTAGTACCTGATAAAACTAGGTCTTGAACCCAATTTCACCTTATACTATGTGCACAGCACAGCTGTTCTGATTCATAATTATATGCTCCTAATGTAACACGTCAATATTGTTTTACTCAACTATGTAGTTCAACTGTATGAAAATAAAGCACAATCAAGTTGTGATTACATTATGTATTATGTGCTTCAAGCTCAGATGCTTGGTAATTTCAACAACACAGAAACAATCTCCAATCTCTTAATTGGTGAAAGTTATACACATATTAGGCTAATCATTAATACAGTTAAAAATAAAGATGGTACAAAATTTCAAAAGAAATAACAGTGAATTTGGGAGTGTATTTGACTGTAGGCTCATTAAAAGGTAGAAAATTAGGGCTGGGGATTTAGCTCAGTGATTTTGCCGCCTGCTGTGCAAGCTCAAGGACCCGAGTTCAATGCCCGATACAAAAAAAAAATAATAA
>NW_004624732.1:10868257-10886382 GCF_000247695.1 Heterocephalus glaber | reverse complement strand
TTTGTATATGTAACAAATATACAGTTATGTAAGTTTAACCATTGAGAAAAATGGAGTAAAGGACATGTGGGATCTCTCTGTACTATTTTTGCAACGTTCCCTTTGTATGTTTCTAGTATTAAATAAAAAGTAGAAAATAACTCTAAGGGCAAGGGTTGGAAAAGAAACTGTGTGCCTACATATGTTGAATTTTTAATTAACTTTATTGGGTCTGGAAGGGTAGCTCAGTAGTAGAACACTAAGTAGTAGGCTTACCATCCACAAGGATCTGGATTTGATTACAGCTGTGAAAAAAAGGAAAGAAAGGAAAGGAAGGGAAAGGGAAGAGAAGGGAAGGGAAAGGAAAGGAAGGGAAGGGAAAGGAAGGGAAGGGAAAGGAAGGGAAAGAAAGGAAGAAAGAAAGGCAGGATGGAGGGAAAAAAGGAAAGAAGGAAGGAAGAGTACTTGAATTTTACAACATACTATGGGATATAGAAATACAGTGAAGAATACATACATTAATAATTTAAAACTTAATACATGAAAAATTTTCAATATATAAAACAAAATGTTAACCTAAAAATGATAGAGATTTGTGTGGATGTACATATAGTTTTACATTTATTAGGGATTACCTAAAATATCATCACATTTTGTTTGACAGTTATAACTTCAATGCAACTGTTAGAGAACAAAAAAAGTGAACACTGATGATTTTGATGACATTGAGAAATTCTCAATAGATTTTATGAGATAAATGAAATTTTTATGGATCACTTGCTTTTAAAAGAACTGTCAAAGTTTTTCTTTTTCTGTAACACACAAATAAGAATTTAAGAAAATACACTGCCTTTGTTTATAAAACATGTTGTAATTGGCTCCTGGATGTTTGTGTGAACAAGGTTATAAAGTTGTTACAATATATTTGCTTTGTCAAAAGAGAAAATAAATAATGATTTTTGCAGTCTTATTTTAAGGATCTTAAAGTTAGTCACTTTTCTAATGGAAAAACTTTTTATAATGCAATAGCAGCCTAATTGACATAAGTTTGAAAATATCAAGGAAAAAGTATTAAGATAGCTCTGTGAAGTATTTTAAAAACATTAAAAATGCATTTTTGGAAATAGCTTTATAAGTTTATACTATGGGGAAATGACCAGATGGCAAGAAGATAAAAGGATATAATTAACAGATGTCATAACATATTATAGTATGTAAAGGTTAGGTGCTATTTATAAAAATCAAGAATATATCACACTTCAACTCAAGATACAGACAAGTTACAACTACTTTGTCATTTTAAGTGCATTGACAATTATACAAATACAAAGTGGAGTGGTTTTTTGCTATTAAAAATCACAAAAAAATCTTATTGAATTCTGTTCACATTAGTAAGCATAGGTGAGTACTATGTAGAAGACTAATCCAGACAAATCAATCAACATTTCAGAATATAACAAAACCCTGCAAAGGGGGTATCAATAGAGCCATGAATTAATTTGTAGGAGTTGATTACAAAGGAGCTACATTAAAAATCAGTTGAGAATATGTATTTGAAAATGAGTACAGTAAAATCTTATAAAGAAGAAGGAATAGCAAGTGAAGCACTGAGTGACTCAGACCTTGAGAAAGTATATTTCTTATTGAGTAATAAGTCATCTACACTACAAGTCCAAAGTGAAGTCTTCATACTCAAATAAAAATAAAGTACTACCTTTTTTGCAGTTCATAACTTCTTTGCAGTTGGTGAAGTCACCCCCTCTGTTGCTCCAGGCTTTCACTGATGTAGCTCCAGAAGTTCATTTTGGCTGTTCAGGAATTTTACATAGAGACAAAAATACAAGCAAACTCTTTTATGCCTAGCTTCTTTTACTCAATACAATATTGGTGAAATTCAGTACTTTATAACATCAGCATAATTTTGATTCCCACTATATAAATACAACATTTTAAAAAATATATTCTCTTGTTGAAGAATATTTAAAATGAGTAAAACTTCTATGAACTTTCACATAGAAATCTGTCTGCAAACACATATTTTTATTTTTCTTGGGTAAATGTCTAGAAATAAAATTACTGTCACCTACTTAGTATTTACTTACGAGAAAAAAATCATGCATCCAGGCCCAAAAACTTCCATTACAAATGTTCACATTGGGTACTTTATTAGTATGTTTTAAATTTTTCTTTTTAATAATGTCATTTGAACCAGGGATGGAAAAGAATATTAATAGTGTGGCAGGTACTGTTTTCCTCATTAAGAAGACTGATGATTCCATAGTCACATATCTTAATAATTAGTTTATCCTTGGCAGAGATGTGAGATTGATGTGATAGAGGGAAGGATTTATGTCTATTTACAGGATTTAAAAGTATCAACCTAAGCTTTGAGGCATGCAAAGCTGGAACATGTCCAAAGTTGGGAAGGAAAAAGAAACAAAAGGAGATCAGATGGAATTGCTATAAAGACAGACTAGAAACAATCAAATTTTCCTCGAGTTGCAGTGGCAATAACTGAAGTTCAGTTATCAATATGAGTCCCAAGGCATGAGTGGGAGCACAGGGAGGCTGTTCAGCAGATGTGAGATCTTCCCAGAAAAGTAGTCATTTCATAAGGGCCAGCAAACTGTGATGAGACCTGAAATAATGAATCTACTTGGCACATTGTATCTTGAGAAAGTCTCAGAAGTAACTGAAGATACAGCTTATTTTTCATGAGATTATTATCTAGTGAGTTGGTCTTGGAAGCTCCTAATCTAACAGTATAGTTATAAAAATTACTTACGTTCTCATTTTGTTGCCAGTAATTGAAGACTACTGTCAAAATGGGTTTGCTTTTGTTGATTCAAGTAAATCATATATTAAGAACTTGTAATATAAATCCTTGCCAACTACAATTCAGTAGTCTTATTGAAAATTTCAATACTCTTATTGAAAAGGAATTCATTTAGATTTGGAAATTCTCAGAAGATGAATTGTGAAAGTCTGTTGTAATATTTCTACAGAGTAGATATGGATGGGTATATGAGGCTGTACACACCAGTTTCTAACAGTATTAACCCCTTTTTGCTATTTCTGCACTGTACTAATAAAAATACTGATATTTTCTATTGGTCACTGAGACAAATGCTTCTTCTAAAGAGGACTTGAATTTTTTCACTATCTTTCTTAGTCTTTGGTGGATATATCTGTGTTTCTCAATTAAGAATTCAAGTCACTCTTCTCCTCTGCCCTCATGTCTCTGCCACAGTCACTGATGCCTTGTTACCTACAGGGATGAGAGATCCACAAGGAAAATGCTGGAAACTCTGAAAGACAACAATGCACTGCTATGAGTTGAACATAGATTCAGAAAAGACTGAGCGGAACCTTACACGTGGAGATGACCCTACAATCCAAGAAACATCAAAAAGAGATGGACATATACCAAAAAGACCCCTACATGACAGCAAAAGAGATTCCTCCTCAAGTGAGCTGCAAAACTCAATACAGATATACAATTAAATTGAAAAAACAAGGCAACAAGATGACTTCAAAGGTACACAGCTCCCAAAACCTAAACCCGTAGATACTGAAGTTGGTGAAATTTTAGGCAATGAATTTTAAAAATTGATATTAAAATAATCAGTGAGATAAAACAAGAGAGAAGTAAGAAACTTCATGGATTAATAGCTAGCTTGATCAATCAATGAGCTCAAAGAAAAAACATAAACCGATGAATGAATTAAGAAAGAGTATGCAGGATGTAAAAGACTATTTCCATAAAGAGATACAGTTCTAAAAAAGAATCAAGAAGAAACCCAGGAAGTGACAATTTCAATAAATCAAATAAAAGATGCAATTGAAATAGTCTTTAGACTAGGGACAAGATCAATAAGAAGAAAGAAAATCAAGAGTTGAAGAAAGGATGGAAGTCGAGAACATTCAGACTGCAGCAAAGAAAAATGGATAAATGGCAAACTCATTAAGAGTTCTTGAATAAGTCTAAAAAAAAAACCCCAGAAATCTTGTTTGCTTAAAATAACGTGTTGCAATACAAGCTAATGGCTTAAAATATATTCATTGAAATTACAGAAGAAAATTTTCTAAAACTGGGGAATGAGATGGATACCCATGTAATGGAGGCATTTTAGAAACCCAAATAGGCATGACCAGGAAAATATTTCCCCATGATACTTCATAGTGAAAATTCCAGAAATTTGGGGCTTTAACAACAGCATAACAAAAACTCACAATACTAAATTTTAATATAATAGTCAAATCACTAATAATGGCAAACTCATCAAATAATATCAGATTTCTCAACCAAAATCTTAAAGGTCAAGAAGGCTTGAATTGGAGTCTTTCAAGTTTTGAAAGAAAATAATTGCCAATGCAGATTACTGTATCCTGCAATATTATCATTCAAAATTTAAAGGGAAACTAATTTCCATGATAACTATTAACTAGAGAATATAATCAACACCAAGCCAACATTGCAGTAAATATTTAAGGGAATTCTAACCATAAACTAAGGAGACAACTATGAGATACTGGGAAAAAGAAAAGCTCATTGGGAGGGTGGGTAAATGAATAAACAACAGAAAGGTGTCAAAAATGCAAAACACAAAATGACAAGAATTATTATAAGTATTTTAATAATAATGCAATGTAAATGATCTTATCACTCCAATTAAAAGACACAGATTGGCAGACTGGATTAAAAAACATGACTCATTTATGTGTTATCTGCAAAAACACACCTTACTACAAAGACATCCACAAACTGAAAATGAAAGACTAAAAAAATACTCCAAGTATCTGGAGCCCCAAAACAAGCAGGACAAGCTATATTCAGACCTGAGAAAGTATACTTCAAACCAAAGCTTGTCAGAGGAGATAAAGAAGGCAAAAATATATTGGTAAATAGAAGAATATAAAAAAAGTAACAATTACTGATGTGTATCTATATATCTATATCAATCTATTTCAAACATCATTGCTGCCAAATTCATAAAATACATATTACTTGTCAAAAAAGGATTGGTAGACCCCTATACAATTATAGTAGTGTAATTTAATGCAGTAGTATCACAAATAGAAAGGTCAGCTCAAAAACAACCAAAAAAGTATCAAAACCAAATTATTCCATCAATCAATGGATTTAATCTGTATCTATAATGTTTCACTCTATATCATGAGAATGAATTTCCTGCTCAGCAACCCATAGAACCTTCTCCAAAACAATCTTTTAAGTAAAGCAAGTCTCAAAAAATACAATCAAAATTTAAATAATCTCATCATACTATGAGAGTACAAGAAAATGAAACTAGAAATCAAAGGCAAAAGAGGCTACAGAAACTGTACACAATCATGAGGACAGTGGGATTGAATAATACATATTTAAATGTTCAGTAGGTCATTAGAAATATCAGAGGAGAATTTTAAACATACCTAGAATCAAATGACGTTGGAAGCATTACTTATTATTACTTTAGTTGAGTGTTTCTTACTCAAGTTGACACAGTAATTAATTACCACAGTAAGCCAATGGAGTGGATTAGAAGAAAAAGAAAAATGCCTAGAAAAATGTGGAGAAAAAAAGACAATCTCTTTAACAAATGGTACTATCAAAACTGGAAAGCCACTTGTAGGAAAATGAAACCAGTTCCCTATCTCTCAATCTGTACTAAAATCAAATCAAAGTGGATCAAAGACCTAGACATAAAATCAGAATCATTGAAACTGATGGAAAACAACATAAGGAAAACACAGTAGCCATAGGTACAAAGACTTTCTGAACAGAACTCCAGAACATAAGAAATAATATCAAGAACCAAATATGGGCCGAGGATTTAGCTCAGTGGTTCTGCCGCCTGCCTGCCTGGCAAATGCAAGATCCCGTGTTTGATCCCCGGTACCAAAAAAAAAAAGAAAAAAAAGAACCAAATAAATGTGATTACATCAGATGTTAAAGAAACATGGATGACAGAGTGAAGAGGTAAGCTGCCAAATGGTAGAAAATCTTTGCTAGCTACGCTTCTGACAGATGACTAATATATAGAATATATAATAAATTTAAAACATTAACCCCAATCAAAAATGAATCTAGTAAAAAGGTGGCAAATGAACTGAACAGAAACTTCTCAAAAGAGAAATTTATACAACCATAGGAAAAATATTCAAAATTTCCAGCCATCAGAGAAATACAAATTAAAACTACATTGAGATTCTATCTTACCCAAGTCAGAATACCTCTCATCAAGAATTAAAAAAAAATAATGAATGCTGGAGAAAATTCAGGGAATTGTTACCCACCTAAATTTTGGTGAATATCTGAACTTGTATAATCATTATGGAAGGCAGTATAAAATTTCTCAAAAGACTAATAGTGTATATATACAATGGAATATTAGTCATAAGGAAAGACAAAGTCATGTCATTTGCACAAATATGGATGGTACAAACCATGATGTTGAATAAAATTAGCTAGATTTAGAAAGTTAAATATGGCATATTTTCTCTAAATATATAATATATAATATATATATATATATATATATATATGCACACATACACATAAAGAAGACAAAGGAGAGGAAAACTGGTGGTAGAATTCTGGAGACAAAGAAGGCAAAAAGCCAGAAGAAAGAAAAATAAGAGGCAGAGGATTGAAATTCATTAAAATGAGTTAAATGCATGTACTAATGTCCCAAAATAAATTGCATCATCATGTAATGTTTACATGCACAATCAGAATGAAAATCAAGAAAAGAATTCCAATAATAACAATTGCTTAATATTTTAGTAAAATTCAAGCCAAAGTATTACAGACAAACATTACAGTTATAAATTTTGAGTAGGATTTAACCATGTTATTACACCCACAAAGTAACTGAGAATAAAAAATCTCTTCTCAGGCATCTCTAAAGTGGCATACTAAATTACAGACTTAGAATGTAAAATAAATTTTTAAAAAAAGACAACACACGGTTCCATCTTTTTTTTTTTTAAACAGGTATATTTTAACTCTAATTTTGACTTTTTCCTTGACATATAAAAATCACCATGATTCAGAATGGTAGCATATTCTCCATAATTATAACTGGTACATTTGAAATCACAAAATTATAGCAAAAGCATCTTTTTAAATACCTCCATAGAATACAGGTTATCATTGGCCATGCAGACTTACCTCCCACTCTGAAAACTTAGCCATGAATAGCTAAAAATGATCCTCTAATATCTGGTTGCTATAACAAATTGCAGACAAAAGCATTTTTGACTTTTATGTTTGAGAACTGGCCAGAAATCTCTATTCTAAGCAAAATACATTCTTCTTAATTGCTGCTTGCCAGTCGCAATTGTCTACATTTCTTATCGATGTCCACCTCTGTGCTACATTTGAAATATGTTTAAATCTTCTTTTATTTATATACATGCTTCTTCTACTCAAGTTATATATAAGTTTTAATACCATTCTTCCATATGGTAATAAAAAAGTTGTTATGCTATGATCACCTTTAGGATTTAATATGAATCATTAACTAATTGGAATTCTAAGTATGAAATATTTTATTTACATTCCTATATTTATGAAAGTAAATACCATGTCAGACCTATAAAGTTGATTCATTATATTTTAGAGGTTTTTTGTTTATTATCCCAATTTCAATTTTGTAATGCTATTTGTTTTTCTAATATGTTGAAGTTGAAAGACAAGAAGTCAGAATTCCAGATGTTACCTATAGATCATATAAAGTTTTTCTTGGCGGGTCTGAAAACTGAGTAAAACACAATATTATGTTCAAGGCAGACTCAGATATTTGAAGACAAGAACACAGGAATATATGAAACTCCCACAATTTTCTGATGAAATCAGCTATAATTTTTGTATAGCTCTGTTTCCAAAATTAAGAAAGTTAGCTAAACCATATAGGCCACTTCAGGCATGCCACCCAAATAATAATTATCTTGATGAGAATTTATTAGCCAGACATCTTAATTGCAATCTATTATTTCACATCAAAAATGAAATTGTTATGAACCCTAATGTAAGACTGAAAATTGAAGTTTTGGGTTCCTCAAGGATAACCAAATTTCTGTGAAGATTAATGTGAAAAATACTTCATTGTCTCACCCTAACTAGTATCTGCTCTTTCATATCCATTATCACTTACATGGCTCTTTGCAGCAGTCAGCAGTGCATCACATGTGGATATATGGTCCCTCTCCGGCTTCCCTAGACTGACACATGCAGTAACCTTGCTCTGTGACATCCTTGCCAGTCTCATCTCTTCCCCTGCCCTCAGTTCTAACATGGTTTCTTTACCACTCCCTTCACTCAGGCAGAATACTTGTGTCCTTTCCTTCTTCTTTGCTTCTATTCCTCTTTCTTCCTTTTCATCCTCTTCCCCTTGCCCTTGTTCTTCACTCTTGTAACTTGTGAGGTAACATCCCACCATAGAGCTTCCTTCTTGCATGAGAATTGTTCTTTGGCATGTCTTTAAAAAATTGAAAACATTTTTGATGCATACATAGATCTTAACTGCCTATGAATCCACAGTTCCTCTCATATTCATGACAGATAGAGATAATCAGTAATCACTTGTTGAATAAATGGAATTATACCAAAAGGGATACATTGGATGTGTATATTATTTCCAATTAAAAATAAGTTTTTAAAAACTGAGATTCTGTCTTCAGAGCCAAAAGTTTAACCTTATGTTATATCAACCTTGGATCAATTAGCTTGATTCAACAAGTTATTGAGCTATGAACAACAAATTTAATACAAATGACAGAAAGTTATATGGTCTGATTTGTGAATATGAGACATTAGCAACACTGTGAGGGAAAAGAAGAAGCAAGATTACACATTTTTTCAATAATGTTACACTCACTGAGATCCACCCACCAAATAATTCGTCACACTCTGTGACGCACCCTTTTCTAGTAAAACATAAAAAACCTTAGTGATAATCAGTTCCTATGAAATATCAGTTGAAATATGAGTTCCTCTAGAATCCAGATGAAATTACTAGACATTTAAAATATATATATTAGAGGAAAGACAGCCTTTTAACAAATGGTACTGGGGACCCTGGACATTCATGTGTGGAAGGTAGAAATTAGAGCTAGACCATTCACCCTGAACAAAAATCAACACAATAGGAATCATCAACCTAAACATAAGACCTGAAACTTTGAAAGTCCTTGAAGAAAACATATGGCAAAAACTTCAAGATATAGGGACAGACAATAACTTTCTGAAAAGAACGCCAATAGCTCAGCAAATAATAAGAAAAATAAGTGGGATTACATCAATTTACAAAGCTTCTGCTTTGCAATGGAAAACACTAAGATACTGAAGGGGAGACAAATCTTTGTCAGTTCCTCCTCTGATCTAAGTTTACTATTCAGTAAATATAAAGAACACAAAGAACACAACTTCAAAAGAACAAATAATTCAATAAAAATGTGCAAGTAAACTGAAGAGACAATTCTCAAAAGAAATACAAATGGTCAATATTTAACAAATTCATCGTCTTTAGCCATAAGGGAAATGCAAATCAAAAATACCTTGAGATTTTCTCTGACCCTGGTCAGAATGACTAGCATCTAGAATATAAAAAAACATAAATGTTGATGGTGATGTGGGTAAAAAGGAATACTTACACACTGTGGGAGTGTAGATTAGTACAGTCACTATTGAAAGCCATAGAGTTTCCTCAAAAAACATAAAATAGAACTATCGTATGATCCAGAAATACCTCTCTTTACTATATGCCTAAAAGAATTAAAGTCAACATACTATGCAGATAAATGCAAATCCTCATTTATTGTAGCATAAGTCTCAATAACTAATATATGGACCCTGCCTAAGTAATTGTTAAAAAATGAACGGGTAAATAAAATGTTGTATATATACACAATGAATAATCATTTATCACCCATAAAGTAGAACATAATCATGTTATTTTTAGAGAAGTGGACAGATCTGTATATCAGCATTTTACATTAGTTATGCCAGGCTCAGAAAGAGAAACTTCACATATACTCTGTAGTATGTGGAATCCAGCAGAAAAGTATGACATGCTAGATTAATAGGAGAAAATATGATGAAAACATGTTATATGAATATATGAAGATGTCACACTAAAGCATAATGTTGAATAAAATAAATATGCATTATTAAATATATACTTAGGAAAATGAATCTGGGTAATAACAAAAACTGAATAAAATATTAGTGATTTGTTAGAAGTGTTTTTTGTGAAATGGCATATTTTAAAAATTACAAACTTTTCAATACTCTAAAGTTGCAAAAAGTGTTTTTATATTTGTATCACTGTTTTAAAATTGTTAGTTTAAACATATTTTATATGAGTAATTCATAACATATTTTTAATATTACATCTATAAGGAATTTATTTTTAAGTGTGGCCCACAATAAAAAATTTGTGTTCATAATTCTTAATGTATTGCTAATTGTCTTACATACTGAACAGTCCATTCTCCATATTTTTAAATTTCCATTTTTATAATGTATATACTCTAATGTTTTTAAAAGTACAAACAAATGTTGAAAAGATTTGTATTCCATAATTTTATATTGACATATCTAATATCCAATCTGAAACAAATGGAAGATAGAATCACAAATATTTAAATAATCAGAAAATCTTGTCTGAATAAAGCCACCTGCAACATGTAAAAAAAAAAACAAGAGCAATCAATGAATATGAGCAAATAGGACATTTCAGAAATTAGAAAGCTGATGAAAAAATGGAGGAGAAAAACTCAGGTTAGGAGTTATTCATATGACAAAAAATAATGTGAACTCTAGACAGAAAAAGTCAACACCAATCCATACACTTTAAAATGTTAAAATTCCATAAAATGGTAATGTAGCCTCCTAATGTATCCTATTTAGTGACACAGGTGCTATAAGTAATCTTTATCAGAGTCTTTTAGGAGAAGTAAGGTACAAAACTTCAATGGTGAATGAAATGTTCAAAACTTCAAATGTTGCTTCTGGATATTGCAAGTCATTGACATCTAGAAACATGGAACCAGATTTTTTTCCCACAAAACTCATATACAAAATAAAGTTTGAAATGTCACTACAGTTAATTTTCCACAAATAAATGCAATTGAAAAAAGTAAAACCACAAAATAAAGAAAGTAGCTACTTGTTTTTATTTGAGATGTTTAAATTATTGACAAGGGAAAATTATTTATATAGAAAGAATTCTTCTTGGTGCAGCTGTGCATGTGAAAATTTTCCATAGTATACTTCAAATGAAAATATTTTATTGTTTAAAGCCAAAATAATTTTAATTTTGTTTTTTGAGCCAAAATTTCTATCTTTAAAATGTGTTTGAGTAACAGGATAAAATCAGTTACCAATTTCGAGTACTCTGCAATTTTAACTTATTCCTCTGTGTATTTTCTACCTCCTCTTACTGTGGTGACATCAGAGACTAAAAGCCCAAGCCTTTCCAACATTCCTCCCTTCTCCATGCAGTCTGTTCAGGCACTGTTTGTCTTACTGTGTGGAGAGCTAAAGCAAGGTCCTGGGGATGATTAATTTTGTAGTCACCAGTTCTGTTACTGTTTTCATCTGCTCTTCTTCATGTCTTGGGACTTAGACATGAAATCCAGTCCAGTGTCTGTTTTGGTAATGTAAATTTGAGCTGAGGTTTTCTTTTCTTTTTTTCCCCTTGTACCTTGTCTTTGATTTTAGATCTAAAATGTTTTCTTATCATGGCTATGTTCTGAAAGCTTTTTACAAGTACTTGAGATTTTCATTATTTTGGATTTGAGATTCAGGCTAATTTTAACACACACAGCAGCCTTTGTCATCTCATGCAGCTGGCTTTTTGGATTTTGACTCCAAACAATTTGTTTGTTACTATTTTCTCCATTTTGAAAGCAGCCTATCTTTCTCTTTGAAAGAGAGGATATGACTATGAGTTAAATTCATAAAATTAAATTATCTGGGACTGGTTTTAGTCATAACTCCTCTCAAAACAACAGGTTTTTCTCCATTTTTTTTTTAAAGTCAAACTTATTTGTTTAAATATTTTATTTGTTCAAATCTTTCTATCATTACATAAGCAAAGGAAATTTGTGCTTATTATAAAGAAAATTTAAATGTAATGATTTTGGATCAAATTTAAAATTCTTTTTAAATTTTTCTTTTATAGATATTATATATAGAGATGTAATATAAATTCATCTATTAACTTCTGCCCCTCATTTTTTGCTTATATTTTGTCAGCTGTATTCTGTGGTGGTATTCTCAAACACACACAAAGGTATGTCTTTATTTTTGTAAATATTTTATGAATAAATGAATATTGAATACAAAATTTTCTTATGTTTAACTATGGAAATAGAGCCTTTTGATTTCAAAAAAATTAGGCAAATCATGCAAAAATACTTTCAAATAGACAATCTCTCTGTGTTTTCTATGGTGAAAGATATAATTTTAAAAATCTTGATTCCATTTAATATTATTTATTTTCAACATTCTTTTTTAGTACATGTGCTCCTTAACTGAGCACTCTCCTCTGCTTTTTAAATGTTTTAGTTTTACTGTAAAATTTACAGTTGAAACTCATGTTTAAAATTGTATATATTTTCATATTACACTGTGATTGAATGCCTCTCTCAAGATGGCCCATGGTTAAACCAGGCTGCAGATCTGGCAAGCACTAAATTTCTTCTCCAAAGCAAGCCTGCCATAAAAGAGAAGTCACATCCAGCCTCACTCCTCACAATGAATTTGCAGCTTGCAACAACTGTGCGTTTCTCTTGTGACTAAGGTGCTGGTCCATTGTTCAACGTTAAATCCTTTTTTTCAAACAGGAGATTACTAAGATGCCCAATGAAGTAAACATTGAAAAATTGAATTGGTCTTGTTAAAATAGAATTAAATTTTAAGTAGAGAGACGTCAATGTAGAATGACGTGCGAATAATGTGTGAGGAACCACAGATTTTGGGGAATGCAGTTGTATTTTGAAAAGCGTTATTTCTTTTCCAAAATTTATCAATTCTAACATTATTCTAACAGGTCATTAATTATTTTTCTTATCTTACTAGTCACTTTAATGTGGAAATTACTTCATTCATTAATATTATTCTTTTTTACTCTTCACTGCCTAGGATATAACATTTTAAGTAAGTGACCTCTATTTATTATAATGTATAATATTAATATATACAACTATTTTTATGATATGCATTTGTAAGTAGAAATAACATATAGTAAATGCATTATGAAGTCACATTTTAATAATAAAATTGGAAAAATTTGAATCCCCCATGTACAAATTTGTAATTTACACGTCACTGGACATGGGTCCAAATGATGAATGTCCTTGGGTCTCAACAAAAAAACTAAATAATCTTTTCAGAATATTGTATACTCCTGGGATCATTTATCAATAAGGAAGTAGATTAATTTTTAAATTTGATTTCTAACTCCTTTTTATCTAACTTTATATTCAACCTTAAAATTCTACCTTCCTTTGAATGTACTCTTCTTTGAATATTGGATTATACAATAGACTTCTAATGTCAGAGAAAATTGATTGAAGCTAGATAATGTATTCTATTGCTTGTAGAATATGATGTTCACAGACAAAAGAAAACATTTATTTGTTTATATACTTATGCTAGACATATCTTAATGATGTTAAATATTGGTCTGGTGGACCTGGTTATTCTTTACATTCTCATTGTTTCAAGAATTTTATTAAAATATTATGAAATAAAAACATGTATAAAGTGTTTATACTTTAGATTTATACAAATGTCTCAGTTCTTATGAATTGCTTCTTAATATTGCAAGAAATTTCAAGTAACATAATTAGTCCATAATATTTGTAAATATATTGAAAATATCAAGCATAAAAATAACAAATACCATAACCCAAGCAACATTGCATTTTGTTTATATTATTCAAGTTTTTTATTTAATTTGGCATAAGTACACTTCTTATTCTTACAAAGATTATATTATTGCGAAGGCTAAATATGTATAATATGTATACTTTTCAATATCATGAAATATTTTGTAGCATTATTTCTAGTATTAAATATTTGAGAATATAGAAGTGACACTGGATCCGTAGTCTTTATTGAATGTCTATTTCTCTCTTATATAATGTTACAATAAGCATTGTCAGCAATATTATATATTTCTCAAATTCTTGCTTGATTAGGGTAATTTTCTGCATATACTATTACAGAATTAATAAGAATATATATTGCAATACTTTTTAGGCACGTTTCTCTGATGAAAGCTAGTAAATTATTTCAAAGACATCAGTCATGATCAAGAACATTTTGGCACTATACTAAATCCCAAAGTAAGTACTCACAGATTTTTAATGTGATTTAACTAATCAATTTGCTTTACTATTCTACAATAGATTGTTGGGCAAAGATTACTTTCATATCTCTATTGATGTTATAGTCTTTATTTGCTAAATAAACCACTCTTTCTTATATTAATAGGGTTTTGTACTACATAATATTCCAGTAATAAAATTTATTTTTATTGTATGTTATATTCATAAAGCCAGGAATTTATTTTCTAATGGTTTATTTATAAATTTTTGCTTCTATTATAATTCTAGATATTAGTCTAAATTTTGTAAATTTAGGAAGTGTCTTGTTCAACCTTTTGGACAACATTTGTATTAGATAAAAATGATGACATGCAAAAATGTCATCTGGTTTAATAAAATCAATATGCAGATGTTCCTGGTGCTGCTCTACTGTGGATTCAAATTCTTCCTGCTCTGCAGCATTACTCTCTTTAAAAGTTGGCCACGATGTTTAACACATAAGGAATGTTGGGACATGGGTAATTCTGTTTTGTCAAGCCTGAAACAATATGTATCCATTAGTTCTAATGGTCTTGGACATATCAGAAACATGCCTCCAATATAACTTCAAGAGAGTGGCATAATATAATTTTTCTCTGGATGAGGAAAAAACAGGACTAATGAGCATCTAAATAATTGATAGGTTTTTAAATTAACTTTGTTTCATTTATTGAATTGGGAAACTAATTGAAGATTTTAAATAGCATGATAGCTATCTTTTACTGCAGGTTTAAAATAGTTTAATTTTATGTCTGCATTGGATAAAGGACTTTATTAATAAATATTTTTTCTGTTTCTGTTCACTTTTTTCTCCAGCCTCTTGAGACAAAGTTGAAAGTTTGTCTTTTTATAAAATTATTATTTCTATTATAGCAAAGCATTTTCATATACATATTTATCTTCACATTTTAACTTCTAATTTATGTTGTTATTTTCTCTTCTTTTCTTTGTAGCATTTTTGAGTTTTTTGTTTTGTTTTTTGTTGTTGTTGTTTTGCTTTTGCAGCTGATTTTGCTTTCTCTACTTTTCATGGCTTACATGTAGTTGTTTCCCCAAAGCCTTATGCACCTCAAGGTGGAGTTTTGGGAGTTGGCTGAATCTAGGGTGTGTGATGCTGGGATTAAAGGTTTGTGATATTAAATTACTCCACTGATTGATTTAACAAAGTTCTGGGTATGGATAAATGGGAAGGTTCAATTTGGGTGTGGGAGACACCACCCAAAATGCTTGTAGCCTGGATTGGATAAATGGGAAAGGAGTCTTACTTCACTGCTTTGATACTGCTGCTGCCTCCTCCCTGCCATGCCATGAACTGTTTCTCCACTGTGATGCCCCTCTTCCATGCCATCATCCCTTGGAGCCAGCCTCTACAAATTGTAAGCCAAAAGTAAACCCTTCCTCCTTTAACTTTGGGTGTAGGGTATTTTGTCCCATTAAGAAATGTAACTAAGACATTACTGATTTCTTAATTTTTAAATTTTTCCATTAAATTTGAATTTAGGGTAATTTTTATACATGTCCATTTTAACAACTCTTTATATATCCACTATGTTCTGTTAGGGTTATTTTTGTATTAATACATTAATGTTAAAATTAGAGTGATTTTTAGAGAGAAACTTAGAAAAATAAAGGCTAATGACAAACTTTGTAAATGAACAATACTACTACTATTTGCTACTCAAATAACTTCAATATTGTACTCAAATCAGAAAGGCAATAACCAAGGAAGCCTATGGTTAGCTACAGTTACTCCTTATATATTAGAAACCTTCAGATATTTAAATTTTGCTAAACATACAAAATATTGCTGGAACTATTTTGAAATATACAGTTTTTACATTTACAATCACTATTATCTTTAAAAGCTTAATGGAATTTATGATATCCTCTCATCAAAATATTCAGTTTAACAGTTAATTTTATATATGATAATGTAAATTGGTATTTAATTCATGGGTTACATTAGGCAGCACCTCATTTCCATTTTACTAATATTTTTTGCTTCTAAGGTGAGTTTCTTTTCCTCTTCTTATTACTGAAAGTAGAAACACATAATTTTCATTACTACTGTGGTCAAAATTAAAGCAATTACTAGTTCATGGCATAAATCCAGACCTACAAATATAGGTTTAAATGATTGTATGCTATCTTTTTTATATATACTCTATACTGATATAGGCACTTCGGTATACTTACTTGATATTCACAAAACATTTATAAGAAGACTGAATTCATTTTATTTCCTGATGTTAAATAGGCATTGTGATCAGAAAAATATTCTTGTATATTAATAAACTTGTGGCTAGGAATTTGATAAATATGTGATCAGAGGTTTGCTAAATAACTAGGAATCCTTTTGTAGTATACTATTCCAGTAGTTTTTAAATAGGCTAGTGTGGTATATTAATGGTCAACTTGAATGGGAAGGCCCAGCAGAACTGAGTCACCCTAGTTCTGGGCATGGAAGACAACCAAAGATTGTTGCTGGCATGACAGAAAAAGAGAACAGGAGAAGATTGTATGCTGCTGATTTTCCTGAAGCTGCTTTTCAGCAGTTTTTCTTCAAAGGAGTTTTGGCTGCTGTCTTCCTTCTTTGTCCACATCTTGGATATTATTTCCTGGCTTCCAGTACAGACCTCTCAGCTCTTCATTGTAGATCCCTCACCCTGCTGACACAAACTTTCTAGCTTCCATGACTTGCCCTTCAGACTTTCTGGTTCAGATCCTTGATATGGACTTACAGGGGACATAGCTTTGGGCTTCAAGCCCTTGACTGGATCCTTTGGGTCTCAAGCTTGCAGACAGACATCTGCACTCTTCTCCATCTGACCCTACATCAGCTAGATAATAGCATTAGACATAAATGCCTCAAGAATTTTTTGCAAAGATAATATTTTCCTTTGGTATTCTTAAAAGTGATTATAATTTCCTTCATTACATAAATAACACAAATTAATTAATTTTATTTTAAAATTCCATTTTCAACTTTTTATAATAGAAATATCTATCACTTCAAAGGAAATTTTTAATCCAATGTAACTAGAACATTTATAATATTTCTCTATGAGTGATAGAAAAGTTATTAAGCATGTATTAAAGAACAAAACCAAAAGTCTCATAACATTAAGTGATATTAGAGAATGAACTTCAGTTACATGTTTAAGATTGAAAGATGTCATTTTATTGCCAAATAAACTATTTGAGTTCTATGCACCAAATTAATGCATGAAATGAGTTTATAAAACACAAGTATAAACTTTTCCTGAAAATAGCTTTTACTCCACTATAAACATGTAACATATTTAGTATAAAAACAAACACAACTAAGAGGAGTAAAATTCAAATTAACACATTAAATCTTATGACAAGTGTTGCTTTGATAAACTGGACCACTATAGCCAACAATTAAGTTCACTACTCTCAGAAGTGTTTTGGAGTCTACCCTCAAACAAATTACACTATGTAAAAATTCAATTTTCCTTCTATTTTTCACTTATTTGAACTACCCAGGGGTCCTGGACCCCAATTATAGAAACACAACAGGAAGACTAACAACTGCATCATGTATAAAGGAGGAAATTTTTATATTACCAGAAAAGTAGAAGGAGGGGCAATAATAACATAGTGATATTTAGTTTTACTATGTATTTTAGTAAATATACTTGCCTATATGGACACGTCTTAAGTTGAATTGCAATTTAATAAATACATAAATAATAAATATATTTCCAAAGACAAATATAAAGTAATAATGTAATTAGCAA
>NW_004624732.1:10797694-10820808 GCF_000247695.1 Heterocephalus glaber | reverse complement strand
TGTTATTGGTTGATTTCATGATAGCAGCCATTCTTTCTGGGGTGAGGTGGAATCTCAGTGTTGTTTTCATTTGCATCTCTCAAATGACCAGTGATGTGCAACGTTTTTTTCATATGTTTATTTGCTGTTCCATTTGCTTTTTAAGGACACTGTATTGATGTTTATATACATAGAGTTTTTCCTTGGTTTTTTCTTCTCCTCTTTGTTGTCCTCCTCCTCTTCTTCCTTTTATTCTTTCCCCTCCCCTTCCTCTTCCTTCTCCTTCATTCTTACTCCTATTTATTCTTTGGATGGAACCTAGAGCATTGTGAATTTTAAACACATGTTCTACTATACAGTATACACCTAGGTCCATGGGTAGACATTTTTCCATACATAGAAAAATTATTAGCGTCCTTAGCCACAGAAAGCATCATACTAAATGGGAGAAATGGAAAGCTTCCTCTCTATAATGAGGAATGAGAAAAGGGGCACCACTCTCACCATCCCTCAATATAGCACTGGAAATGATGACTACAGCAATCAGGCAAGAGAAATACATAAATAACACATATTAAAAAGGAAAAAAAGTCAAATTATCTTTATTTGCTGATGATATAGTCTTTTACACAGAAGATCAAACTCCCCCAGAAGACTCTTAGACCTAATAAACACATTTAGCAAAATGACGTATACAAAACCAACACCAAAACTCAGTAACATTTGCATACACAGACAATGAGCCCACCGAAGAATATCAGGAAAAACAATTCCATTCATAGTAACTTTCCAATAGCCTTCTTCAAAAAACTACAAGATACTCTAAAATTTATAGAAAACCAGAGGAGACTTAGAATAGCCAAAGCAATCCTGAGCAAAAGAGCAAAGCAAGAGACCTGACAATTTTAGATTTCAAGCTATCATATAATACTAAAGTAATGGAAACAGCAAAATACTGGCACAAAAATAGACAGATAGGTTAATAGAATAGAAGACACAAAAACAGTCCCATGCACTGATAGCTACCTGATCTTTGACAAAAAGGCTGAAAAAAATTCCTGGAGAAAAGAAGCCTCTTGAACAAATTGTGCTAAGAAAACTGCTTATCCATTGCAGAAGAATGAATCCAGACTTACTAATTTCACCTTGAGCTAAAATAAAACACAAGTTGATCAAATATTTAGATTAAAACCGATACACTGAATCTGCTGGAAAATAAAATAGGCAAAATGCTTGAAGACATGAGCATAGGTAAGAACTTCAGAAACAGAATCCCAGCTGTACAAGATGAAATTCCAAGTAGCAATAAATGGGAATTTATTACACTGAAAATCTTCTGTGCAGCAAAGGAAATAATCAGAGGAATAAAGACACAACCTACACATTGAGAAAATAGTTTTGGGGAGCTGTCACTCTCTGATAGAGGGTTAATATCTAGAATATGTAATGAACTAAAAAAAACTAGACCTCCCAAAAAACAAAAGACACAAACAAACAAACAAACACAAATAGTCAATTGAAATGACCACACATTTCTCAAAAGAAGAGTACAAAAATAGATACATGAGAAAGATCAACATTTTGGCCAGTAGAGAAATACACATCAGAACTGCACTGAGACACCATCTTATGCCACTAAAAATGGCTATCATGGGGGAAAAAATAAGAACTAAGATACATCATCTACAGGTACAAGCACTCAACTATAAATGTAAATGTGATGTATACCTAAAATCTACCAATAAAAGAATTTTTTTTAAATGGCTATCACTAAGGACTCAAAAAATAACAAATGCTGGCAAGGATGTGAGGAAAAAGAAACTCTTCTACATTATTGTAGGGAATGTAAATTAATCAAACCACTGTGGAGTTCAGTATGTACATTCCTCAAAACATTGAAAATAGAAATTGCATCTGACCCTTCTATACCTCTCCTGCCTATCTTCCAGCGACAATTATGGTCATCATTTTACATCCATACCTCCATACCCATCTTTGTAGCAGCACAATTCACAATAACTAAATAATAAAATCAGCCTAGATGCCCATAAATAGATGAATGGATAAAGAAAATATAGTATTTATATAAAATGGAATATTACTCAGTCATAAAGACACATAAATTTGAGTCATTTGTAGGAAAATGGATGATTCTTGAGACGATAATATTAAAGTGAAATAAATCAGACACAAATGGTTAAAAATCATATTGTTTCTCTTATTTGCCAAGCCCAAAATATAAATTGAGAACAAAATAAAGGAGAGATTACAGGAAACAGAGAGGTAGACATTTTTGAGATGAGAAAAAGCATCTGGAGAAGGGTGAAAAGGATGTGTAGGGGAACAAAAATAGCTCTGATGTATTAACTCACCAAAATGAATTTGTTATGTGTGAGAAATATATATGATTAAAAACAAAGAATAAATTGAAATGTTTATAGATAACATTAAAAATAATCCTTTGAAAGAAAAATTCATTTTATTAGTGCATATTAATTTTGCAGAATATTGAATTTAATTGTAGTGTGTTCATATGTGCATAAGATGTACTTTGATCATACCCATCCCTGCTTTATCTTCTCTAATTTTCTTCTTGCCTATTTCCTGTCCTTCTCCTCCTTCTCTAATACTCGCCTTTTTACTTTTATGTCATCCTTTTTTTTTTCTTTTTGCCTAGACTCTACATGTGAGGGAAGTTACGTAAAACTTGCCTTTCTGAGTCTGGATTCTTTTGCTTAACATGATGGATGATCTGGACTTTCATCCATTTTCCTACCAGTAATGTGATTTTGTTCATTATTTAAGGAATGTTTTTCTCATTTATTCCTAAGTGGAAAACTAGATAAACCATACCATTTGAATAATATCTTCAATCAACAGTGCAATCTAGCTTTCTTTCTTAATATTTTTTGAATCTACACTTTTAAAAATACCTCCTTACTCCACCATCAGCACCTGGTGGTCAAGGCTTAAAGTTGTCTTGGAAATGTTGTGTCATTGTGAAGGCAATATTTGAATTGAGATCTGAAGCACGACTAACAGTTATTAATTGGAATCATGAGGTAGGCTAAAAAGAAATGAAATATCTTGGCAAAAGACAACATGCAGAAAAAGAAAAAGGCATAATGCTTGAAATTCTAATAGGAGGTTGTTGAAGAAGAAAAGGACCAGAAATGTGAAAATTTTTAATTTTTTTAATTTTTTAAATTTTTAAACATTTAGAAGGCACTGAAGAGTTTTGAGGAGAAAAACTGTATGACATACTTTTAAAATTTTGTTTCTGTCCATGAAAAATCTTTCACTACACTGGGAGAATTAAATTAGGATGTCAAAATTATAATAGGAGTCATGGCAGACAAGTGAATAAAGGATTTAGGTAATAAGTGAAAGATAGTGGTATACTAGAATTAAATTTTGGGAACAGAGGAAGAATTGTGTATTCAAATAAATTTAGAAAAAAGGTAAGATTGCACTGCTTGTTAATACAGTATGGTGAGGCCTGAAGTTTGAAATCATTTTTACCTTTTGCATATTTTTAAACAAGATATAAACCATGCTTAATTTTATCTAAGCTTTTAGCTTTCACCTGCTGAAGAGATGTGCTTTATCTGCAGAAATCACTGAAATAGTTTCATAAAGTATTCACGTACGATGTTTGACTTGTGCAAGTCATAATTTGGGGACATTACTTACTTCAGTCTGTTGAACATTAACTTACCTCAAATTTCTGTTTTCTGACTAGAGCCAATTTCATGTTATATACCTTTGATATTTTTCCATTCCTATTCACATAAATATGCTATAACTTTCTAAGTTAACTTAACAAAAACCTAGGTTTATCAGTTGAGGCGAGAGTTTTTCCTACACATGAATAGAGAAAATTGGACACCATACAGAGATGTTTGTTAGTCTCCCAGCCTTGGACCTATTTTGCTGTTGAATCTTCTAACAGTAAAGGACTCCCTCCCACATCATACACATGGAGAATTACTAATGAATGACATTTCTTACCATGTTCTACATAACTCTGTTTTTTATGTTTCCTACTAACCTGGGTGGCCTGTTCTCCTTCCCCTGACCTTGCTCAATCTGATTTTCATCCTGATTCTTTTACTTGCCAAATCTGTGCCTGACTTAGGACCCTCTGCCAAAATATGCTGCTGCCTGATTCTCTATGTTTTTTTTCTTGTTTTAATCATGTTTCTGTTTCAGATCACCTCTTTGTGTCCCTGATGATATTACCTTTGTTAGTGTCTATTACTCTGTACTCCTTCATATTGTTTATTTCTTAGCCATAGTACTAATCAGTAGCTGATATTATTTTAAAGTTTCAATTGTTTATTGTAAAGTGTTGACTAACACCCTTCAAGACATAATCACCGCCATCTCTTAACTTACATGGTAAAGAATTTTGTAAATGTGAGTAAGTTAAGATGTTTGATATGAGCCTATCTTTGATTATCCAGACAGTTCCAATGTAATCATAACTGGCCTTCTAAAATGGGGATTAAAAAGATCAGAATGAGTAGTCATAAATGTCATGATAGAAGCAGAAGTTTGAAGTAATGTGAAGTAAGGATCTTAAGCTTCCTTTTCCAGGTTTTAAAAAGAGGTTCTACATTGATTTTATACTTCTAGCCACAAAATCTATAAGTGCACACATGGGTGATATTGTAAGCCAATATATTTGTGATAATTTGTTTTAACAGTAATATGAAATTAATATATTTAATTAGGAACTTTGTCTTGTTTACCACTACATGTGTTCTCAAAGTAGGTAATTGATAACCATTTCCAAAATTATAATAAGAATTAATATTATAAATATATAGGGTCTGGTATCTATCAAGTACACAGTAAAAACTCATATAAATAATAAACATCACATATGTAGATATAAATATTTGATGTATTATAATATATATTTTATACATATATTTTTAAAACCAATACACTAAATCTCTTTTTAGTTCTCACAGTTGTACAAAGAGTCCAGATGAAGTAATAAATATTAATTTGATAGGATAACTATACCCTAGTAGTTCATCGGATAAACCATGTTAATCGAGTAGATGAACTTGTACTCCAATGTCTGTTGTCTCATGTTGCGATGTAATTGAAATAAAGGAAAAACAGCTTTTATATATATTAGAGTGTATATTATTTCTTGAAGCTTTTCAAAAGGAGAAAAAAAAGTCCCTCTGCAACTCAGCTGGATTTTCAGTAGTGTGTGTAACAATGTTTGGTTTTGGGGAGAAACAGTGAGTAATCATAATGAAATGCTGAACAAGAAAACCTATTATATCATCATTACTAAATTTCAAATGATTTTCCACCCTTCTGGGTGAGCAGAATTACCACTGTATCTAGCCAGGAGTTGAACCAACTACTGTCAAGTGCTCTGACCAGCCACCTATGATGGTATCCTGGCAACCTGTATGTTTCTTTCAAGCCAGAGGCCTTATAATAGTCTTACTTTTGATTTAAAAGTGAGACTGTGATGTGGGATTTGTTTGGAATTGAAATAAAAAGGCCATTATCAAATGTAATTCAGATGCTCATATCACTGAGTGGTTTTATCTTGCTAGTTATACACTGCAGTTCCCTTTGTGGACTTGTTATATAAAGAGGATAATCTTCAGTTTCTCCTTTCTCCAAATGAATTCCTTACCTACACTCATCATGCGATTTCCTAGTCTTCCAATGTATTCAACTATTAAAATAGAATAGCAAATGTTAGAAATTTACATAGAAGACGATCAGCAGTGTTCATTTTTAGAATAGTTAGAATTCCAAAAAGAGATGCTGGGGAGTTGCAATCTGCCATTTTTGTGTTTCAAAGAAAGGCCTACTCATTCAACCAGTAGAAATGAGAAATTATAGAGCAATCACATACTTTATATTCAATGGTCAATATGAAATTTGGTGTGTGCTTTATTTTATGAAAAAATCCCACTCATGAACAATTAAAATCTCCTTCTTGTTTTAGTTATAACTTTTTAAGCAAAGCTGATTCTAGTAGAACTCAGGATATTTAGTTTAAAGATCTAAAAGATACAAACTACAATTTATGCAGACATTATTGCCAAGGAATGTAAACTATAGTATAGTTAATAAGCATTTGGGGAAAATAAAACAATTAGATCTTGAGCCCGATTTAGCATTCAACTAGATTTACGATTCTGCCAACTTTATTCAAGGTTACTTCTAAAAATGAAACCACTCTCAACTTAGAAACTACCACATAACTATCAAATTACTTATAATTGTAGCAACTATTTTTATATCTAGTTCTATTTCTCTCTTTAGAATTAAACATTGGATTTAAATTCTCATGTAGTAAATTCTTTTCCAAATTCAATTTAAATCTACACTTAAGAATAGAACACATTTACATTACATTTTCTTCTTTGATTTTTTCAGAAAGCACTAGTTGTTTATAAATTAATTCACCATGTAGCTCTTAATAAATATATTGAAAGATATTTACCATAATTTTCACATTATACATTAGATAACTGAGACAGAATGACATTAGCATACATATTTGAGTAAGAAACTTTGAAAGTTCCCTTTTATAAAAGCAATGAAGAAACTAATAGCTAGATAATCACAGTAGAAACTAAAATTTTGTCAGCCACTTAATTAACAGCACAGACTCAGAATCTGATTCCCAAATAACTGTGCTTAAGTTACCTAATAATCTCCTGAAAAATTCTACTTGTAAGTCTTGCCATAATTTCATATGATTCAGAGCTTGTCCAGTACAAAGAACTGTTTTCTTAGGAATGTTTGTTGAAAGCAATCAGCAACAATAACTTATTACAAATTTATTAGGCAACAGTATGAATTAAGAAAAATAATAAGCTGATGAAAATATTTGATGGAAAAGCTAGAGAGTGAGAAGATTGTGAGGCTTTGAAAAATGCGGACCTATTCTTAGCATTGCGGGATGCCACTAACATGCATAGGCCTGTATGTGAGCGTGGCTGTGTAGATGTTCACAAAAACAAAAAAGACTGGAGAAGTCTTAAATTTTTCATTTCGAGTTGACCTTGAGGGTGTACATAAATGAGAAAAGCAGTCTCATGCATAGTAGGAAATTTCCAGCATAACCATTAAAAGCTTATTCCAAAATGTAAATAGAGCCAAGAAGCAAGTATATTTTGGTGAATAGCAATAATTCTGCAAAGAGTTACTGATAAGAAACTATTTTCTAATTATTAATTAACCAAGACACTAGATATTAAAATATATAATTAATAAAGACAAAGTGGTCAATTCATCAAGAATACATAATAAATATAAAGATATAGTCAGCTGACAACAGAGCAGAAAAATACATAAAGCAAGAATGAACAGTCTTAAATTTTTTTTTCTCCTTATATTCTTTCCTTCTTCTTCTTTTTTTTTGGTACTGGGGATGAGACTTGGGACGTTGTGCGCTTGCAAGGCAGGCGGCAGAACCACTGAGCTAAATCCCCAGCTAAATTATTTTATTGGTACATTTTAGGTATACAATACACTTAGATTTATCGTTGGGTACTTGTACCTGGACATGATGTATCTTGGTTCTTACTTTTTTCCCATTACCTGTCCTACCTTCACCCTCTCCACCCTTCCCTATTTACAAAGACTTTGTTTCCATTTTTCCCTTTTGTCATAATTTTTCCTTTCCCTTCTTTCCTTTCCCCTACCCCTCCCACTTCCCCTACTGCTTCAGACCTTTTCTTCCTATTTCAAATTATCAATTATTCGTTTTAATCATTTTAATTCTTATTTACACTTTCAGTTTCTCACACCAGAGAAACTATTCGGTATTTACACGTGTGTCCTATTTATTTCACTTAAGAGTATAGCCTCAATATGCATACATTTAGCTATAAATGTCTCTAGTTTCTCATTCTTTATGGCTGAGTAGTACTCAATTTTATATTAAAAAAAAAACCCACATCTTCTTTATCCAGTTTCCAGTTGATGGGCACTTGGGCTGTTCCCAAACTTTCACTATGACAAACTGTGCCGCTATGAACATGGGTGCACATATATTGCTGTGGCATGATTCTTTTAATTCTTTTGGGATGATACCCAGCAGGAGAATAGGTGGGACAAATGGGATCTCTAGTCTTAGTTCTTTGAGGTATCTCCATACTGATTTCCACAGTGGTTGCACCAGTCTGCACTCCCACCAACAACGGAGAAGGGTTTAAAAAGTCTTAAATTAAGTAGTTCAACAATAACAGTGGTTTACTTCAATATTACCCAATCAATAATGAATTTTTTAAAAAGCAGATAGAAAAGCTGGGTGTGTGAATACACATCAGTCATCTCACAATCCTGGGAGTCTAAAACAAGAGAATCACAACCCAGCATAGGCACTGGTAACAACTTCATGAAGCCCTTTCTTAAAATAAAATAAATAAATAAATGAAAGGTTTATGATGTAGATCCGTGTTAAGGCCCTATGCTCAATCCCCAATACTGTGAAAAACAACAACAACAAAACTAGACATAAAGTAGTGACAACAAAGTAGTGACTTCAACAATACTACAAGATAGTGATGGTGAACTTTTTAGTTACCAAGTGCCAAACTTCAGTCCAACTCCCACCTATTTATTGCAAAGCGCCAACACTGCAATTAAAACTGAATATTGCAGCCAGGGATTTAGCTCATTGTCACCGTGCTTGCCTCACCAGTACAAGGTACTGAGTTCAATCCCAGGTACAAAAGAAAACAAGACAAAAAACCTGAATATTGAAGTTTTAGTTTAGAAAACAAACAAACAGGAAAAGAAAAACTCATACCTTAATATCTTTTGTCTTAAAAAAATATAATAACACATGTGCCATCGGTTCGCCACCACTGCTACTAGACTAGACCTAAAAGATGTTTTAAAAACACATCAGTTAACACAATACATAGTCTTCAAAACTAGGCCTGGAACCTTATCCAAAACAGACCATGTGTTAGGCCATAAAACAAATCTCAATACATTTTTAAAAGATGGGAATCACACAAAGCTTCTTCCCCAAAAATAATAGAATGAAATTAGAAATCAACAATGAAAGAAAATCTCAAAAACTCATGGGTATGTGGAAATGAAACAGCATGATCCTAAATAAGCAATAGGTTAAAGAAGAAATCACCAGCAGTAATTAGAATATATTTTAACAGGAAGAAAATAAATAGGATGTAGCAAAAGCAGTGCTTAGTGGGAAACGTATAGTTAGTTGTAAATGACAGTATTAAAATAGAAGAAAGATTGCAAACAAAGAATCTAACCTCCCTTAAGACATTAGAATAAACAGACTAAATTAAACTCAAACTGAGTAGAAGTTATAAAGTAATAAAGATTAGAATGGAGTTATTGAAATAGAAAATAGAAAAACAATAAAGAAAATTAAGAAAAATTATTAGAATTTGAAGTCCAGAAATAAACTGACACATCTATGTTCAATTGATTTTTAAACTAGGAAACACATCTATTCACTAAAGACACAATACATATATAAATATCAATTATATCTAAATAAGGGAAATATAAACTACATTTTATCAAAATTAAACATTTGTATATCTAAAGACATTATTAGGAGAAATTAAGAAGCATAGAAACAACCTATATAATAGAAAAAAATATGTGAATCATGGATCTAATTAGAGAGGTGTTATATATGTATATATATATACACACAGAATTCCTACAACTAAGAAATAATAAGAAAAAATATTTAATTCAAATCTGGGCAAAAGCTCAGGCATGCATTTTATGAAAAAATATATGAAAGTAGCCAATGAGCACATGAAATTGTTCTCAACATCAATAGTCATCAGGGAAAAGCAAATCAGAACCACGATGAGATACCATTTTTCATGCCTCATGGCTACAGTAAAAAAATACCTTGGTTCATGAACACTTTTGTTTGCAAACAATTTGGTTTGCAAACAGAAGCGTTTTGGAAAATTTTGTCTTTGTTTACAAACTGCATTAAATGAAAAGACAACTGCTACCATCTTTCTCATACAAATACAAATGTGGCTGTTTTTTCCAAAATCATAGAGCAAATTAAGTTTGTGAACTGATGTGCCAATGTAAATAAAGCATATGAAGCAATTGGACTCCTGGAAGGCTTCTCATGAGGGTTAAAATACTGCCATATATTGTGGTACATAGTTTGGTTGCTTCTCAAGTAAAGACAAAATTGCTGTATGACTCAGCCAAATCTATTGTTAGGTATATACACAGGATCATTGAAAATAGACGTGCACAACAGAAAATTCATATTCCACTGTTCCTCGCATCAGTATTCATAGTAGCAATATAATGGGATCAGCCTAAATGGTTATCATCTTATAAATTTAAAAAGTGGTATATTCATATATATATAGATATATATCATATATATAATCATTATATGTCATTATTCACTCATTAAAAGGAATCAACTACTAATGCATGTTATAACATGGATGAAACATTAGAAATTTTATGCTCACAGAAAGAAGTTAGACACAAAAAAACCATATGTTTTAAAATTCAATTTATGAATGTGCAGAACAAAGACATACATTCATAAATTAAGTTAGTGGCTGCCAAAGGATGAGAGGAGGGAATTGACGGTGAGGGCTAATAACTATAGGCTTTCCTTTCAAACAATGAGAATATTCTGCAATTACATATGGTGAGCTTGCACAATTTCGTGAATATTTAAAAGTATTGAATTTTACACTTTGAAACATGAATTTTATAGTATGAATTTTTTCAAACATTTAAAAAGAAACACACAAACTGCTGACAGGAATTATAACCTTAAAATAATTCATTCTTAGGGGCTGAGAGCTTAGCTCAGTGGTGCCGTACCAGCCTAGAAAGCGCAAAGTCCTGTGTTCAATACCTGATACTGAAAAAACAAACAAACAAACAAAAAAACTCCTTTTTTTCCAGGAGTAAAATTTCTTTTCATAATTGAATAAAAAATAGATTTTAAGTGCAAAATTATGCCTATTAATTCTAGGAAGACAAACCTAAGACAAGGTAATCTAGTTTTTATTTGTTTTTAGAGATGCCACCTCACACAGTAGCTAAAGTTTCAGAGCCAGATAAAATTTCCTTAGAATTATGCTTTGATACTGAAACAAGTCATCTGACAGCTCTGTTTCTCAGTTTCCTCATTAAAATATTTTACTTGACAGTGAGTTTTAGATATGAGTGCAGTAGATTTATTGAAATTAATATGCAATATAGCATATTAACAGCATTAGCTGCTGTTACTGTTATTACTTATCATTTTGGTTTTATACCTCAATATCTCAATAAATGTGCTATGGATTTATTAAGCAACACATATATTAATTGATTGTAGCCACTTATGCTAGAGTAGTCCTATAACACAATATGTTAGTATTTACGGTTAAGGAGAAATGTGCCATGTTTTCAATGTCATTCTTACAAAATATAAAGGAGAGAGAAAGTAGAGCCAATAAAATGTAATCCACTTCATATTTTAGTAGAGATACTTCATGTTATTAAACAAAAGTGGTTTGGGGTTTAAAGTGTTCTCTGAAGCACCTATTTCAATCTAATAACACAGCAATCAAATATCCTTGATATTTGGAGCTCCACATTAGAAGTGGGCTTTTGTTAGCCAAAAATAGTTATTGCAAAGCTTATTCTTACTAGTAATTTCTAAATTGTACTTTCAAACTTTTCTAACTAAGAACATGTTTTCTTAATTACTAAGAATTTTTTAATTACTAGGAATAGTTTCCCTAAATAAATTAGGGAATAGATAGTTTAAAAATGATACTTACTTCCTTTTAATTAAATAGCTTAAAAGATAGGCAGTGTCTTCAGTTTGAGATCATGAGGCCACAGAAAGTCCATGAAAGAGAATGTAGACAACTAGTGAAGCTATAAGATGTGAGGAAAATGAGGGCATGGATATTTTTAGAGAAGTAGTTTGGATATTTAATCAGACTATCAAGAACTTCATTCTTTTCCACACCATTTTATTCCTTACCTTAAATGTACATAGTTCAGGCACAGCCATGCTTACCTAGATAAGAAGCTAGTAACAAACATTTGTCCAAAAGTTAAGTATAAGGATAATTTTTTCTTTCTGCTTATGTAAACTGCATTTCCATTTTTAAGACAATTCGATTCAGTAATTGTTCATATTTAGTCAATATTTATAATAGGTACTAATATTGATCTTTAACTGATAATTTACATTTTCATTCATAAGTAATATTGGTTTAAATACAATAAGTTTTTAAGCTACTATACTCAGACCAATAATACATAACAAAATATATATGACTTTTTATGAAGTTATGATTTTTCAAATTTGTAGCCTGCCAAAAGTAATCTAATATATAGTTTGAAAGGTATTACTTTAAAGGAAACTGGGTTGTTGGAAAGTTAACTTTATTAACATCAAACATTTTTATTTCAAGTTACGCTACACTGACTAATTATTGCGGGACTAACTCACTGCAACTCGGGGATAAAACTGAGTAGTGGGAAAAACTCCATGTAAAATAAATCTGATCACAGGCCTGCTGACCTCTGGTACCCATTCTAATAGAGATACCTCAATCAAACTTCCTTCAAAGACGCCGAGCTGTTAATCAGGCTTTGGAAAGAAATAGAGTGCAGACTCTTACAAAAAGCCACAAACACCCCCATTTAGATGCTAAATGCAAATGCTAGCTGATTTGAGACAAAATATCTGTCTCCTATTGACATCATAAACAAGTCAGATACAAAAAAAAAAAATCTCATTTTAAGGCACTTAGATCCCCAAAAGTTATGTGAATGTTTGTAATTTTTAAAAGAGAATTACTTGTAGTTGAAATGCCAAGTAATTATTAATATCTAATGAGATCATTTGAATTAAATGATTACATTTCTTTATGGTTGTCTCCTGCTAAACTTTACTTATATTTCTATATGTTTACAGAAATGAACCACTTAAACCATACATTAAAAATGTTCCTTACTTGATATTGCACCTTCAGAAATACTGTCAATTAGCTTTCAAACAGTGAGGCTTGAGATTCAGCACTGGCACTTAGCAAACAGGATTCTATACTGGAAGAAAACAGTCACAGCCTTTCTTATATGTACCTTAGTGGCAGCCTTCAATACATTTTAAAATATCTAAATGAAATATTCAATCTTGTTTTCAAACATTCAGATGTTGGCTTTTTAACCTGGCATTTTCCACTTTATCCATGTGCGGTCTTTCAGTTGTGGAATTATTATTTTTTCAACAAAATTCTGTTATTGGAATGAAAAAAGAAGAAAGGATGAAACAGTTTCCATTACTATTAAATCATAATCACATGCAGTAGAAGAAAATCATTTGTTTTATTTGGTTAATGTTCATTCTTCACAGCAAGGAAGAATAGACACATATATTGATTGGGAAATAAAAATTACCAAATACTACTACTTTAAAATTTAAACCTGTTTAATCACAGAGCAGATGATCAGATGTTCTCCTTTTTTCCTTTCTCCCACTCACATTTACCATCTTCGTAGATAACTGACATTTAAAATAACAAATGACTGCAATTTTGTTTGTTCGTTTTTCTCTTGCAAAATATCACATGCTTAGCTGGGAATGGTGGTGCGTTCCAGTAATCTCAGCACTCCAGAGGCTGAGGCAGGAAGATTGTCTTGAGTTTCAGACCAGCTTGGATTGGAGTTCAAAGCCAGCCTGAACTATGCCCTGTCTCAAAAAACAAACAAGCAAACAAACACAAAAAAATTTTAAAACCCCCAAAACATCATAGACTTATTCAACTCTATCCTTTAATTTATCACTGTTTTCTTCAAAACCTGATTTCCTCCATCAGTGTCCACAAAGTCCGAGTTTGCATGCTCATTGTGGAGCATATTTCAGTCTCATAGTCTTGTAGAAACAATGAAGTACCACTTGGGTTGGGCCTAAATATTTCATGCTTGTTCTTCAGCCAAGTTTGCTTTCTAGAAACTACTGTATATAGCTTTGTGGTCTCAGATGTTCTATGTAAGCCAGTTCTTTCTGTTTTACATTTCTGCTTTGATGAGTTAGACTCTTGACCTCTGTTATTGAAGTCACTTTTAATAAACATTTTTCTCTTTTGAAAAAGTAAAATTTTACCATTAGTATGGTTTGTAATTTGGTGTACTCTAATGTCAAAATTTATCATTTATTTATGATTATATTAATATAAACAACAAATGACATTTCGGTGAATACCCCTTGAAATTACAAAATATTACCAAGACAAAGTTATGTGTTCCAAGAACTTACCATAAACTTAAAAGCAAATCATCAGGTCAAAAAATTTAGCAGATCACTCTGGAGGACACAGGAAAATCCTTACCTTTAGATATGTCCTGGAGCACACAGGAAAATCCTTACCTTTAGATATGCACTAATTAGTTATTGATGTGGTTAATTTTTCTCAAGTTTTTGCCCAGGATCTTCAGTTATTAGCATACTTTGTTCCTCAGTCCAAAAGGGTGATATTCACCCTTAATGTAATAAATTTTATATTCATTACAAAATGATCATGTGCTATATATCAGATACTGTGCTTGACCAAAGACAAGAATTTGAATAAGATCCATGCTCCATAATAAAATCTTTCTAGGTTGACTAAAAAGTAAACATATAGCTTCATAAAAGGAATTTAAAAATTATTTCTTAATGTGTATTATACTGAATATTGGGTTACATTGTGACCATTTCATGCATGTATATAACACATTTTGATCTTATCTATCCTTGCATTACCCTTTCTTACCCTCCCAATTCCCCCGATTCCCATCTTCTCTAACAATCTCTTTTCTACTTTCATGATTTTTGTTTGTTTTGGTTTTTCCCATATATTCCACATGAGCCAGAAATCATAATACTTGTCTTTCTGTATAATTTTGCTTGATAGTGTATTTCAGTTCCATCTACTTTTATGCAAATAACATGATTTTGTTCTTTGTGAGTGAATAAGTTATTTTTCTTGTCCATTTAGTTGTTAATGGACACCTAGTCTCACTTCTTATCTATATAAGAGTATTTGTTTAAATTCTACTATAGAAGGAAGCAGTTAACTAGGAAATATATCATTTTAAATATATCAATATGTCACAAATGTTTGCTGTAGTGGAATGGATCCCATAGACTTTTGCTAAGTTGAATAATACAGATAAGATGATAACAGGTAAAGAATAAAGGAGCATGTGGAGGCTATTGTGTAATGAGTACAGTACAAAGTTTTGGTTGGGCATACTGAAAAGTTTGGAGATGGCTGCACAATGATTTGGATGTATTTAATTCCACTGATATGTACACTTCAAGTAGTTAAAATGTTACATTTTATGAGGTTATGCCTATTTATAAAAATAAGAATATAAATAATTTGTTTTTAAGAGGAAAAGGTAGATATACTTATTCTGCCATATTGTAAGAATAATTTTCTTAAAGCTTCATACTTTTGATAAGCTAAACACTGGAGACTCTAGCAAGAAAGTAGAGTTGTGAGCTACAAATTTCATCATATAAAAGTAATATAACAAGTCAATAACTCTCATAAAGTTATGTTTCAAAAATGCAGTGAAGTATTATAATTACATTTTTCAAGTTAATGAATCCTCAAATACAAAACTAATTTTCCTATCAGGGAACATTGTAATGGCATAAGCAGTGAGCCACTGGAGAAATAAAACATTTCTTCAAGTCCAGGTAAATAAAAGAGTCACTGTTTTTAAAATTTGTAAAGTTTAATCATCTTAGTTTTAGTTCAACTATTGGAAAATATAAAATTAGATACTGTGTCAGATACATGTGGAGAAAGAAGTAAATTAATAATCTTGAAATAACTACTACAATCACAATTTTTAGTAGCCTGCATCATTTTAATACTGAAAAGTCTGTAATAGTGCAAGGAGTTTCTTTGAAATGAAAATTCCTTAGCAATTTTAAAAAATCATTGTAACATGTTCTTGTCAATTAACATTGGTGCATTTTTCACTCACCAAGTCACTTTTAACATCTATGTAAGATATTGGTACCTTTATTTTGTAGGTCAGTAACCTACATCATAGCAGTATTCTAAATCCAACATTTTCCTTTACATATATTTTTCCTGTATGCATTTAAAAATAATGACAATTTAATTTTGAAATTCTTTTGATTTCTGATTGGCCTTGTTTTTATGTTAATCATGCGTATTTGGAAAAATGCAATCCTAGAGCTAAAGGACAATACCCATAGTAGAACAAACTTGAAAGAGTAAATCCCTTGCCAAGGCTCAATTTGAGAAAGCTGGAGCTCAGACCTCATTACAGAGGCACAGCCTCAGCTCATGGTTTAATTGCCTGAGATGAAACTGTTGCCTTCGCTGGGAAAGTGGAGAGCAATACTGAAGGGACAGGCACACTATGGCCAGAGCCCGGGGGGCATGGACAGCCTGTACAATGGAGGTCACCTAAGAGAGGGAGGTGATCACCAAACTGGTTGGGGCAGCAGGTTTGCTGCTGAGATGCAAAGCACCACCCAAATTCCTCACAATCCTGATGAGTGAAGCCCCTTCTCCTCCAGAGTTCCCCAGGTACCTTCTCCTGAGGAAGCTTTACATGATGTTCACTTTAAAGAAGTGCTGAAGTATTTTACATAGTTCTATCCATGACTGCGGGGCAGGTAGTGAAGAGTGAATTTGGGACTTGGAGGCAATACACTGATAACTGGCAGTTTTTGTCTTAAATATTTCAGAATCCATTTTCTTGATCAGGCTGTCAGATCTCAAATATTTTTGAACAAAATTTAAACATTTTAGGTCCAGGATTAATGATAACTATTGTTTTAAAATAGTCCTGTCTTCGTAAGTTTCTTTATGGTAATACACATCTGCAGTAGAGATTTAATATCTGTTTTCCCTTTACAGCTCTTTTTTTTTTAGTTTATTCATCCTGGTGCACATGAAAAGCATATGAAGGAAAAAGCAAATGGTGACATTATTCCCATAAGTCTGGTCTCTTCAATTTCAATTAATTTCCCTTACATTATTTATGCATCAATAGGTAATAGATACTTATTAAGTGGCTCTTTTGAGCTCAGTTATACCGGGTAATGGGGATAATATGGTGGGTAAAATAAGTACAACTTCTTCCTTCAATTAATTTATTATTGTGCCAAAATTATTTCTCAGGAAGGGAAAAATGTATTTTTAATAAGCTTTGCTGTCAGATCAAGGTAATATATCACTTTGAGGTCAAATAGTATGACCAAAACATATGAGCTATATCTTATCTTTTTCATATGCTAATAATGAATGTAAATATACAGAGGTTCTTGCATTCTTAAACATAAATAGAAATGTGGTAAATTCAAAGGGTTTCTGAATGCTTTGTGTTTATATTACATATTTATTTTTAAATTATCTTGCATATTTGCATATCTTATTTTTGCATTCTGTTGAGAACTTCCACAATGTAAAATTGCTAAGGTCAGTTTAGGTCTTAGAAAATACAACCTAAATACAATTTTATTCTTTCACATATTATTTACAAGAGATGAATCTGTGATATCCTGAAGAAAAACTCCCACTCTCCTCAAAAATTAACACATTACAAAATCTTCTAATTTAGGATTATAATTAAAGCTAAACAGCAATCGCCATTAATTTACTAATATGACCTATCACTTTAATATGCCTAATAAACAATTGTGTCAACTTTCTAATTCATATTTTTTAAAAAGATATAACTTCTAGACATGTTTTACATCATAAAGCACAATCTGTGAAACATTAATTTTATATTTTCAGAATTCCTCTAATTTTGAAGACTCATAAATAGAGATATTTGCTTTGGCAAAACCTCTGTTAGCACTGATAAAGTGTGAAAAAAGTTAACCTTTAAGAATAGCATATCATCCAAAAATAAATAAGCTATTATATTTAATCATATTTCAGAGTATGCCTGGATTATATAGACCTTGGAAATCCATCTCAATTTCCAGAGAACTCTATTCTAATTTAATGAGTAAATGTATAAACATTTTAGGCACGTATATAAAAGAACTTATGTACAAGTGCATATGACCCTCTGTTCATACACAACTGACTTTTATTCATGAAGATGGATATCTGCACCCTAACACATTGGCTAGGAACATTGTGAGTAAAATATGATAGCCTTTGTGTAACATAGCTGTTCATCACATAGTCTACCCCAAAATAAAGTTAACATGCATGTATCATGCATTTTGTTAAGTAGTGAGGCTTCCTTCTGATGCTCATGTACCTTCTTAAATCAGGATTCAGAGTCATGAAGCAAAAGAGAATGAAGTAAGTGCACTCAAATCTATTTAAACATTTTTACTCAGTATCAGCTCCTTTGTTCCATATGTTTTCTCAAATAAAATTCTAAGCCAATGTTTCTATGACAGTTTTTTAAATTAGAATATTTTGTAAACCCTATACCACTCTGGAACTCACAATTTTGTAAAGGAACAGTTCAGATTCCTAGTGGAAACACTAAAAATAACAGCATAGGCAGTAATTGTCATCAGAGGCATTTAAAGCTCCAAGGGGACACTGGAAACTAGAAAAATTTTGGTTCCACCTAGGGTTACTGCTGTTGTTTATGGGTAGAGGTGCAGGATACTAACAATCATCCTAAACTGCCTAGGGCATCAGCAAAATAAAGAATTTTCTTCTCAAAATAAATATTGTTTGAGTAACCTGACCTAAATTTATTGATATACAGGCAACTTCCTCCATTCAAATGGACTTTCTGTTGCATGTGATTTAAGCATTTTCCTTTAAGTCCCTAATTTGGAAGCTGCACATTTGTTTTTACATTTGGCAAAAGTCACACTCACATACAGTAAAATTTTCAGTGAATCAAATTCTGGTGAAGCTATCTGAGTAACAATTTCCAAAAATAGATCTTAAGGAATAGCAGAGAAAATATCTGAAAATAACAGCCTTTCTCTGCTGTGAGGAAATAAATGGAGTAGCTAAAGAGAAATAGACATCCATAATTTTACAATTGTACTAGGAAACAGCATTTCACAAACCTGGAGTAACTGACTCATGCAGTAAAGATTGAACCAAAGTGAAGGATGACATCAAGCATTTACAGAAATTCCCTTTCAAGAGTCCAGAGTGTGATTGGAAGTATGTTGTGGAAACTTTGGGAAACCATAGTAAGATTTCCTATTTTAGATATAGGGCTGGAAAACCAGAATCAGAGGACATAGTATCCTCAGTGTTAGAGGTGATCCATCATGCAACTCAATGTCCTTCTTGTATACCTTCTACTCCAAGTGCTGCAGAGATTAGAAACCAAAGGAACACAGGTAAACATACAAAATAAATACGTATCCATAGAACTTTTATGTTCACTTATTAAAGTAATATGCATTTTTCAGTAGTAAGAGAAGATATGATTATTGAAATATTCAGGAGTTTATTCACTTAAGCAATATTTTGGACCCCTATTGTTATTCTTGGCAATGTGCTAGATACTAATGATACTAGAATACATACTATTCTTGGCAATGCATTAGTATACTAATACTAGATACTAATGATATGTTATTTACAAAATAAAAATATTTTCACCCATTATATAAGTTACTATTGAGAAAATCACAATATATATCACTAAATGAAAAAGATTATTAAACTATGAAGAGTAGTAAGGTGGCATTAAATACATGTATTTCATATTTACAGGAAAACACCCTGGTGGTCTTTAATAAATGTTAATTGTCAATATTTCTATAGCATGGTAAAAACTACTTTATATATTGATTGAGGGCCAAGGATTTAGCTCAGTGGTTTCGGCACCTGCTGCACAAGCACAAGGACCCGAATTCAATCACCTGTACAAAAAAAAAAAATATATATATATATATTTATATATATACACACACACACACATATACACACATATAGATAGACAGATTATTTCTTGCATCATATTTTCATTGCTTTTATAAGCAGGGGAGATTATTTCCATTTTTTTAAATGAAATAATCGAGATATAAGTATTTATGACATGTAAATCTTTATCCATAATACATTCTTCTAAGTCCAACTTTTCTGATATTTTGATAATTAGACTTATTTTATATTTAACACATGTATTTATATGTGTCACACTTTACAATGTGTTACTGATAAAATGAATGTTGTTTGTCTTAAATTGAAATAAAAATAAAAGGAAGCATGCAAACGCAATGCTAAGTTATGTTGTGAAAAATGGCATTTCTTCCAAATGGTAATGATTTATTAAACAATTTCAATCTGCAAGAAAGAATGCTAATTCACTAAGCCTCACCATAACCAAGTATACTAGATTCCATACTTAGTATGCCTTTCCTCAATAGACACTAAAGACCAGAGAATATAAAAATAACTTGCACAGTATATCTGACTATTATATGATGGAAATTATATTTCAAAATAGTTTTATAAAAGGCAATAATCCACATTTAAAATACTTTTTAAATGTATTTTTGTTACTTAATTTTTCAAATCATCTTCTAAATAATTGTTCTTAATAATGGAGGATGTTAATAAATCCCTTGCAATATTGTCAATACTAATTACCTTAACGGTACTCCAGTTTAGGACATAGCTTGTCTTCTCACAACATGGTGAAAAAGTATCAATTCATTGTGTATGTGGATGGGTGTGTTGAGTTCAATGTCTGAATTCGAGAGATTCAATTCACGATAATCTTGTAATTAGCAGGGAAATTCCTTGCTTGCCATTTTCAAAGTTATAAACACATTTTGTTTTCAATTACTCTCTCTTTCATAGAAAAGGATTTTTGTTTTGCAAATTCTATTTTGCCTCTTTATCAATTAAAAAACTTAATAACCAAGTAGATGAATTAAAATAACCTCATAAGATTATATAAGTTTAGCAATATGTCTAGTATCCTATTCATTTCTGCAATAAAAATAGATTTCTCTGCCTTTCTCCATAACTTTTAAGTAGGTTTCTTGTTTGTAATTGCTGTATAGTCCTTATGAAGCCTTATAATTTCAAGCAAAGTTAATGATTGAAAGTTACCATCCTATTAACCAAGTGATTGATGTTAGATAATTATACTGTGAACAACAGCTACAGATAAGAGCCTTCTTATTCTCAGTAGCTTAGCACTTCGTCCTAATAAAGCTCTAGAATGTTACTTCCCAAATGTGATTATTCACACTTTGTTTTATAACCAAAACATCATATAAAAAAGAACAAAGGTGGCAGTGAGATATGAAGACAGCTAGTGTTAAATGTTGCCAGGTTTCTGTGAATTTGTAATTACACTAAATATGCAACTAAAAAGTAAAAGTAATCAGGTAAGTTTTAAACATAAAATATATTGAAGAGAAGTCATTATGAACTCCAAAATCAATAAGAAAATGCTCATCCATACAACAAAAGAAAGAAACAGTTTGGGAACTATTCCTCAAAGTAGAGATGTACCATTTAAAAGGGGGGGGGGGGAGTAACCATGTGCAAATGAATGTGTTTTTGTGAAACTAAGAAAAAGCAGATAGTTCTAGAAGTAGAAAATTGCATAAGGGAAGCAGACCTGTTATAACTATCTGGAGCATTCACATAACGATTTGCAACCCACAGAGATTTGAAGACATTAAATAACACCAACTCTACTTGAAGCTAAAATTGGTATAATATCTTATACTACTATTATAGCCAATATTCCCTACAAAGTTCTTACCATACTATGCTGTAAAAAGTAGGAATTGAATGTTATTTTGTTTGAACATCATACTCGGTTACATAAGAGATAAGTGTATCAAAATTTAAAAATACTGAAAAAAGCAAAACAAGAGGTTTAGGAACACTATTATTAGATGTAGAATGAATCTATAATGAATTTTTTCCTTTTTAAAAAATTTTTATTAATACATATTTGTAGCACATGATGATTATGTTCACTGTAAGGGACTGATGTATGTACATAACACATTTCAATTCTCTTTTTTTCCCTCCTTTCTCCATCTCAACATCAGATTCATTTATTTATCTTACAAAACCTTATAAAATTAATTATCACGTATACATATTGAAAACCAGACTAATAGGCCAAAGAATATATAAAATATGTAAGATGATTGCACTGAGTTAAGGTACACTTTTAGATACAATGTCCAGACTGGATCTTTTCTTTCTCTTTTTTTCTATTATCTATCTTTTATTTCATACTTCATATATGTATATGGAGTTTTTATATAAGAGAAACCATGTGATATTTAAACTTGTGTGTCTGAGTTACCTCACTTAATATTGTGGTCTAAAAGTGCATCCATTTTCCTACAAATTACTTTTTTTTTTTTTTTTTGGTACAGGGAATCGAAAGACTTTTTATACTTTTTATGGCAGAGTAGTACTCCAATGTGTATAAATACCACATTTTTTAATCCATTAATCTGCTGACAAACATATAAGCTCTTTACAAAAGGTTTATCTATAAACATGGGTATGCATATATTACTGTAGTATGATGTCTTTACTCTTTCAGGAAGATATTTGGAAGGGGAACAGCTGAGTCAAATGGCACGTCTGCTTTTAGTTTTTTGAGAAATCTCCATACTGATTTCCACAGTAGCGGTATCAGTTTACAGTCCTGCCAACAGTGGAGAAGGGATCCTTTCACCCACAGCCTCGCCAGCATGTTAGTGGTTGATTTCTTGATGATGGTCATTCTTTCTGGAGTGTGGTGAAATGTCAGTGTTGTTTTACTTTGCATTTCTCCAATGGCCAGTCATGCTTAACATTTTTTTTCCCTTAAATTCTTTTATTGGTACATTTTAGGTATACAATAAGTTTACATTTATCATTGGGTGCTTGTACCTGTACGTGATGCATCTTGGTTCTTATTTTTTCCCCATTACCTGTGCGCCCTTCACCCCCTCCACCTTTCCCTATTTACATGGACTTCTTTCCCACTTTTTTTTCTTTTCTCATAATATTTCTTTCCCTTCTTTTCTTTCCCCTTCCCCTCCCACCATCTCTACCCCTTTTGATCTTTTCTTCCTATTTCAAATTATCAATTATTCATTTTAATCATTTTAATCCTTATCTATACTTTCAGTTTCTCACACT
>NW_004624732.1:10762386-10784664 GCF_000247695.1 Heterocephalus glaber | reverse complement strand
AATATGCTTTCTATATCCTTTTAAATTCTGTAAAATATGTGATAATGTCTGATAGATCTTGAAATTGTAATTTTAATAATGTATAATTGATATTGTATAATAGGAAGTAAAGGTCTAAAGTAGTAGGGAAAGTGGGAGGAGTAGGGGAAAGGAAAGAAGGGAAAAGAAAAAACATAAGAACAGGAAAAAAATGGAAACAAAGTCTTTGCAAATAAGGAAGGGTGGAGGGGGTGAAGGGAGGGGAGGGGAAGGGGAAAAAATAAGAACCGAGATACATCATGTAAAATACAAGATCCTAATGATGAATGTAACTGTATTTTATACCTAAAATGTATCAATAAGCTTCATGGAAATAAAAATAAAATCTTACTTCAAAAAACATAGTAGTTGATATTAAATCAACATATGTTTAATTACAATGTTAAGATAAACTTTGACATTATTTGACAATGTATAAAAATGTAGTTTACGTTTCTGAAGAATCGTGGTAATACAGATGTCTATTAGTGTTTCATGTTTCTATGAAAAAATACATAAGATCATTTGAATCCATACATAGTAAAATTCACTGAAAGCATGAGTAAACATCAAAGGAGTATCTTGCCACCAACTCTCCCTCCAGAAATTATTTACATTAAGATATGCCTGTCTCCGTGTTTTTACAAAATTGCCTGGACTAGTACATTTAATTTTCTCTATAGTAAGTATGTAACATGTATAGTGCCCTCTTCTTTTCTTTTTTTTTTTTTTTTTCTTTTTTTTCCAGTACTGGGAATCAAACTCAGGACCTTGCGCTTGTGAGGCAGGAGAGAAGCCACTGAGCTAAACACCCTGCCCTGGAAACCTCTTTTCATTGATGATGAGTGGTCAGTGAGGATTCTGAGCTATCAGGAGCCGGTCTATGTGAGGTAGTAAACAGGTGGAGCTTGGCTAGAACTACAGGAGCCTGAGAAAAATAAATCAATACACAGGAGTAACGGCAAGTTCAGCAAGAAGTAACTGGAAATAAGTTCTAAAAAAAAAAGTGAGGGCTGAAAAGAAAAACCCCTGAGACAATGTTACAAGGTGTTAAATTGAAATAGAATCTTTATTTTATTTTATTTTTTAATGTAGAGAGCCTTTGTTAAATGCCGCTGGAAGAGCTCTTGCTCAGGCAGAAGGCTGTGAAGGGCGCTGGACCTGACAGACAACTCAGACATGTATTAGTCCTAGAAAAGGGGTTTAAAAATTAGAACTACAAGGTATTGAGGAATGTTCACTTAGCACTTAACAAGAAACACTTTAAAGAACAAGGTACAGCTGTAAAGTTAGACTTTGTGGATCCAGTAAGACCATAGAAGAAATACTACAAGTGAATGTATTATATTTTAGGCAAAAATTTTAGGAAAAAAAAACTGCTGTTACTAACCAGTAAGTCTAGAAAGGAAGAGGAAAGCATTGTCCTTGCTTAGATATATTTACAGTTTATAATGATTGATTGTATACTTATCTTGAAAGAGAGAATACTTTGGATTTTAAATTTCAATTATGTACTTAGTCATCTCCATATCTGTACTTCTCAATCTATACATTTGTGGGTCAATGAATTGCCTTCTCAATTAATTTCAGTCCTGTGACTCGTGTTAATACTGATTTCTAACTTGATGTTTACATTAATGTTAGTAGTCATATATATCATGACACATTTTCCACTATCCTAATTATTCCACATCCCATCTAGGGCTCATAATTTATTACTCCCCACACTCCTTCTATAGGACACTTGAACATAATTTTCTCAATCACTATTGTATCTAAAAACTAAGCAAAGATATATTTTTCATCTGTTTGTTATGTTGACTTTTAAAAATTTGAGTTTGGTTTTCACCAAACAATTTTTGCTTTCAGCGTGACTGTGCATACTATCCTGAATCAAAAATAATTTAAGAAGCATGAAAAAGAATAGAAAAATACATGGAACACAAAACATAATCAGTATTTGTAAAAAATACAGAACATTATATTTGTGCTGGTCTCTAAACACAAAGCTCCTGTTTCCTCTGTTCTTCCACTACTCTTCCCACTTCAGTGCCAGATGTGTGGGATTTCCCCATAAAAATTTAGTTCACTTCTCCAGTGGACACCAACTTGGTATCTGATGATTTTCCTCAATTCCTTCACAAACTGGAGTTAACACACACCCATAGGTTGGGGGCTCAGTGTCACAAGTCTCTGACCCTGTCTACTTCTGGTATTCATCACCAACCCAGATTATTACCTGTACCTCTGATCCACTGGTTAAAAACTGAAGATTCTGAGGACACCCCGCCCACAGTTTGCATAGTGCAACAGAACAGCTAATAAAAATCAGGTTTACTTACTAGAGAGATGGTTGGTTTACTATAAAAGGGTAAAACCTAGGAAATCAAGTTGATGAGATACACAGGAGGAAAGGGAGTTTAGCTTGCCTGACCCCTCCATCCACATTAACCTCCCAAGAACTCCAGGTGCTCCCCAGTAGAAAACTCTCCAAACCTCATGCTTCTGAGTATGTATGAAGGCTACATAAAGTACACAGAAGTGGCTGCAGCATTGGCCATGAGGACTAAGGCAATCTCCAGCCTTCTGGCCTTCCCACAGATGAAAGTATAGTGATGCTCAAAGTTCCATTCTTGTAATCATATTTTTTTTTCTAGATAACCAGCTCTCCATCCTTTTATATTTTTAAAAAGTTACTTTAGTAATATAAACTGAGATGTGGTTGGAAAGGGCTTGTTACAGATTACAAAAAATAGTCATCCTGGCTTTTTCTCGTAGGAAATTCTATGCCTTTTAGGAGCTCTGTGCCAGGAATGAAACAAATATACATATATGCTTACATTGCCACAGTGTTATTTAAAGCAGGCAGAGAGCTTTGACTCTATGCAACAATGACTTGCCTTGGTATCTAGTAGGCCTTGTTGATCCAATATGCCAGATCTCTTTTTACTTTTCATTTGACTTTTAATATTTCCACAGGAAATGTCAAGTCTCTTTTTTTTTCAAATATCCCCCTTCCTTCTTCATTTGTATTATACATATATTCCACACTTCCTACTCTTTTGTTAATCTGAAATCTCTTTTATCTTTCTCTTAGTTTTTAAGGGACCCCTAAAGCTAGATTTTTATTTCACTGATTTCTGCTATTTAGTAGCTCCCTTAAGTGATTTTAAAGAATTTAAAAATAAGTTTTCAAAAGTAATTATCTTTTATTAAAAATTTGATGAGTTCACTGACATCATGAACTTGTTCAAACTTTAAAAAGTAAATATTTTGGGGCTGGGGATTTAGCTCAGTGGTTTCGGGGCCTGCTGCGCAAGCTCAAGGACCTGAGTTCGATCTCCGGTACCAAAAAAAAAAAAAAAAAAGAATTTCTATTTCAAAAGGTTTTTAGAGAATTTCTTTATGTAAATCGCTTTCCTTAGAATACTGATATATCCCTGATACTACATTTTTATTTGTTTATTTTTTCAGCGAAGAACCCATGTTTGCTCTCATTACAATTAAAGGGGCACTTTCAGAGTTTTGAATGGGTGTAGTTTAAAAACTTAGACAAGGAAAAGGGTTATATTGACTGCATATTATGTTGGTAACTGGAAACTGGTTTTCTGTGAAGCACAGAGGTACAGAGGGAGAAGTTCTCAGAGAAGAATGTGAAGATTGAAGGATCCCTCACTCTTCTGACCATTCAGTGTGATGGTTGGGACTGAGGCTCCGTGGGGCGACACTCCTCTCTCTAAGCTAGAACCTCTGATCACATGTGAAGCCTCTTCCAGCAATAACCTCTTCCTCGGGGCTCTCTGTGCCTCTGAAGATGTTCAGTGAGACTACTTTGCAGCCTTCTTCTAGTGCGAACATGCACTTTCCATCTGCATTCCCTTCTGGGAGTTGGCGTGCGCGCGCGCACACACACACACACACAGACACACACACACGCCCTTCCTGCCTCATTTTATTATGGCTATCCTTTAATTCTAGTGTCTGACATTCTTGAGATTTTTGAAGATTCTATAAACTTATTTCCAGGTGATGTTTTCAATGAGCTCAGTATCCTGCTGACCTGCTGGTTGTTTTGCAACATCCAATCCCTTCTGCATTATATTTTGCAGAAAAACTACACATATTTTGCCATCTCAATTGGGAATTTACAGGAAGGGTACTGAAATATCCTGGTTTTAGTCATCAGTGAAATGGAAATGTTCCCTTTATTCCATAAGAACACATCTCTCGCTCATGATAAGTAAGAAATTAGAGTTTGGTAACACCTTTTAATTTCTTCATCATATTCTGTAAAATAATTAAATGGCAGCACGAGGCTGAGGGTTTTGTGGAGGGTGTGGGGCTGCATTCAAATGAACGTTTTGTATGTGAGAGAGAGAAATTTCACTTGGTCTGGTTATCTAAAATGTTTCCCAAAAGCACATTGGGTTTAAGGCTTAATTTCCGATGGACTTTTGGGAAGGGATTGGATCATGAAGGACCATTTAAAACTACCTGAAACCATCAGAGAATTAATTCACTGATGAGATCATTTGCTATTATTGGGGATGAGAGAGACAGATGAGGTCCACTTGATCAGAAGGGTGTGGTCTTGGGGACTCTCTTCGGTCCTGGTGACTACCTGCCAGGTTCTTTGGATCTGTTTCCTGGCTGCCTAGTGATGAGCAGCTCTCCTAGGCCAGTGCCCTTCCACCATAATGCTGTGGCCTCACCACATGCTTAAGGCAGTGGAGCCAGCTGGCCATTATCTGAAATCATAGACAAAAATAAAACTTTCTTCCTTTAAGTAGTTTTTCTCAGATATTTTGTCATAGGAAAACTGAGTAATCCACCACATAAATTCAAAGACCAACAGTTCCTCAAGTTGAATATTCTTTTGCATTAATTGTGCAAGCTTTGCAATTCTTAGACATTAATATATTTTAAAAAGAACAGAAAGAGAGGAAAAGAAAATGACATAACTCTTCCTTAGACTTCTTTCATTGCTTTACCATTTTTCATGTTCAAGCTTATGAAGAGTTATAGAAAATGCATATGGTAATTTTAAATAACTAAGTTAGTAATACAATAATATATTTATTTTCATTAAATCTATTTCCATATGATAATACCACTTATATTTAATGTGTTGGTTAATGTTCTTTCCTCACAGAATAATTATCAATTATCAACAAATTAAAACTGTACAGTTTCAGCATACTAATTGGAAAGAAAATAGTTATATACAATGTCTTACATACTTGAATGTCTTGTTCAAATCTCTAGTTTAGGTAAATTGCCTGACTAATACCTGTGTTCGGTTCTCTGTGACATAATTGTTGAAAACAGTCATTCAATTCATTCAATTACTTTTCTCTAACCTATAGTAAGATGAGAAAGAGTTTTTTTATTGTTCAAAATTATTAAATATCATCTATATTTTGGACAATTATACCTAACATATAAATCATCTGTTGTTTTGCTTTAGTGAATTTATGCTGATATATCTCATTATCACTGATCTATTTTCATAAATAAATGCAAATGTCAATGTGTCAATGAAAAATTATAAAATTGGTTGCATGTTTGCTTATTATTTCAAATAAACTGATTTTTTTCTTATATCATCTAACACTGTAAAGAAAGTAAAAAGGAGCTATTTGTAATAGATTTGTCTATAAGGAAATATATTGAATATCTATTCAGTATTTTCAGAGTTAAAATTTTGGAGCACCATTTATTATGTAAGTCCTGATTTTAAAAATCTAATTTTATTCCTGTTTTACTAGATTATAATCTGTTGTTTATAATAAGAATTAGTACTAAGGAATATATTATAAGCAATTAAATATTTTTCAGTACATTGTAAATGCCAGAAGAGATCAAATAGTGAAAGGTAGTATAAATGCTTGATATTCAGTTATGCTCACAATGAGGTTATAACTTCTTTTTGGCCTTGTAGGAATAGAAAGATTTAAATAGTTGGGAGGGAGATGTACAAGCATTTCTGGAGAAAGGATCATTACTTGAAGAAACAAAAGCAAAAAAAAAAAAAAGAATTCACTGTAAGATTTTGCCCAGAAAAGGGGATATAAACAAGGAAAAATGCAAAAGTGGACTATTTTACTTTTGAACACTCCCTATTCATCAAGAGTAACTGACACCTCTCTCTTCCTCCTTTCTGTCACCTTCAAATAAATCATCTTCTTTTACATTAAAAAAATGCAAAAGTGTTCTAAATTCAGAACTGGAAAAGTCATTCTATTTGAAGGAAGATGCACTTTACATGTGAATCTTTGATTATTAAATGTTTTGTTATATTCAGTATCTCTCTATTGAAATACACATTCTACACTGCAAGAGTAATAAAGAAATCATAAAATATACCTTAACCTGGTTCTGACATCAATAGAGACACACTGGTAGAGGAGTAGAAGGTCCGTCAGAGGTAGAGGCAGATTACACACTAGCATCTGAGGCAGACTGTTCAGTAAAATAAAATAGAAAGCCCTCCAGAAAACTGAGATGTATGAGGAAATTAATTGATAAAGTGTAATCTCAAATAATTGGGGCAAAGATTGATTTCTTATTAAATAACATTGAGACAAATGAGACTCATTTAGACAAAAACGGATTCACAGCTCAAACTATAAATAATAATAGAGTCCAAATGGGTCATAGATTAAATGCAAAACAATAAAACCATAAATATAGTAGGAAAAGATACAAATCAATCCTTCTTCAACCTTAATGAAAGATAAGATTTATCTAACAAAGATTCAATATTGGCAGAACAAAATCAAAGATTGGTAAATGTAGATGCATATTATTAAATACTCATTTATGACATTAAACACTACGAGGAATATCAAAAGAGAAACTAGAGAGAAATATATACTATATACATCATATGTACTTAATATAAAAAGAATGATTGGTGCTCGATTCAGCAACACATATACTAAAATTGGAACGATACAGAGAAGATTAGCATGGCCCTTGCACAAGGATGACAAGCAAATTCGTGAAGTGTTCCATATTTTTAAAGAAACAGACCCGAGGATCAGTGGAATAGATTAGAAGATGCAGAAACAACTCCAGACATACTCAGCCACCTCATCTTTGACAAAGGAGCCAGTCTCCCTCATTGGAGGAAAGATAGCCTGTTCAATAAACGGTGTTGAAAAAACTGGATTTCAACCTGCCAAAGATTAAAACTAGACCCATACCTATCACCGTGCACTAAACTAAGATCGAAGTGGATTAAAGAGCTAAATATCAAGACAGAAACGGTAAACTTGCTGGAAGATAAGTTAGGTAGAACTCTCAATGGCATTGGCATAGGAAAAGACTTCATGAACAAAACTTCAGTAGCACGGGAGCTAACACAAAGAATCAACAACTGGGATCTCATCTTATTAAAAATCTTCTTCACTGCAAGAGAAACTACCAACAGAGCTAAGAGACAACCTACAATATGGGAAGAAATTTTTAGCAGCTGTACCTCAGACAAAGGTCTACTATCTGGAATATATAAAGAACTGAAGAAAATCAGACCCCCGAATTCAAAGATCCAATTCAAAAATGGGCATCGGAAATGAACGGACATTTCTCAGACAAAGAAGTAAAAACAGCAAATAAATATATGAAAAAATATTCAACATCACTGGTCATTCGAGAGATGCAGATGAAAACAACACTGAGATTCCACCTCACCACACAAAGAATGGCTGCTATCAAGAAATCAACCAATAACAAATGCTGGAGGGGGCATGGAGAGAAAGGAACCCTTCTCCATTGTTGGTGGGAATGTAGACTGGTGCAACCACTGTGGAAATCAGTATGGAGATACCTCAAAGAACTAGGGCTAGAGATGCCATTTGACCCAGCTATTCCCCCACTGGGAATCTTCCCCAAAGAATTAAAAGAATCATACCACAGCTATATATGTGCACCCATGTTTGTAGCGGCACAGTTTGTAATAGCTAAGGTTTGGAAACAGCCCAAGTGCCCATTAACTGGAAACTGGATAAAGAAGATGTGTGGTTTTTTATAAAATGGAGTACTACTCAGCCATAAAGAATGAGAAACTAGAGACATTAGTAGCTAAATGGATGCATATTGAGGCCATACTTTTAAGTGAAATAAATAGGACACACATGTGTAAATACTGAATAGTTTCTCTAATGTGAGAAACTGAAAGTGTAAATAAGGATTAAAATGAATAATTGATAATTTGAAAAAGGAAAAGGTCCAAAGGTGGAGGGGTGGTAGGAGGGGAAGGGGAAAGGGAAGAAGGGAAAAGATAAAGTAGGAGAAAGAAAAAAATGGAAACAAAGTCTATGTAAATAGGGAAGGGTGGTGGGGGTGAAGGGCGCACAGATAATGGGGGAAAAAATAAGAACTAAGACACATCATGTACAGGTACAAACACCCAATGATAAATGTAAATGTATTGTATACCTAGAATGTACCAATTAATATATAAATTAAAAAATAAAAAGAATGATTGGAATTGAAAAGTTCAACACTTAGCAGAACAATTGATAAAAAAATGTACTGATAAATTTTTAAACAATGCATAGTTATTGGTACTTAAACATATGTAACGATATCCAAATTTATACCTGACAAGAGAAATGTACACCAAAACTACAAGGTACTTTCCCTCATGTCCTCATGTCTTGTTGGCAAAACTTAAATATGTGACATCATGACCTGTTAGTGAGTCTAAGGAAAATGACACATTTTTTTGTCTCAGTGATTTAAAAAGGTGCACTGAGACACATAAACTTTTTTTTTTTTAATGTACCAGGGATTGAACTCAGGTCCTTGCACTTGCAAGGCAGGTGGCTGAACCACTGAGCTAAATCCCCAGCCAAGATAAATTTTTATAGAGTTTGAGCATTGAGGAATTCAGAAATTAGGCAGCACCAGACCACAAGTAGTTCAGTTCAATTCAATCGGCACAAGGTAAGATCTTCTGTAAGGTATTTGTGGAATCGTGGCAAGAAAAATATATTTCATTAGTTCAAGCTGAAACTCCTTTTTTAAAGGTTAGTTTCAGGGTTTCTGATTAGTTAAGCTTAAGTTTCCTTTATACTCTTATATTGAATTGGGCTTCTTTTAGTTTATGTAGGAACCAAAGACACTGGGGGCATTTCAGCCCAATGCCTTACCAATTAATTTTTAATAACTCTGTCCTTTTGGTTAGTCTCTCATTTTTAAGGCAACAACCCAAACTTGGGCTTAATCTGTGTTTTGGTCAGCTTTCCATTGGTAGAAAAAAATGCCTGATATACACAATTTAAAGGAGGGAGAATTTAACTTGGCTAACAGTTTGAGCAGTTTCAGTTAATGATCTGCTGTTTCCAAGGCAGAAACATCCTATGAGAAGGGCAGGGAAGAAGAAAGCTGCTCACCTCTTGGTATTTGGGAAGCAGAGAGTGAAGGAAGAGTCTGAGAAAAAAGAGGCCAGGAACCAGATATATCATGGCTACACTCCCATGACCCATCCAGACACAACCAGAAGTGTGATTTACTAATCTCTTAGGTGTCTCTTAATCAACCTGACAAAGATTAACCATGACCATTGATTTTTGTCATGGCTGGTTTGTCTTTGTTTTGGTTTAGAATGCACAAGTTGATACATCAGGTTCATTGAAGAGCTTTTCCTTCTTCTATCATCATAAGTGCAATGAGACTATCTAATATTCTGTTGGTGGCTGCAAAGTGCAGTAAAGACTCTTAAAATAAAGTTAAACATCAGGAAGATTAAAACAATGAAGTATCAGGAGGATCACAAGGAGACTGGAGGATAGTCCTTAGCCAGGGTGCCCCCATCCCAAACCAAAGCAACTAATGTTTTCAATGGGAGCGAAAGAAAAAGAATATTTAATTGTTGAACTATAAACTTTGTATCTAAATCCAGAAGGCAGCTAGTCAAGAAAATTCCTTGATTCAAACTCAAAAATTTGTTTTATGGTTTATAAATTGAGTGTCTCTAGTAGAGCATTGAGCATATAGTTGACATTTGCAAATATGTTAATATTTTATATCTTCATTTTATATTTATATTTTATATTTACATTTATTTAATATATTTATATTCTATTTTATATTTAAATTTTATATTTATGTTTATATTTTATATCTTCATTCAGAATCAGTGTGATGGAATAAAGATGCAGAGGAGGTTGCACCACAATAAAATGCAAACATCAAGAAGTGAAATAAACTGCATTTAAACTGAAGGTAGCTGGTCATGATAATGTGCATCTGTAATTTGTAATCCTACCACTCTAAAAGACTGAGGGAGGAAGATCATAAGTTATAATTTTGAGCCCAGCCTGAACCACTAGTAACTTTGGGAAAAACTGTCTCAAAATAAAGATGGGCTGGGGATGCAACTAAGTGCGAAGGATTTGCCCTGGCCAAATCCTTGATACTGAAAAAAAAAGTTTTATAGATGGAGAGGTGCACAGTGGGAAACAACTAAACAATGTACTTTATTTCTGTATTCACAATATAAAGTTAAAACTAATTGCAAGCATATCTTGCAATAAAAATAATCACAGTTGAAAATCTTCCTAATGTTTAATTTGAGTAAGAAAGATTAGTAGGTACAGGACATGTGGCTAAATTTTGATGAGGGACAATGTATTCATGAAGACATTAAGTAACCTTCCATAAATTAGTTATAATTTACAAAGAGAAGAATTGTAACTTGACTACAGTGAAAACTGATTAAATAGCATTTTTTTTCAAATGATCAATATTGAACAAACCCCTGCAATGCCTCACCTGATGTGAAGCACTGAGAAGGCCACATTACTTACATGGTATTCCTTCTCAAATGTACAACCCAAATCCAATTATGAGAAAACACAAGACAAATAAAAACTGAGAGAATGCATTTGCTTCCTCTCGCTACTATAACAAATTATCACACACTTTAGAATTTTAAAATAACACAAAAATCACAATTTTATCATTTTTGAGATTTGAAGTTTAAGACAGCCCTGATGGAGATTTTAATAAAGTATCACTGGGTATATCTTCCTTCTGAGGACTACCAAGGAGAATCTGTTTTCTTCCCTTTTCCAGCTTCTAGAAGTTGTTTATATTTCTTAACCTGTACTTCTTCTTTCTTCAAAACTAGTAGCACATCTTCAAAGCCTTCTCCTTCCCCTTTTCTTTTTCTCTCCCTCTCCCACGTAGGTTTCTGTTGATCAATATCTTTCTCTGATTCTTGATTTTGTCAACTTTCTTGTCAGTCTAGGAAATATATTGTGCCCTAACTAGGTCATATCGTATAAGCTTACTTTCTTTGGATCCTTATTTCAATCTCCTCTGTAAAGTTGCCTTGTCAAATAAGAAAGCACAATCTCAGTTTTCAGCTATTAGTAGGTGAATATCTTTGAAAGGCCATCTTCTATCTGTGCCAGAGACATTTTACACTATACCATATTTTACCCAAAACAAATGTCAATGTCATATAAAAAAAAAGTTTGACAATTCATTCCAATTAATGGAGACTAAAAGTGAACAAACACTAAAAGTTATTGGTGATCTTGAACCACACATGAAATACTTCTAAAAAGTATTACGATAACTGATATAAATTGAATAGATTATGATTATGTAAATGAGTATTTTTCATGTAAGTGAGAATGCATGGGAATATTTAGAATTAGTGTTCTGGCATACAAACAAAATGGTTGACACAGGAAAATTTATGAAGTAAAGAGAAGATTTTTTGCTTACAATTTTGGAATTTCAAAGATCAACATCAGATGATCCTTTTGGTTAAATGCTTTCTAATGAAGGTAGCAGATGGTACCTTTCTAATGAAGGTAGTAACTCATGATGGCAAGATTGCATATAGGAGAAAAAGGTTGTATCTTCAACTGGAGCTGAGAGAAAAAGAACAGGGCCTACTCAGACTATTCTAACACTCTTTCCACAAAAATTACTAAGGAATCCCAGGAGGACTACCAGCCTTTCAAGAGCACCCCACCAGGGACCCAAGATTTACCAGTGGCTTCATTTCCTAAAGGTTTCACCACCTCTCAAGTGATACAATGCTAGGGAACAAGGACTTAATGTACAGACATTTTAGAGATATTCAGTACCCAAACCAGAACAAAGAATAAGGGAGCATACTGCTGCAAAATATTCTCGAAAAATTGATAAATAATAACAAATCCACATAAAGACAAAACGAGAAAGCAAATGTGGCCAAATAAATATCAACAACTAAAAACATACAAGAGTTATCTGAGAGATTCTTGTTATTTTTCTACATGTTTCAAATGATTTCAAAATAAAATAGTATTAAATGTATTTTATAAATATTCTAAGTTTATCATTTAAGCTGTTTATTATCAGCATGAGGTTGTATTGATGGTCTTCATGTTACAGCAACTGAGGATAACACATAAAAATAAGTAAAGAAGCCAAGGTAAGGAGGAACTGGAGCCAAGGTTCATGGCACAGATATCTGAAAATGAGTTTACCTTCAAGTAAAAGAAAATACTGTTGAAAGGACTTTAAAATCAGTATTTAGATTTTTCTTTCTAAACTACAATGTATTTTAGATAGTTTTTCAGTAGTGGGTGACAAGATGCAAGCAATAATTAAGACATCAAAACATGATAGGTTAGAAGAAATTAACTTTGGAATTTGAAAGCTGAGGGAATTTACAGCATGCTACAGGCTTTCTGGCATCCTAATTTTGAGATAGGAGTAAAAGTGGGATATTGGCAGGTGGCTTGGAGAGGAAGAAATGCAGAAGTATTGCAATAAAGGAATCTTTGGAACTCAATAACAAGCAGAATACAGCAAAGTAACAAGAAAGATGGAAGAGAAACAAAATATTTCATGAGAATTTTTTTAGTTAGGATATCAAAGAATAAAATTAAATTTATGACAGGAAAATTTGTATGTGAGGGTGATTAGTATATTATTTGGTATAATTAGTCTAAGTTAATAATATAAGCAATAAAAATTATAGGTGTAAGGCCAGATTTTAGTAGATACAAAAGAAAGTTCAATTATTTTACTTGCTTATTAGAAGATGACTGGTGATTCTGGTATCTTACATTAATATTGGGCCAAGAGTTATTTGATGTCATAGAAATAAGAAAATACCCAAATAGATTAAGTAGAGAAACCTATTTTAACTTAATATATTTCCATACTTACACAGCAAGAAACTATCAAATTAGGCACTTCCACATTTCCATTTCCTTTTAAAATAAGATGAACTTTGTATGTACAATTTTTTCCAATTTTATCATACACTGTTATTTTAAGGGAATGTAACAGATTTATTTGAGTCATGCTATCATTATAATTTTAGAACATGTATAAAAATTGACTTCTATATCTATATAATCATACTGAAATTATCATCTCTTGTTGCTCCAGTACTTTTCAGAAAAAAAGTCATTCATTCTGTTCTTCAGATATGCAATATGTATCTTATTATGTTAATGAGTTTTGCATAACTGAACTTAATCAGACATTACTTAAGTATTCTATAATATTTTATCTTCTTTTTCATATTTTCAAGTTATATAACTCTTTGAAGAAGTTCCAATGGCATGTTTTTCTTTCCTTTTTTTCTTTTCTACCTACATATCTATTTAAAACCAATAGCCTGGACCTCATTGGATCTTGTATTTTTGTGACATCTTTTAGAAAAATAATCTCATCATTATAGACAGTATTTATGGATCCCTTCCAATACATTAAATATTACATGAAGTAGGAACTCAAATTTAAGAGATAAAGTACAGTCATGAGTTTACTTTTGCTTCTGTATGAAAACCACCCAAAATGTTCTAACTTGCTAGAGTGAACATGTATACTCTCTTAGTTCTGAAGGTCAGAAGTCTAAAAACAAGGTGTAGGACTGAGGGTCTAGCTCAGTGATAGAGCTCTTGCCTACCACGTATGAGGGAGGCACTAAGTTCTATCCCCAGAACACCTGCAAAAAAAGAGAATCAATAAAATATTTAAAATAAAAAGATGTTAACACAGTTGTCTTCCTTTGGTACGCTGCACAGAAGAATCTGTCTTGTGTTATTCAGCTTCTCACAGCCAATCCTAATTTTTGGCCTTCCTCCTTATTGAGGGCCAATCCCTCAAACCTGACTTCCTTTATCACAGGCCCTTTTGCCACGAATGATAACTTATTCATGAATTGCTAAGATTAGAAGGTTGGCATCTTTGTAGGCCACTATTCTGCCTACCACACAAATTAGAAAGAAAAATATATTGCTAGTGCCACTTTATTTGTTCTATAGCAAAGATCAGACTTAACTCAGTCTTATTGTTCCAACAGTTGTGGGTCCTATTCCCATACTATACTGCCTTCCCAGATATCTCTTAAAGGCTTCATCCCTGTTAAAATTCTTAACCTACAGAAAGTCACAACATAAGTGCCACAAACCACTCATATTTAACCTATTGAGAACTATGGAAATGGAAACAAAATCACCAAGGATACCTGTTTTACTAACTCAAAAATATCTGGTCCCATACTACTTCTCTGTAAGCTTGGATAATCTCTCTCTCTCTCTCTCTCTCTCTCTCTCTCTCTCTCTCTCTATATATATATATATTTATTTATTTATTTATTTATTTATTTTTGTACCAGGGATCGAATTTAGGACCTTGCGCTTGCAAGGTAGGCGGTGGAACCACTGAGCTAAATCTCTGGCTGCTTTTTATATTTTAATTTTCTCACTCATGTAAAATAAAACTTAAAGAGCAGGCTTTTTTATTTGGGCTCTCAAAAGGAAAATTCTGTATTATCACATTAATCTCCCATCTGTATTTCCAGCTAAAGCCAGTGTATATCTATATTCATCTGATAGCCTTAAAATATATCCAAAATATATTGCAAATATTATAATAAATGAAATAAATTATTTATTATGTAATACATTACTTCACATGAACAGATAATCCATTTTAAAGTTATTACATGAGAAACCTTAAAGAACTGAAGTAAATATCAAATGAAACAAAATGGACTGTAGAACTTCAAAGTAGAGAATTCATTATTGTCATCAAGTTCTTAATCTTTTTGACAATGTTCTTTTGATGTCATAAACATCTCCATGTGCTTAACAGAATTTCCATTCTAAAAAGCAAGAACATCAACACAGTAATGATCTACAAAACAGTAACACAGTGGATACTGTAAATCAAATAGGTCTCCAAATACTTTATAGGATATATTCCGAGCTGCATAGAACTTTGAACTAATATTTATTGAGCATTTAACTAGAATTAAATCTGCATAGAAATGAAACATCTAATTTTTTTCAGAAGTTCATAAAAATCTATATTTCTACTTATTAGGTTCTGACAGCATATTCTTTGCTGTATTTAATATATTCTCACCTCTAACATATGCTTCAGTTATTAAAAAATAGTAAGTCCCTAAAGTGAGTCTATGTAAATACCTTGCACTTGACAAGTATGTTCTTGCAATTGATAATAATGCCATCAAAAACTTCTAAATTTTACTGTATTTCTCTCTACCACATTTATTTTTAATATCAGTTGTCAAAAGAGCCATTTAATTGGGCTATAATAAATTATCCATAGAATTATAATTCACCTGATGTTGTATGTACTAAGCAAAACACTGCTTAGCATGTTTTGTTATCCCAGACCAATTTTTGGCATAAAACTAGTGTTATCTCGTTTCCTTTCTTTTTTTCTTTTTCTATTTTTTTCCTAGTTGCTCAGAGAAACACATTCTTATTACTGCTTTTCTATTTTCTACTGAGTTCCATAAAGGATTGGATGACTCCAATCTTACTGAAAGGGTCAACCTACTTTATAGAGTTCACTAATTCAAATGTTAATCTCACCCAGAAACAACTTTACAAATACACTGTGAAACAGTGCTTAATCTGGACACCTAATGGTTCACTCAAGTTGACACATAAAATTAATTATCACACCTGCAATTACTGTAGTAAACCATAAAAACAAGGTGCCTAAGTAAGCAGGTTGTTCCTCTTCCATACTTTTCTGCCATGCTCTTTCTTCTTGGGAGCTGACTGACCATAGACTAAAACATGAGCCAAAATAAACCTCTCCTCTTAAGGAGTTGTGGGTGTCAGGTATTATGTCTCAGTGATGAGAAACAACTAATAGTTCTTTCTATGCACTCATTTGCTATATGCATCATGGACACACAAAAAAAGATAATAACTAAAGGAAATAAGCATGAACAAAATTATGCTTGTAATTTTAATCAAGTTTTTGTGCTCCATAACATTTATTCTACAAATTCAACTGATGTGTGTAAAATCTAACCCTTATCCTAGAACATATTTTTGATTATTTCTATCATAATGTATTGATATGATATTTAAAATAGCTTAAGAAAATGGTAAGAGAGTAGTCAATTACCTTTTAGTATTTCCTGTCAATATAAGCAAAAATTAAATTGTACGCCAAAATACATTTTTAATATAAATTTATGGCAAAGATTTTTGAAATCCTAGAATATATGTTAGAGGAGAAAAATCATTAAAAATTTTTCATGTTCACGTTTTATTTCTAACATCCTAAAATTTGTGGCCATCCAACTAAGGAAATTTGAAGTAAGACAGAAGAAAGAGTTTAGATGGGCCTAAGTTCATTTGACATTATTAATTCCAGTTTCTTACTGTCATTATTTTATTTCACTTATTTGTTTACTTATATTTTAGTTTTCTCATAAAAGATAAAACATGCAATTTTTAAATTTCTGAATCTGAGTCATTCATTTAGTATGGTGGTCTAAAGTTCCATTCATTGCCCTGGAAATGACATAATTTTATTTTTCTTTATGGTTGAATAATATTCCTTTGTACATATATACCATATTGTAAGGAAACTAGAAGGTAGATTTCAGAGAAGGGGAGGAAATGGGGAGAGGAAAGGGACAGAAAGTAAAGGATTGAAAATGAGCAAGAAATGTCATGTATGTGTACTCCTTCTTCATAATGAACATCATTATTTTATAATATATATATGCATTAATAAAAAAGAAAAAATGAAAGAGTAACTCCATTGTAAAAAATAACCTAAAAATGTGTGGACTACATGAAAAGTCCTCCAACGTGCATGTGATTTAAAGGCCAGGCATAATTTCACCGGGTACTCTTGGAAACTTAGCCTTCACAAAGTAAAAACATCATAAAGAAAACAGAAACACACTTTGGAAATTGAGGGAAAGGGTAACAAAAACAAAGAATTTAGTATTCTTTAAGAATAAAAGCAATTTTTGAAATTGGAGGAATCAAAGACCCACCTTCTACTATGGAAACAAAAAGACAATGATCTCCTAACAAATATATAATATGATATATTACATATGGCTTTGGTCTACTGGCAGAAAAGGACACTATTAAGAATCTTGTGAAACAACACACTGCACACAAATAAAATGAAGCACATCAAATTCATTCACAGATATTGTAAAAGAATTGAGGAAAATCAATACTAGAAATGCACCTATACAAATAAAACCAAGGAGCAGAAGTTATAAATTGATGTTCCAAACAGTATTAAATATATTCAAATAAAAGGGAGAAAAGAAAATATAATTGATTTATCTGTGGAAAGCATGAGAGAAATAGAAAAAAATTAACATGAAGAGTGAATCATAAGGTGCCCTCGGGAAAATACACACAAAGAAAAATTCAATAAGGAACATCAAAGAAAAGCAGGAGATAAAACAAGAAAAATATGTAAAAATGGCTTTCCCCTAAAATATTTACAGAGTTAAGTTTTTGTTCTTGCCTATGTTGTTATTGAAAGATTACACAGAAGATTTTAACTTGAAGCCAGACTCCTATACAACAATCACATTTAGAAAACAATACTTATGAGTTACAAAGAAACATAATATAAACACAATATAAGAGACTTTAAAGTATTTTTTGGAATAAAAGTCCCAAAAGCCATTTAGGAAAAAGTATCAAAACATAAAGAGAGAAAGAGAGAAAGACAGAGAGAGAGAAAAGAATATATATATATGGGATATATATATACATGGAATTTATGCATATGGATGAATATTGAAACTCCCAAGTTAGAGAAATATATGTTAAAATATTTTAATACAAGTTCTTGCATATCAGGCTGGAAAAATTAAAAGTATGATCACAAATTTTACTGGCAAAGTTGTGTAGAAAAAGTCATGCTCCTATATTTTGGTTCAAATGTGAACTGCTTCAATCTTTCAAGAATAGAATTCGGCAACTTGTAGAAAAATTACAAATGCCCTTACTTTTGAATCAAGAACTTCACTAACAAATAACCACCTTAATGATATGCCTGCCACCATATATATCCAACATGTTGTGCATTGCATTGCTTGTAATTGAAAACTACTGAACTCAATCTAAACTTCCATATTTAGAGGAATGATTGAATAAACTGTACAATATTGTACTCCCTGGTTGTAAAAAATACAATAAAAAGATTAAAGGAGTCTATAAACTTATTCAAAGTTACTTCCAGTACAAGTGATTGTGTAAATAAAAAAGAGTATAGAAAATGCTATCCTTGAATAAAAAGAAGAAAAGCATGAGAAAAAATTATATATTTGCTCATTTGTGCAAAACAATGCTGGAAGGTTAAAGCAAAAATGAAAGACATTGCTTAAGTGCAGGAAGTGGAGAGGGAAAGGCAGAAAGAAGGAAGACTTGGGGATTGAGTTGTAGGGATGATGAGAAAGGATCACTACCATGAATAAATTTTGTATAGCATTGGCTCTTCTAAATATATTGCATACTCTCTAATACATGAAAAATTAAAACCAATCAGAATGTGATGAGAACATAAAATAGAAAATAAATAATATGAAATCAACCTGATTTTATTAAAAGTGAAATATATTACTCCAATGAAGGAAAAAGGAAAGTATAATTTTATAAAATGGAGCTGATGCTTTGACCTAAAAGGATTTATAGGCTCAAAAATTTAGGCTTATCAGGCACCTGATTCAATAAAAGTTGTAATTAATTCTGTTACTGAAAATAGCATCTGACCATGTTTATCACATAGGATATACTCAAAAAATGGATGAATAAACAAATAAATTATAAATTTGAAAATGTAAAGAATATTTAGTCTTTATTATAATATTGGTTTTCAGTTGCATGTGATTTTGACCCTTAGGAAAAATTCTCTTGTCACAACTGGGCAGAGGGGAAGTACTGCTGCCATCCAAGGAGAGGCTTCTGGTATCTAGCAAGTTCTACTTGCCCTACTGCTGAACATCCCACAGTGCACTGTGGAGCCCTCATCAACTCAATTAGAGAGCCCTAAATTTCTAAAATGCCAACATTGAGAAACTCTGGCTTTAACCAAGTATAGCTAAACTGTGACAACTAAGAATAAGTTAGTAATGATCTGCATCTTTTGTATGTGAAAAGTAAGTATTCTAGATACTTTATAAATTAATATACCAGATGCAAATATTATTTTAAAGTTATTTATATAAAATGTAAGAAAGCAATGATAATTTCACTGATCGTGACTACTGTGTAAAAATGATCCCTTTTCTGTTCTTTCACTATTGTGTGGAAAATCATAGATATTAAGTAAGGTTTACACAACATCTGATCAGAGAACTATATGTTCATTCTTGGAAGTGAAAATATCTTTTAAAAACTCACCAAACACTCTAATTACTCTATTCTTGTTTTAAACAAAAATTATCCACAGCTTCCTGCAGAAGACAAGGATGCAGATGTTGCTTTTAAACTCAGCCAGATGATTTCATTAAAACCAAATTGTAAACTCAAATGTATGTTTCAATCTCGTCACTTCCTTATGGGTGCAGCATTTGAAGTCCTATATTATCAACTTTGTATACTGTACAAGCTAAGAAATGAGCTTTGAATATCACATTAAAATCCATTCAAGTAAGACACTATCATTTTTATAAAGAATAGGAATGCCTCTTAAAGTCTATTATTTACATTACTATGCTACTACGTATGTTTGTCATGTAGAAATTCTGAAGATATTATTGAATGCAGAAAATACAGCATGACAGCATATGTAAAATATCTTCTTATACCAAGAAATCTCAGATCTTTTACTAAAAGGATAATTAACCCTATGATTTGATCATGTTAGCCATGTGGATTGAGTAAATCACTGAATACAATTTATAGATGAATATATTCTTTATGATCACATGTCATTTAGTGTACCATATATTATCTTCCTTCTAAGAAATATAAAAATTGTTTATTGCTGTAATTCATTTTTAAGCATGCAATGGTTTGGGTTTTTCTAGAATTCTCAAGTCGTGTTTTGTGAAACTTTCAGGTAGGGAATGTATATGACTTAGACTTAAATAGTAAACTAGTTGAACATAACTAGTAAAATCCTCTGAGATGACAAATAGTTCTCCAAACAATAATATTTAAGTGAAAACTTATGACTAAATAAACTTATGAAAGTATTTTCTGAATCAGTACATTTAAACCAAGATTATACTTCACAGTATAATTTTACTCTAAATTTAACTCATTTTAATTCTAAAGATTAAAAAGCATGGAAAAATGTGATCCTTTCACAGGAGGCTAAAAATAATAAAAACATGTAATAGTAGTTGTTATTTTCTGAGCACCTACTGTGGCACTGTGCTTAGAACTTCACAGATATAGTTATTACTTCATTAATACCTACAATAGTTTTTTTAAAGTAGGTTTGACTTGCTCTATTTTACCTATGAGAAAATTAATGTTCAAATATGGCACAGAATTTTTCTAAAGTTATACCACATATAAAACATAGCAGTGGAACACAAACACAGGCCCATAAAATTTTAAATTCATATTGTTGCCAATAGACTACAATCTTATTCTGCATTTTCCAAAATCAAATCATTCATGAAGCCTTGAAGAAAACAAAGGTATGCTTTTTCACAATCCAAATTAAGACACATCACCAGATCATATTAATCTCTTTCAAACTTGCTTTCAGCCAAAATATAACCACACTGATCTAGAAGGCAGTATACATGGTGAAGGCTCTGAAATCATATTCATTAGGTTCAAATCCACACTCTGCCACTTCCTGTGTGACAATTGGAAAATTATCCAACTCTTTTGTTCCTCAAATTGTTCATTCCCACACTTACAGATATTGACAATATTAAATGAGGTAATATACTTAAAATACTCGACGTAAAACACCTAGACAATTATTGGTGGCTTCTATTGCTGCTGCCATTTGGTTATTGATATTATTCATACTGCAATATAACATAAAATGACAAATACATCTATTTGTCATTGTTTGTACAAATCACTATATATGATGCTATAGTTATTTTTTTAAGCACAATATATCTTGTCGTTCTCAGAATAAAAATGTTATTTTCTAGTATACTTCACAGGTTATTGGAAGAATTATGTTGTTCTGAATAATTTAGTTGTATCTTAGGTAGGCAAGAAAAATATTTTTAAAATCAATGGAATTACTGAGGTCTCAGATATGTGGAGCAGAGATAAGCTATACCAGCTCTCCTATCTCAAAGTCTCATATCTCCAAGGAATCTTCTGTAAGCAAGGTGTTGGAGGTTTTTTGGTTTCGGTTTTAGTTTGGGTTTTGGTTTTGGGTGTTTTTTTGGCATTTTAGTTTTTGTCATAAGAATTCAACTAGAATCAATTTTAGATATAAACATTTTATTTCTCCTTCACAAAAATCACACCTCTGTCTGATAGGTTTCAAATTATCCAGAATGTTAGAATTATAAGCATATTAGTTCATTTATCTTCATGCATCATTTACTTTCCTTGCTCTTTTAAAGCACAATAAATATTTTTTTCTCATAGGGTATTAGTATATGTACATGACTTACATATTATGCATACATTTTACGTTGTATATTTAATTGCACAGCAGCATATTACTATTATAAAACTTTTTCATATTGGGTATAAAATTACATAATTTCTAATGTAACTGTGAGTCAGTAAAAACAAAATGAGTATGTTTCACTTATTTTATTAATATAAAAAGAAGTAAAATTTAAAATAATCTGAGATTATAAAAAGCACATATTAACTGTGATAACCTGTAAATTATTATTTACAATTTATATTCAAGAGATTGTATACCAAAAAAATATATTCAGAGATTTATAACTGAAGCAATTTATAATCACAAAAACTGAGTCATTTCTTCTCTAACAGAATTGTATAATCATTAATCTCTAAGTAATAATAAAACTTTACTATC
>NW_004624732.1:10748908-10762260 GCF_000247695.1 Heterocephalus glaber | reverse complement strand
TACTGGGGATTGAACTCAGGAGTTTGTGCTTGCAAGGCAGGCACAGTGCCACTGAGCTAAGTCCCCGGCCTTCAACATTTATTTTTAAAATAATAATTTCTTATTCAATATTTTGAAGATTCATGATCTGTCTCAGCAAATAATAGCACACCAAAATGGGCTGAAAGCAGTCAGGCTGAAATGGATGCGTATCTCTTCAGAAGAGGGAGGAAGTACGTAGGACAGGCTACACCAGCTCTAGAAGTCAGAAACAAGGCAGATTCCAGACAGTTTGGTATTCTACCCTTTAAGTATGGTACAAGAATGACAGAAGGAAACCAATGCTACAATCTAACCAGAAATTAAAAATATAATGTGTTTTTTGCTGTTTCAAAATTCCCAAGTTCACAGAGAGGCAGAAAGCTCAAATCATCAATATAAAATATAAATCTGTGCTACTGTCAGGTGAAGCCTGATGGGTATCAGGGAATGCTTGATTTCCTGATTATGGTTACAGCAGAGATGAAAGAATAATATACAAAGAACAAGGGATAAAAAATAAAAAATAATAGTTTACCTGGAATCCCAAGGAATTGATCTTAGCTCCCTCCTAAGACCACGAGCTTAGTCGGTATTTATGATTACACAACATAGCAAGGGGTAAAGATGTAGGAAATAGCAGAACTAATGCACTAATGAGTCAGGCTGTAAAAGGGAGGAACAATGCTTTCTTGTGAAAAAGAGGTCATGGTTAACAAGCCACTTGTTTCATCTTGCGGTTCATAGTTAACAAGCCACCTGCATTATCTTTACCTAACATTTGATCTTGGAGAATGGCTGCACAGGGTCTCAGTTCCTCAGCTGGAGTGTTTTCTTGGTATTAGAGACATCATAATCTTATCAATCATTTAGACCTCAATTGTGGCCATTACAATAGGGAAGTCTGTCTCAGTACACCAGCTAAAGGCTCATTTAACAAACACATTTAGCAAGGCCTTGGAACGACTCATGATTTTAATCAATAGCAAAATTATAACCAAAATCAATAATATTTAAAGTCTGCTCAGTGCAGTTTCAAGCTAGTCTTCTGGATGCTGCTGTCCCAAATAGAATGGTAAAAACAACATTAAACTGAAACACACCTGAGGTGAGTAACAGTGGGAAACATTCTTCAAAAGTAGCAAGAAAATCAAAATTCCAAATATCAGAAAGAAATTGAAGGGTGAGAATCACAGCAAAGAAATTTAGTCTAAATAATTTTAAATATTAGTCTGAAAAGATACTCTAAATATATTTAAAATGAAGTGTGATAAAAATACAGTGATTTTCAATTTCAGTAAAAGACATATTGCCATGAACTTTCCTCAAAATATTTCTCCTCACTTTGATTACTTATCCCATCATTCTTGCCACTTTCTGAAGCAGTTCTGCATATCCTCTTTTGGTTTCTCTGTCAAGGTTGACTTGATGTCCTGAACTGACTTGAAATGCTTAAAGTTTTGATAACCTAGATGTCGGAGACTAAATCATTAAACTTATACATTACCAATGCTCACTCCAGAGAAAGCAAATTAAGTCAAATATATGCTTAGGCAAATATTTAAAGTGTCTATTTTTATCACCAAACCCTAGAACATTTGTCCTTCAACAGCTCAGTGAATAGATTATCTGAGAAATATTTATACAGTAGAATACTACCTAACAACAAAAAGGAAAAATCAGTGATACAGTTAATCCTGTGGATAAATATCAAAACTTTACGCAAACTCGTGCCAAGCTCAAAGTTTATGTGATCTATGATTTCATTTATACAAAAAATTAAAATATAAACATAAATTAGCTGCTGTCAAGAAATACCTGTAGTGGTAATAGGTTGACTGTATTTTGAATTAGCTGGAAAAATCCTATTATACGCAGGAAAATGGATGGACTGGTAAACATCATATTAAGCAAAATGAACCAGACACAGAAAGAAAAAGCATTAGCTTTCTCTAATACGGGGGAACAACAACAGCAACAAAAAGAAAACCTGAAAATGAAGAGAGACTGTATGTATAAACCCATGTGTGGAAATATTAATCGAATCTCAATAACTTGTGCTATTTATCTGTGGTAATACCTGTAATTTTTTTAATTAAAAAGGCACAAAGGAAACTTGGGGGGATGATGGACATGTTTAATGTCTTCATTGTGATAATGTTTACAAGACTGCCCAATTTTTCTGGATAAGACTTCCCATACAGAGTTGAAGAGCAACAGAAAAACAGGGTCTTGTTTTTGACATTCAAGGAAGCTTTTAGTCTCTCACCACTAAAGGTTTTCAGTAAGTATCTTTCAAGATGTTAAGTAATAGTCACCTTCTATTTCTAATTTGTTGAGTTTTTATCAATAGTGTCAACTTTACCAGGTGCTTATCTGTGACTATTGAGCTGATTCTGTATTTGTGTTTGCTTCATTGTACTAATGTGGTGTATAATGTTGAATGATTTCTTATGTTGAACCAACCTTGGATAGTTGAGATATATCCCACTGATCACAGTAAATAGCTATGTCAGTATGCTGTTTAATTAGGTTAGCTAGTATTTTGTTGAGTTTGTTTTTAATTTTTATTAATAATAAACTATAGTTTTCTTTGTTAAGTTTGTCTTGATTTGATACTAGGGTAATGTTGAACTCATAAAATGTGTCAGGAAATTTGTCCTTTGGTATTTTTTGGAAAAGTTTCAGCAACATTGGTGTTAATTCCTCTAAATACTTGGGAAAGTTAAACATAGAAGTTGTCTGGGCTGGTATGTATTTCTTCACTTTTATTTTTGGATAACTTGATCATAATATTTTTGGTATAAATCTTTTCAAATTAATTTCTTTAATTTCTCCTACTTGGACTTTGTGATTCTTTGATTTATAGATTCATGTCTCCATCAAATTTAGGAAGTTCCCAGCTACTATTTCTTCAAATTTTTTTTCTGTTTGTTCTCAATTTCATGTCCTTACACAATATATATTTAGTGTTCCTAATTATGTTCCCTTGGCTCTGTTAATTTTTTCTTATTTTTCCTCCAATCCTCAGATCACCTACTTCATTTGCCCCATCTCTAGGTTCACTAAGCCTCTCTTTTGTCTGCTCAGAGCTACTGTTGAATTTCTTTGGTGAACTTTTCAATTCATCATTTGTGTAAAAGAAGAAAAGTACAAAAGGATGTGAAGTACATTATTCCTTTTAACTTCAGTTTAAAAAGGTACAATATAATGATATAGATTTCCACTGAATATTTAATCTTTGTGGCCCACAGATTGGTAAGAAAATAAATGTTGATTAATCCAAAACAAAAATGTCAATAACTCAACAATAGCAAAGCAAGACTATTTTAAACCAGACAACTCAGAAAGGTAGTAACCTTTGTGAGTCAATATAAGATCATGTTAAAAAGATGTAGGGGGGCTGGATATTTAGCTCAGTGGTTCCGGCGCTTGCCTTGCAAGCACAAGGTCCCGAGTTTGATCACCGGTACCAAAAAAAGAAAAAAGAAAAGAAAAAAGGAGTACAAGTAAAGGGCATGAGGCTAAAAGGTGCCCATAATATTCTGTTCTTGACATACTTACTGATTATATGGATATTAACTTTATATTAAATAATTAAATTGGACATTTCTATTTTGTACCCTATCTGTGCACATATGTGATATGTTTCAAAAGTCAAAAAGAGCATAAGTTTAATTCCTTCAAAATGTAAATAATTTCCCTCAGAAACATAGTTGAAGAACAAACTCACTAGGCCTAATCATGAAATTTGACAAACACTGAGCAACGTCAATAAAGAAAATGCAATTAAATATGGCACATTGAGTTTTCTTAATAAATTGGTAATTGGTAATAAATTTGAACATTTAACTTAAGAAATCACTGTGTTTTTGATTCCACTGAGTTGAATTTAAAAGGCAAATAGATGAACTATGAACATCTGGCCCATTTTTCTTTTTTGTAGATTTTTCACTGGAAAGATCTTCATTTCTGTGACATCAGTTCAAAGAGTACAATATCAAATAGTAATGCTCACTTTTGGATCTTAATAACATTTCTGTGATTTACATTTCCCTGTATTGAAAGTTAGTATTTGTGAACCACAGTTTCTTCCAAAATTGATTCTCATCAAACATGAATTTTATGTTTTTCTGTTATAATATAATACAACATAATTGGTGGAAGGTTAGTATTTACGTCAATCACAAATCTACTCACCATATCTATTTTATTCAGCCATTAACCAGAAGAATAACACATTTCATTCTAAATGTAAAAGAAAATTGTCTTGTCTCTACAAGAAAAGACAACCTCAATCTTCCTTGTACTGACTTTTATTTTCTAGTTTTTTGAAATAAGACTAGACGTTGAGCATCTACATTTTTGGACCCATGGTAATTTTTGTGCCAAGAAGGCCCTAGGCAGAGAATATATAAGGTACCCTCAGCCCAGTAAGTCTAGTTTAAATCTTCCCAGATATAGTATCTTAGTAGCAATGGTGACTGTCTTTCTCCAATTTCAGAACTAATACCTAATCTAATGTGGATAAACTATGAATATCAGCATTGTCAAGAATGGATCAATCAAGTTTCAGCATTTCATGTTCCCATCAATCTTAGCTTTTGTTTACTACAGAATGACACATCACATTCAGGAAGTGATCATTCTCTTACTCTTATTTCCTGATTAGGGACATCAAATCTATGTACCTTGTTCTAACACTACCCTATTTAAGGAAAGATAAAGCATATCATTCTTCCATCCTACCCACTCTTGCAAGTTCTGATGTTTGGGAAGAGTCTGTTAGGAATGACTTCCTCCCATTCAGCTTCCAAAAATCTTTGGCTCATCCAGTGCTCTGCTGTTCTGTTCCATCATATTTCATTCATCATTAACAATAGCCAGAATAATAGTTATTTATGTCCACATCTTTTAGAGACTGTCTCAGTCTTTGAGGTTCCTGTCCTTTGGATATTAACTGAAACCCAGAAGTTTTGTTTATTTTTCATTATTTTTTAGTGAGTGGATTTCTAACCCATTTTCTATTGCTTCAACTAAATGAGGTCCCAAACATATCAGATAATTATAGTAAGTGTTAAAAGCTTGAGGAAGATAATTTTAAAATGGGCAAGAAAAAACATGCTAGGACAACTGTAAATTCAACTATGTGGGCCCATGTAGCCAAATATATGAATAAATGGTTTGGATTTGTAATTTCTCTACAAAATCCCATATGGCTATGTTGGCATACCCTTTTAGATAAGCTAATATTGAATATGGCCCTTCCATAGTGGTATGACATAAATTTTTGAAATATGTATATGTGAAATATGTATATGTGTGTGTAAAAATGATCAAACTCCACTGAATGTTTAATTTTTAAATATTTAGTGCAATGAAAGGTAAATAATTATTCTGAGAAACTGGCACTCATTTCAAATACTCTTATTCCATCATGATTGACATCGTTTTTAAAAATAGAAATTCTTTTTGTATTATTGATTGTTATGTTTTCAATACATAATAATTCTAGTTCTCTTGGGAAATTGGTATGTATATACATCTCATCTGGATAATTTACTCCCCCTTTTCCCCATACCCATCTTTTTATTCTCTTCCTCAGGTTTCATTCCCATCTCCATAAAGTCTGCCTCTCTGTTGCCTACCATCTTTTATTTTGCTCTTCTAAATTATTTATATTTTGATTTTCTCATATAAGTGAAACCGTGCAATATTTAACCTTCTGTGACTGATTATTTCACTTTTAATTATGGTCTAAAGATCCATTCATTTTCGTATAAATGATTCAAACATAACCTGCTTTATGCAGCACTCTACTGTGTATACATAATACATTTTAATGCACTTTTATAATTTTTTTATTTTATGAAAAAAAGTTTTATAACAAAATAATAGCAGAATATCTGTGTATCATTACCTTCAATGTACTCAGAGTATAAGACACTACCAAAAAAAAGAGACTCTCTTGCAAAGAAGAAGCATACAGATAATAACACAAAACTTTCTTTTTAATGAACTAAGAGAAAATAGTATAAATGAAACAAATTAGCATATATATTAAAATATTTTTGGAACAATGGAGTAATTTGGGGAATTACTTGAATGTCGCCCTACTTCCTATTTATCTATCTTCTATTTTGTTTTCTTTCTTTTCTCTTCTCTCTCTCTCTCTCTCTATATATATATATATATACACACATATATATAGTTTCTTATGTAAGAGAAACTGTGACATATTTAATCTTGTGTGTCTTAGTTCACTTAACATTATATTCTCTAATTGCATCCATTTACCTACAATGAGGTTTAACTTTATGGCAGATTAGTACTCCATTGGATATAAATACCACACCTTTCTAATCTATTCATCTGTTGATGGACATATACACTGGTTCCAAGATCTAGCCATTATAAATTATGCTTCTGTAAACATGGCTATTCACGTATCCCTGTAATATGCTCATTTTAACTCTTTTTGGAAGGAACTTAGAAGGAGGATAGCTGGGTGAAATGGAATTTCTACTTTTAGCTTTTTGAGGAATCTCCATACTGTTTGCCATAGCAATTGTAGTTTACATTCCTACCAAAATGTAGAAAGGTCCCTTTCCCCCCATGTCTTTTTTTTATTTATTAATTCATCTGTTGATAGGCATATAGGCCAGGTCCATAATTTAGCTGTGAAGAATTGTGCTATTACAGGCCTGAATATGGAGGAATCATTCTAATCTGATGACTTAATTCTTTTGGGAACGTACCCAGAAGAGTAATAGTTGGGTCAAATGGAATAAATATTGTTAATTTGCTGAGGACTCTGCATATCAATTTCCATAGCAGTTATACTAGTTTAAATTCCTGCCAACAATGTGCAAGCCTTCCTTTTCCCCTGCAATCACACCAACATTTTTTTCAGGATTATACATTTGTATTTTTTTTCATTAACTTTATTGGCACATTTTAGGTATACAATATATGAATGTCAGCATTTGTTGTTTTTGATTCCTTGGTGATTGACTTTCTTATTAGAGTGAAATGAAATCTCAGTGATTTTGATTTGTAGTGAAGATGCTGAATGTTTTCTCATGTCTTATTGGCAATTGTATTTCTTCTTTTGACAAATGTCTAATCATATCAATTGTCTATTTTTTGCTTTGGTATTTCATTTCTGAAAGTAATTTTTTAGTTTTTTATGTATTCAAGATATTATTTCTCTGTCATGGAGTAAATGGCAGTATTTTTTTCCCATTCTGTAGGATGTATTTTTATACTGTTAGTTGTTTCCTTTGCTGCACAAAAGCTTTAAATTTTGATACAATCCCATTTTCTTGGTATTATATTTTGTGCACTTATGATGCTATGCAGGAAGTCTTTGCCTAGGTCTATATTTTCCTGAGGTCTACCTATTTTCTCTTTCACCAGATTCACTGTTTTTTATATCTAGGTCTTCAATCCATTTTGATTTTATTTTAGTATATATATTTGGCACCTTTGTCAAAAATCAAATAGCCAAAGGTGCTTGGGACTGTTTTTGCATCCTTAAATTTATTCTATTAGTCAACATACCTTTTTTGTGTGAGTACCATGCTTTTTTCTTATTATGTCTTTGTAATATAACTTCAAATCCAGGATTGTAATACCTGTTGTTTTGCGCTTGTTGCTCAGGATTGCCTTGGCTATATGGGTCTCTTCTGGTTCTTCATAAATTTAGAATTCTCTTTTCTAGTTCTGTGAAACATGCTGTTGTATTTTGATTGGAATTATATTAAATATGTATATGTCTGCCCATTTTTACAATATTGATTCTTCCTATCCAAGAAAAGGGGATATCTTTCCATTTTCTAGTATCTTCTTCAATCTCTTTACTTAAGGATCATATAGTTTTTATTACAGATGTCTTTCACTTCTTTAGTTAGTATAATTCCATTGCTTCTTGGCCTTTAGGCTAAGATCAAGTGTGGTTAGTATAATTCTTAATTATTAATTTTTTGAAGTTATTATGAGTGGACTTGTTTTCTTAATTTCTCGGTGAGTTTTTTGTTGGTACAGGGTACACCATATATTATTGTGTGATGATTTTGTATCCTGTTATGTAATTGAAATTTTTCATTACTTCTAAGAGTTTTCTGATGGACTTTTAAAATTTTTTGCATAAAGGATAATATCATCTGCAAATAAGAATATTTTGATTTCTTCCTTTCCTATTCATATTCTTTTTATTTCTTTCTTATATCTGATCAATCTGGGCAAATCTTCAAATGCTACATTTTACAGAAAGGTGAGAGTGAACATCCTTGCCTTTCCCGATTTTAAAGAAAATGTTTTAAATTTTTCCTATTGAATTGTTCCATTTACCTGTATGTAGTGACTTTCTTTGTCTTTTCTGATCAGTTTTCACTGGAAGTCCACTTGGTATGAAAACAGTATAACTATTACTCCTTGTGCACAGGCTCTGATTATATAGAGTATCATTTTCTATCTTTTTATACCAGTGTATGGTTTTCTTTATAAATGATGTATGTTTCTTGCAGGCAAAACATAGTTGAGTCTTGTTTTTTTAATTCAATCTTCCAATCTGTACATTTTAATTGGGTATTATAGATCATTTATATTGAGTGTTATTATTGAAATATATTTACTGGTTCCTGTTATTGTAGTATTTTTTTGTAGTGCTGAATCTTTTATTTGTGTTTTCCTTCTGTTTAACAACTCGTCCAACTAGAGGTACTTTCTTCCTTTGGGATCTTTGGTGATCTTGGCCTCATTATCCATGTTTGTGATTGTTTTGGTACTTTCTCCATTGCTGGTTTGGTGAGCATGTGTTATTTGTTTGCTATGGGAAGCATTTTTTTACCCATATATTTGGGAGGACATTTTTTCAGGATATAGTTTTTTTTAAGGGCCTAAAATATTTCACTCCAAGTTCTACTTGCCTTTAAGATTTGTTTTGAGGAATCTGCTGTCATTCTGACAGGCTTGCCTTCATGAATTACTTGATGTTTACCCTAACAATTTTTAGTATTCTCTCTTTGGGTTGAATTTGGTATTTTGGAATTTTGACTGTGGTGTGTCATGGAGAGGTTCTTTTCTGGCTATGAATATTTGGAATTTTATATGCCTCATTTGCCTGGATATTCATTTCTTTCCTTATGCAAATAATTTTCTGCTATGAATTTGGAGAATAAAATGTTTATCCTTTTGGTATAGACTTCTAACCTTTCCTAAACTCCTACAATCCTTACATGTTTTTCTTGAGTGGTTTAGCAGTTATTAAATCCAGATTTTATAATATCTTATTGTTCTGAGTACATGAGTTACTACTCCAACCATGTATTCAAGTCCTGACAGTCTCTCTTTACAGTGATCATTCCTCCTGCCCACAATTTAAGTCAAATTTTTCAGATAAGAAGGGGAAAAGAATTGAAGGGAGGAGGAAGGAATGGGGAAAAAAATAAACATTAAGATATATCAAGTACAGGTACAAATTCCATATAATGAATGTGATAATTATGTATATCTAAATTGTACCAACAAATGTAAATAAAAGCTTTTAAAATTTCATATTCAGAATTCCTGCTTGATTCTTTTTATGACCTCTAATTGTTTACTAAAGTGGTCATTCATATCATGCAGGGTCTTGTTTAATTTCATGAAATTTGTATTTGTGTCTTCTTTAAGCACTTTGAGCATCCCATAATTTTAATCTGTTCATTTACATGCTCTGTGAGCTTATTGAGCTTCTTATACATTTGCTTATTTGTTTCTTATTTGTTCTCTTCAAAAATTTTATCCATTTATTTTTTGAGTACTTTGCCTAAAACTTCCTCTACCTCAGTGTCCATGAGATGAGTGATTACCTACTGGGAAGTTAGAAGATTTTGTAGACATCTTGTTGTTATGTTTCTAGTGTATTTGAACTGAGGGTTAAAGATATGTTAAGCTATCTATTCAATCTATTCAAACTATTCAATGTATTAGGACAAGTCCTGATCATTGTATTGCAAGAGAGAACAAATAAAAAATTATAACATTTGCAGAACCAAGATTATGTAAACCATATAATGTAAAACTTGTTTTAAACACTTAACACTTTTTTTCAATAACCCAGGAAGGCAGTGAAATATTACTGATTGTGAGTAGGCTAGGATGCAGAGAACAAGAGAAGAAAAAATGAAGAAGACAAGGAAGAAAATATTTCAGATAGAAGGAAAAAAGACAAGAGGAAAGGAAAAAAATGGGATTTTGGTGGCATTATTTTTATAACTGTAATGGAGGGAGGAAAAGAGAGAAGAATGAGAAATTATTGGTGGGGTGGGAAAAGGAAGAAGAAGAAAGAAGGTATATTTGGAAAAAAAAAAAGAAGGTATATTTGGAAATTGAGGGTAGCTTTAAGAAAATTGGCACCAATTAATATGCTATTTGAATCCTCTATATACAAATTTTTTCATTAATTTTATTGGTACATTTTAGGTATACAATATGATGACATTCATCATTGGGAATTTATACCTTTATATGATACATCTTGGTTCTTATTTTTTTCCCTATTTACCTGCCCTCCCTTAAACCTCTCCACTCTTCATATTTATATAATGAAAATATATTGTTTTCATTTTTTGCTTTTCTCATATTTATTTCTTTTCCTTCTTTCCTTTCGCCTACCCCTCCCACTTCCCCTTCCCCTTTGCCCCCTTTCATCCTATTTCACATTATGTGTTATACATTTTGATCCTTATTTATGCTTTCAGTTTCTCACATCAGAGAAACTATTTGGTATTTACACATGTGTGTCCTATTTGTTTCACTTAAGAGTTTGCCCTCAATGTTCATCCTTTTAGCTATAAATGTCTCTAGTTTCTCATTCTTTATGACTGAGTAGTGCTCCATTTTATTTAAAAACACATTTTCTTTATCCAGTCTCCAGTTGTAGGGCAATTGGGCTGTTTCAATGTTTTAACTATTACAAACTATGCCTCTGTGAACATGGGTGCACATATATTGCTGTGTTATGATTCTTTTAATTCTTTGGGGAAGATACCCATCAGGGGAATAGATGGATCAAATGAATCTCAAGTCCAAGTTTGCTGAGGTATCTCCATACTGATTTCCACCATGGTTGCACCAATCTACTCTCCCACCAGTAGTGGAGCAGGGTTCCTTTTCCCCACAGTCCCTCCAGCATTTGTTATTGGTTGATTTCTTGATAATAGCCATTGTTTCTAGGGTGAAGTGGAATCTCATCATTGTTTTCATTTGCATCTCTCAGGTGACCAGTGATGTTGAACATTTCTTCATATGTTTATTGTCATTTCTACTTCTTTGAGAAATGTTTGTTCATTTCAGATGCCCAATTTTGGATTGGGTCTTTAAATTTGGGAGGTCTGATTTTTTTAAGTTCATTATATATTCTAGATAGTGGACCTTTGCGTGAGGAACAGCTGGTGAAGTTTTTTTCCTGCATTGTGGGTTGTCTCTTCATGCTGTTGGTGGTTTCTCTTGTTGTGCAGAAGCTTTTTAATAAGATGAGATCCTTGTTGTTGATTCTCTGTGCTAGTTCATGGGCAACTGAGGTTTTGTTCATGAAATCTTTTCTACAACATTGTCTTCAAGAGTTCTACCTAACCCTCTCTACCAGCCAGTTTAGTGTTTCTGTTTTAATATTTATATCTTAGATTCATGTTGATTTTAGTTTAGTGAATGGTGAGAGATACAGGTCTAGTTTTAATCTTTGGCAAGTTGAAACCCAATTTTTCCATAACCATTTATTAAAGAGGGTATCTTTCCTCCAGTGAGGATGTTGGGCTTCATTGTCAAAGATGAGGTGGCTGAGTGTGTCTGGAATTGTTTCTGCATCTTCTAATCTGTTCCACTGGTGCTCAGGTCTGTTTCTTTGCCAGTACCATGCTGTTTTTATTACAATAGCTTTGTAGTATAGTTTCAAGTTCCAGATTGTGATACCCTCTACCTTGTCTTTGTTGATTACAATTGCTTCTGTTACTCTAGGTCTCTTCTTGTTCCAAATGAATTTTTGTATTGTTTTTTCAAGTTCTGTGAAATATGCTCTTGGAATTTCAATTAGGATTCATTGAATCAATATAGCAGTTTTGGAAGCATGGCTATTTTCACTATATTGGATCATCCAACTCAGGAGCAAGGGATGTCTTTCCCTTTTATGATATCCACTTTCATCTCTTTTTTTTCAGAGTGTTATAGTTTTCAGAGTAGAGGTCTTTGATTTTGACTTCTTTTGTTAGGTTGATTCCTAGATATTTCTTTTTTTTTTTGGATGCTATTATGAAAAGAGTTGTTTCTCATCCCTCCCGCCACTCCCAGACAAAGCAAAGGGCTTTTGGGCCACTGTCTGTCCCACTGCTCCCAGCCTAGAGGAAGGGGCTTTTGGACTGCCACTTGTCATGCCACTTAAGGCCCAGAGGTAGGGGCTTCTGAACCACCCTGTCACTGCTCCTGGTCCAGAGGAAGGGGCTTCTTGGCCAGCATCCCTCCTACTGCTCCCCCCACACAGGAAAGGGCATTTGGGCCTCTGTCTGTCCCACCATTCATGGCCCAGAGGAAGGGGCATCTGGGTCACCATCCATGTCACCTCTCTGGGCCTCTGTCCCACCTCTCCCAGCTCAGAGGAGGTGATCCACATGGGCCCCAAAAACACCCGAACCACAGCACCAGTTGAAATGAGAAAACACGTAAATAAGTCTCAAAACCAGGCTTCCAGATCACCTACATCACTCTGATACTCAATCACCTGGACCCACTGAACTGGTAACAAAAAGGGACATGGAAAAAATGAAATCAGAAACAATTTCTCAGATAACAGGAGAAATTGTGCTCCTAGTGCAAGACATGATTAATATATCCAGAGAGGAGCTGAGGAACATGATGGAATCTCAACATAGGAAACAAATGGAATCCATAAAACAGATGCAAATGGATTTTCAGGACATGAAAAACTCCATTGAAAGTCTACACAGCAGAATAAGCCAATGTGATGACAGAATTTCAGATACAGAAGACAAGATTGCAATTAATGACCAGGAAAAGAAAAATTTCTTCAAAATTATAAGGGAACACAAGAAAGCAAGCCAGCAGCTGCTAGATGATGCAAAGAAGAATAACATAAGACTGTTTGCAGTCAATGAAAAAACAGGAGAGAGTGTAGATAACATAAAAAAAAAAAACCTCTTCACAGAAGTAATGGCAGAAAACTACCCAAGCAGGGGAAAAGAGCTTGACATACAGATAAGTGAGGCAAATAAGACTCCAAATAGCCTTGATCAAAAAAAATATACACATAGGCATATAATTGTTAAGATTCCAGAAAC
>NW_004624732.1:10707753-10744087 GCF_000247695.1 Heterocephalus glaber | reverse complement strand
GGGCTAGGAATGGGGAAAAATAAGAACCAAGATGCATCATGTAAAGGTACAAGTTCCCAATGAGAAATGTAATTGTGTTGTATACCTAAAATGTACCAATAAAAGAACTTAAGAAAAAAAAAAGAGCTGTTTCTCAAGTTCCTCTCTCAGTGAGTCTGTTGTTCATGTACAGGAAGGCTATTGATTTTTCTTCATTGAACTTATATTCAGCTACTCTTCTGAATTTGGTTATTAACTCTAGAAGACTTTTGGTGGAGTTCTTGGTGTCTTCTATATAAAGTATCATGTCATCTGCAAATAATCGCAATTTAACTTCTTTGTTTCATATCTTTATTCCTTTTATTTCTTTCTCTTCTCTAATTGCTGTGGCTAATATTTTCTTAATATTGATTAAGAGTGGTGATACTGGATATTCTTGTCTTGTTCCTGAATTTAGTGTGAAGGATTTCAGTTTTTGACCATTTAGCATAATATTGTTTATTGGTTTTTCATAAATGGATTTTAGCAGTTAAGAAAGAGACCATCTATTTCAATGTTCTGTAGGGTTATTTCCATGAATGTGTGCTGCATTTTGTCAAATGCTTTTTCTGCATATATTGAGATGATCATATGATTTTTGTCCTTCACTCTACTAATGTAGTGTTTTACATTTATTGATTTGCATATGTTGGACCATCTTTGTATTCCTGGGATTAATCTGTCTCGGTCAGGGTATATGATCTTCTTGTTGATCTTCTGCATTCTGTTTGCTAGTATCTTATTTAGGATTTTTGCACCTATGTTCATTAGGGAGATTGTCTTATAATTTTCTTTTTCAGTTAATTATTTCTCTGCTTTTGGGATAAAGGTGATGCTTGCTTCCAGGAATGAATTTGAAAGTACTGCTTCCCTTTCAATTTCACTGAAGAGTTTAAACAGTAGTGGCAGTAGTTCTTCTCTAAATGTCTTGTAGAATTCAGCAGTGAAGCCATCACGACCCGAGCTTTTCCTCATTAGTAAGTTTTTAATTACGTTTTCAATTTTGTCGATCGATACTGGGTTGTTTAGAGATTTTAGGTCTTCTTCCTTCAACTTTGGTAATTCATATGTATCTAGAAATCTGTCCATGTTTTCCATCTTATTGGTATATAGGTTCTCAAAGCAGGTATTGATGATCCTCTGGATTTCTGGTGGGTCCTTTGTAATTTCACTTTTTTCATTTTTAATTGCATGAATTTGGGCCATTTTTTTATCTTTTGTACCGGGGATTGAACTCAGGACCTTCCACTGGCAAGGCTGGCAGCATCACCACTGAGCTAAATCCCCAGTCCTTGGGCCTTTTTTTTTTGATAAGGTTGGCTAAGGCTTTGTCAATTTAGTTTATTCTTTTTGAAGAACCAACTCTTTGCTTCATTGATTGTTTGTATTGTCTCTTAGTCTCCATTGTATTGATTTCTGCCCTAATCTTTATTATTTCCTCCTGCTCTTCTTTTTCTAGAAGCTTGAGGTTCAGCCTCAGGTTGTTTAACTGAGTTCATTCTGTTTCCCTAATATGAGTATTCACTGCTATGAATTTCCCTTGTAAGACTGCTTTCATTGTGTCCCATAAATTCTAATATGTTGTATTGACATTGTCATTTAATTGTAGAAACTGTCTGATTTCTTCTTTAATTTCTTCTGTGATCCACTGGTTGTTCAGAAGTGTGTTATTCAATTTCCATGTGTTTATGGAATTCTTGTGGTTTCTTTTGCTATTTATCTCCAATTTCATCCCAATATGATCTGATAACATACAGAGAATAACTTCAATTTCTTTGCATTTACTTAAAAATGATAAATGAGCAAATATGTGGTTTATTTTGGAGAATGACCCATGTGCAGCCAAGAAGAATTTGTATTCTGATTTTGTGGAGTGCAACACCCTGTAAACATCTGGTTAGCCCATTTCTTCAAGACTGGTTGAGTTCTAGTATTTCATTGTTAATTTTTTGTCTAGTTGATCTATCTATTTGTGACAGTGGGGTATTGAGGTCCCCCACTACTATTGTATTAAGTGTTTATTTGATTTTTCATGACAGTTAATATTTGTTTTATATACTTGAGTGCACTCATATTTAGTGCATATGTATTTATGATTGTCATCTCGTCCTTTTGGATTGTTTCTTTTACAAGAATGTAGTGGCCTTCTTTGTCTCTGTCAATTAGTGTTGGCTTGAAATCTATTTTTCTGCAAATAGGATAGCTACTCCTTTTTGGGGGATTCCTTTTGCATGAAATAACATTTTCACACCCTTTCATTCTCAGTCTATGAGTTTCTTTTTGAATTAAATGTGTTTCTTGTATGCAGTATATTTTTGGATCTTGCTTGTTGACCCATTCTGCCAGTTTATTTCTTTTGCTTGGTGAATTGAGACCATTAACATTGATGGTTATAACTGATATGTATTGACTTATCCTTGTCATGATCTTTTCCTGTTCTTAGATGCTCCACCTTTGCATTTAATTTCTTATCTTGCCTGATGAATTCATTCTGCTGGGCTTCCTGGGGTTGTGATCCTCATTGTCTTTTCCTAGGATGTTGTTTAAAATTTTTTTAGAGTCCTGGTTTGGTATTCATAAATTCCTCAGGTGTTTTTTGTCATGAAAGTATCTTATTTCTCCATCAATTTTGAAAGATAGTTTTGCAGGGTACATCAATCTGGGTTGGAAGTTTCTTTCTTTTAGGGCTCAAAATACTTCTCTCCATGCTCTACGTGACTCAAGGTCTTGTATTGAGAAGTCTACTGTGATTCTGATGGGCTTTCCTTTATAAGTGATTTGTTTCTTTTCTTTAATTGCTTGTAGCATTTTGTTCTTCTGTTGGGTTTCTGGAATCTTGACTATTACATGCCTAAATGTAGACTTTTTAGATCAAGGCTAATTTGAGTCCTATATGCCCCACTTATCTATATGTCAAATTCTTTTCCCCTGCTTGGGAAGTTTTCTGCCATTAAGTCTGTGAACAGATTTTTGTGCCATTTTCACTATCTCCTGTTTTTTCACTGACTGACCAGTCAGTCTTCTGTTATTCTTATTTGCATTATCTAGAAGCTGCTGGATTTATTTCTCATGGTCCCTTACTATTTTTAAGAAATCTTTCTTTTCCTGGTCACTAATTGCAATCCTGACTTCCATATCTGATATTCTGTCCTCACATTGGATCATTCTGGTTCATTAACTTTCAATGGAATTTTTAATCTCCTGGATATTTGTTTGCATCTGTTTTATTGATTCCATTTGTATCCTATGCTGGAACTCCATCATGTTCCTCAGCTTCTCTATTTTTTTTTAATCTGTGTCTCCTCTGCAGTCATTAATCATGTCTTTCACTAGAAACACAATCTCTGTTGTTATCAGAGAAATTATTTCCAATTTTAATTTTTTCTAGATCTTCTTTCATTGCCAGTTCAGGGAGTCCAGATGGTTGAGTATCACTTTGTTCCATTTCTTTGCCCCTTGGGGTTTCCTTAGGTGATCTGCAAGTCTGGTTTTGAGTCTTGCTTACATTTGTTCTCATCTCAATAGATGCTGTCTTTCATGCCTTTGTTGAGGTGACTCTGTGCTAAACCAGTGGGCTTCAATTCTCAGCAAGCCTCAGAGAGGGTTTCTCTCTGCTGGTTACCACTGTGCCAAATTTTTGGTTCAGAATGATGGCCTTCTGGGTCCCTCTGCTATGCTGTTGTCTGTGTGGTGCCCTGGCTGGGGCCTGTGCACCTGAGCCACTATTGTCAGGCAGGCTTCTGGCTTGGCTCTGTACACTTACTAGTGATATCTGGGTGGGCCTCTGGCTGGGGTCTGCATGCCTGCACAGCTGTTTTCTATTCAGGCCTTTGGCTGGGGCCTGTGCACCCAAGCTGCGGGTGTTTCTCTATATGCAATTTTTGATGAGGTTTAATTGACATGTCTAAGAACAATAATGTATAAACTAAAGCAACAATTATTCCTTGTTCTACATTTCACATATAGAAATACTTCATACATATATATATACTATACATATACATATATATTCTGAGACAGAGGCAAATGGAAGACCAAAAAGGGAAAAATAAATAAATGCAAATAAAAAATAAAAATATATTTTTGTGATAATATTTGTATCACACAAAAGCAATAGAAAAGAGGGAGTATTGACTGAATATGAGAGGGAAATTTATTGAAGGGGTTAGGGTAAGAGATTAAATGGAACATGGTGGAAGGAAGGTACAAGGATATTGTGGCTGATTTATGACCAAACTAAAAAACTAATTTAGTTCACCCTGTGAAACAGCTCTTGATATGGAGAACCTTATGTGCTTAGATAAACAACTATAGAGATAAATATAGTACCTCCTAATCCTACACTTTTATTAGCACAATGCTGAACTCTAATCTCTTACTTAAAGCAAAACCAGATAAAAGAGAGAATGAAAAGGAGAAAGAAATAAAAGAATAAAAACTATTTTGCATTGATAGTATTGGCATAAAGCAAACGAATGTTGAGGGAGAAGGTTTGAGACAGTATGAAAGGAGAAGTAAGTAAAAAGAAAGTGAGGAAGTTTTAATGCAAGATTGCAGAAGGTACAGGAAGATTGGAATCAATTTATTATGAAACCAAATAGTTTTGTCAATCTTGTAAAAACATCTATGACATGGGAAAAACCTAATATACCTTGGTAAGAGGAATAGTTCAGATTCTTACTCTCATAATAGTATAATAGAACCAACCCCAGGCTCTCTCTAAAAGCAATACTACATGAAAGAAAAAAATTTAAAGCCACACATACTCAAAAACACAAAAGTAAAGGATGTTTTTCAGTGCTTTTATGCAACAGTCAGAATTTTACCAGTGTGCTCTTACCTGTTATTTCAAAAATGATGAGTCCTTGTCTTGTAGCACTGAGCTTTAGTCCTCTGCATTTGTGACTGTGAAGTTGAGTGTGTCAATTGGAATTTGTGCTGGTTTCCCTGTAATGATGTGCTCTTCCCTGCCAAGGATTGAAGTGATTGGAAGTCCGGACTGACCACTGAGACTGCTCCTCATTTCCTCTTCAGGTAGAGCTCTACTGAACAGCCAGTGGTTTTGGTTTCCCATCTTGTGACCTGACACCTTCAATTGTATCAGACAGGGGAAAGTAGAGTGTAACTAGTCAGGAGCCCTTTCTTCTCCTGATGTCTGAAGGAAGTTTTTCCAGTCTCCACCCCCCTGCTCTCTACAATCATCCCTGCAACTGCTTATGTCAGCTGTTTCTATGTCACTCCTGGGGAGTGCAGGATGCCAAATGCTCTGACCGGACCAGTCCTTTTCAGTATTCTGACCATGCTCAAACTCTAATTGTCTATACTGAGCCCATAAATTCTGTGGTATTTAGGGTTCCATGAAAGAGCCCTGCTTGGAATTCAGTAGTGTTTGGGGGATGATAGGAGGAAGGTCACATGTCTACAGAGCTCAGCAGCCTTTGATGGACAGTGACAGGAATCCTAAGCAGATGAGCTCATCGGCATGTGGAAAGTGGGTGTTGAGGGGAATCTCAAAGGGGCACAGAGCAGGCAGCTTTTGCATGGGTGGTGAAAGAAGCCTACTCTTACAATGATCTAGTGTCTTTTCTCTAGCCCTGTGTCAAATGAGTCACAGCTGCTGCATGACCCTGAGACTCTCACTGTCCCTTTGACCCCTCAGTGTCTGGTTCTGGATTACTACCCAGGACTCTCCTCTAGTTCTTCTATGTCACCAGGACTGGATTTTCCTAACTTAGTCATAATCCCCTGAGTGATTCTCTGGTTTGTACTTGTCTCAGTGCCTTGTCCTGAGGATATCTTGTCTTGTGAATATCTTGAGCATGAGGGTCTCTCTCCCTGTAAAAAGGCAGTTAGGACAAATGGGTACAGAGTAGCAGGTGCTAGGATGAGCATTGATTTCAGCCTGGACACCATTACTGCACTTGGTTTCTACCTTTGGGGGATTAGATCTTTTCTCAAGATGGCATGTTCACCAGACCAGACAAATGAGACAGCATAAAGAACTAAGCCTGCTTTTTTTTTTCTTGGTAACCCTGATACTGAAATTCATCTTGTGAGCTTCTCCCTCCAGTTGTCCTTTCATGATTGTGTTTTTATTTCCTCCCCATTTTCGGGTTTGTGTGGACCTTGCTAAGAGTCGTCCACACATCTCATGAGCCCTGTTGCCTTTAGCTGGCCATGATATCTTGCCTCCAATTCTTTTCACTTTCTAAAGCAGTTCTGGAAATCCTCTTTCAAGAAGGTCTTTAATTCTACTGTTGTTGCTGTCTTGAATTCATGAATCAATTCGAATCATTTACTGTTCAGATCATTTTGAGTTGGTAAAGAGCCAGAAATCACATAATACAAATTTGATGAATAAGGTGAATGAGGACATTCTGTAGAATTTTTCAAGCCTACTTTTCCATTGTATGGCACTAAGGAGCCACATTCACCATATTTTTATATCACACCTTATAAAGACATTCACAAAAGTGGACTTCCAGAACTGCTTCAAAAAGTGGCAAGAATGACAGGATAAGTATGACCTAACTGACAGTATTTTAAGGAGGATTAATGGCAATGAATCTTTCATTGCACTAAATTTTCAAAATTTATTTAATTCCTGCATATTTTGATCACCTCTTATATGTAAACATATGTAGTTATTTCTGTCCTTTGGTACCAATTTTTCTTAAATTGTCTTATTTTCATATTTTCTAATATATACATTTTATATTAAATTAATATGCAAATAACTAAATCTAAGTTTTTGTTTTGTTTTGTACCAGGGATCAAACTCAGGACCTTGTTCTTGCAAGGAAGGCAAGGGCACCACTGAACTAAATCTCTAGCCCTAGGTGGTATTGTTTTTAAATGAAGTAATGTTATATCACGTAATTGTAATAATTATTTTCATTATGATATATAAGTAGTCCAAATAACAAATTCACATTATTTTTGTATGAAATGTCATACATATAAAATCATCTTTATTAAAGAAATTGTGTACTCTTATCTATAGACAATAACAAGTGTCTACTGTTCAAAGGTCATAAATGGAAACAACTGGTAATAGAAATCAGCAAGTAAAGAAAAAAGAAAAAATAAGCTTCTACACCTTAGAAATTTCAAGGTTAAGTATATATTTCAGCGATTTAATTCATAGACAAAATATCACCCACTTTAAATATTACAGAACAAAACTAATTCTAAACACAAATATATGCTTAAATAGTCTCTGAACTGTTTAGGATGATCTTAACTTATCAAGCAATGACTACATGGCAGGTACATGTGTTAATCCTGCATAAATAAATAAATAAATACTTTCTATAATCATATTGAGGTTGCTAAATCATTTTACTATGAAAACTGAAACCCAAAAGAAACAAAATTGTCCTGACATCAAGTCTAATTTTAGTCAAGTCTAATTTTATTTTGACACTTTTAACATTTTCTTGATCCTAAAACTCTTTCTGCCATTTAGTGACTTTTTCAGGATATCTAGATTTCTAATGACTTTTCCAGGATATCTAGATTTCTAATGACTTTTCCTCAGTTATATTTCTTGACATTGTTTCATTTAATTTTCATGTTTTCTAGGCCTTAGAATGCTTTTTCCAATTGTTTTTAAATTGTTAACATTTTCAATTGTCATTAAAACTCTATTCATCTTTAAAGGCAATTTTTGTATTCTTTGTGTAACCTTTTAATACGATTTTATAATCTATGTGTAAAAATTATCCATTTCTCATATTACATAGTTCCATTCTCCCTTATGACTCATAAGCTTAGCAATGTGTTTATAACTCCTGGTAAAAATTGCATGTTTGTTAGTTGAGAGATATTGAACTATTCTGCTTTAAACCCATCTGCAGTTCAATTCTGACAGTTAATACAGACTCAGCAAAGTAAGAACTGAGTCTGATACAAGATTGTCCTCACTTTAAGGACCAGCCACACTGAGGTTCCTGTGCTAAAAGCACACCTGTAATTTAATAGACTGACTCACAGAACTCAACGAAGTGCTACACTTTCAACTAAAATTTAATTTTAAGTGACCAGCTCAAGACCAGATGAATGAAGGGACGTATACAACAAGATATGTTAGCAATATTGTATAAGTGAGCTTTCTCAACACTGGCCACAATACTCAAAACTCAGACTTAAGGAGTAGCTTAATTTGGCTCATGGTTTCAGAGGGTACAGAAAACACTCCTGTGGCCCCACAGCATGAGCATCATGGCACAAAGGGATGGCAGAGCAAAAATGGTGGTTCATGGTAGCCAGGAAGCAGAGCAAGATAAGACCAGCAGCCAGGAATGGGCAGGGGCCAAATACAGATACAAAGTCATGTATCTCCTAGACACAAAAGCACTCCTAGAAATGTGCTTTTCTAATTCTCTAGACCACATCCAAGCCAACTGAGTTGATGTAATTAAGCTTAATCACCACATTCCAACCCTTGTAAACCTAACACTGAACACATCTCTTTAAACCATACTTAATCCCCAAATAAAGACAATAACTTTTATAATTCCAGTTGAGATCATTGTACTATCATGCATATAACCAAGAACAATAATCCTTCCCCAAATCCTCAACAGTTCCAGCATTTTTCAAAAGTCTGAGTCAAAGCAACTCTTAGCAGTTAGCTTCTGTAAAAACCAAAAGCAAGTTACATAATCCCAAAATACAATGACACAGGACAAATATTCTCATTCCAAAAAGGAGAAATAAAGGCATAGAAAGTAACAGGACCAAAGCAACATTAAAACTTGGCAGGACAAACATTTTATCCAGCAGCTCCATGTTAATTTCAGAGGGTTTGGGTAGACCCACCGCTGAGGCCTTCCTTGTTGGAGCTCTCATAGCCTCTCTCTTGGACTGGCTCTGCTCACAGCCTTCCTCAATTTTTAATATTTCTGGGATCTTGAGCTTGCTGGAACCTCTGATGCAAGTTTGATTCATTCCCACAGCTTCACACAATGCTCTCTAAGTGGTTTCTTGATTAGTTTCAGGAATTCCTTCAAAATCTTGCTGGCATCTTCCCTGCTTCCACAACCCTTGCATTCTGCATGCTGATGAAACCAGTATTACATCTATAATGTCAATGTCTGCTTTCAGTGGGAGCAGCAGCCAGACTTCCCTGGATGATGGCAGTAGTGAGCTCTAAGGGCAAGATGGCTGAGCACAGTTAAATGAATCCTGAGAACTTACTACCTAGATGGCCCTTCTCAAGCAAGAGTCTCGGGACTCTCTTCTCAAATGAAAGGTTGACACTTTCATTTAGGATCTCCACCCCCACAAAATTGATTAAAATGGTTGCTGAAAGTTTTATTATCCATCAATACCCATTTTCCATTTTGTAGAATTATGGCTCCTTCCCTTTTGTGTACTCAGAGTAAAACTACTACTGTCTTATGTTGTTTGGATAAGGTTTGAGTGTGTCCCTCAAGACTTCATGTGTTATAAGCTTGGTCCTTGATGTGTTGATGTTGAAAAGTAGAGGAACTTTTAACAAGTGGAGGCTAGTGCCAGGTATATTGATCAGCTTTCCATCTCTGGAAAGAAAATATCTGAAACCCAAAATGTAAAAAAGGAGTTTATTTGGCTCATGACCTGAGGTTTAAGTCCATGGTTGACTGGCTCCAATGCAAGAATGTAGCAGAATGTAGCAGAAAATAGTGGCCAGGAACCAGAATGGGAACAAAGTCAATGAGAAATATGTCTTAAAAAGGTAAACTAATAATGACCCACTTTCAGTTGGGTCCCACATTATAACAACGCATTCAGCTATGAACACCATCAGATTAATATACTGATGAATGTAGTGCCCAAGGTTGAATCAACTTAAACTGCCCTTGAGAGAGGTTAATGTAATTTCCCTCAAACTTCAGTTAGTTTCTTCAAGAGAAAATTTTTATAAAAGAGCAAACTTGACCCTCTACTCTCTGACTCGTCTTGTCATAAAGTGGCTCCCTCTTGCATATACTTTTACCATGATGTAATCCATCATGTGGTGACACAGCCAAAGGAGCCCTCACCAGATTCAGCATCACGGGACTGCCTGATCTTGTACTTTCAAACCGTAACTCTGAACAAAACACTTTTTACTTGACTTTTCAGCACTTCTTGATACCATTCTGTTTTAATTCCTTCGGTTTCTAGCGTCTTAGTGAAATTCTGTTTGCATGCTGAATGCACTTCTTCCTCACTCAGTCTATTTGATTTTAATTTTGTTTTTATCCCTGGTGAAGCACAGTTTTCTATAGTGCCACAAACAAACTTGAAATCTCTAATTTATTGATTAGTTTTTAACCAACTGGTTTCAGAGTTATCCAACCTCTCCAGTCATATAATTTTCAAATGCTTTCCTTCTCTTGCTTCTGTGACACATAAGCCATCTAATTTTGAAAACAGTCTCCCACCTACACATTGATCAATTTTTCTCAGATTCCAGTGTAGAAATTCTTATCTCAAATCTCTTCCACAATCTACATTTTTTTTCTTAAGGATTGCTTAATGTTCTATAATTTCAGGTCCATGTCCTAATAGATGACTAAAATACTGAGATGACAATAAATATAAAGTTCTGTGGATGTAATTTTGTTAACCTTTTCTGAAGTTGGCAACAACTAAGAAGGCAAAAATGCATGTAAAGGATACAGTTATAATTTTTCAAATGGCTTATGGATTAATAAAATTATAATAAATATAGCTTAAAACTATATGGGATTAGCTACTTTCTGTATTTGATAATTAATATTATGCCAATTTTATTTGATTAGGGAAACATGGCTAGGTAGTAAAATATTATTAAGGTATTTCCATGAACATAATTCTGAAATAGATTAGCATTTGCATTAGTAAACTGAATAGGGAAGATCTGCCCTCACCAATCTTTAATGCATTGGATGTATGAATCATTCAATCCATTAAGAATTGGCTGGAATAGAACATAAAGGATGGGTGAATTTGCTCCTTTCTGGTACACTCACCTTCTCCTGCCCTAGACATTGAAGCTCCAATTCTCTGTTCTTTGGGTCCAAGTTGTAACACAAGTTCTCTACTGTCTTAGAGAATTTTCACTCATTGCTGAGACAAATTATAAGGCTGACAAGGGCTGCTTTTTTAGCTGGTATCTTTGAACCTTTCCAAGCTCTTCCCACAAGCCAGATCTAAGGTTCCTGAATCACATGGTCAGGTAGTCAGCAATAACCCCACTTCTCTGGTACCAAATTCTGACTTAGTTACTTTTCTCTCATTGTTGAGACAAAATTCCTGCCCCTTTTATATTCTATCTAGGGTACTTGGCTTAGGGTAGGTGCCAAACCAATCTGTGGACTAATTTAGTAATCACAAACTAATTTAAGCATTATATATCCTAGATTCAGCCACTTCCGAAAAAGTCCTACCTATGCACGAGGCTTTAGGACATCTAGACACTAAGTATAATATCAACCAAGGGCTCAGGCCTTAACTCAGACTGAATTATACCAAGGTTTTCCTGATCCCTCAGCTTTCAGACCACATACTAAGTTGCTTTTCAGCCTCCATGATCATTTGAGCCAATTTCCACAATGGTTCTTCTTGCATACCTACACACATCCAGTTAGTCTGTTTCTCTTTAGACTATTTTATCTCATTCTTCACAGTAAGAAATTGAAGCATGTGAAAGTTAAGAAAAATTTCCTAAATTATCACTTAAGAACTTTTGATGTTAGGATTTAAAGCCTAGAATTCTTATCTTAATTGTATTTCCAGCAAGTAAATATCTTTCACTGTGGGTGTTGGAAGAAGTAAGAGAGATAAATATTTGTTAAGTAATAACTACTCCCCTCTTTATGTGCTTAGGGAACATAACAGGATATAAGGGGATGATTTTCTTGAAGTCAAATGTTTTCATCCGTGAATTGTGAGGGGGGAGAGAGAGAGAGAGAGAGAGAGAGAGAGAGAGACTCACAGAGAAAATGCAAATGGAAGAGGGGAAGTAAAAAGAAAGGAAAGAAGTGAGGAAAAACCAAATCAACCCTTTCAGATTTTATAACTAGTGTGTGATGACAGGATCCCTTCCAGATATTTGCTGTGACCATAAAAAGAAATAACAATGACACATTAAGGCAGAGTGCAAAATTTAGGGCTAACGTGGATTCATCCACAGACAAATTATCTCCAGCCTGTCCATAAGACGAAAAGTAGTTCTCTGTCATTTGTATTATCATTATTCAAGTGTTTTTTTACTTGTTATTAGAAGTATTTTAATGTGTTGAGGGGCAGATCTGATCTTTCATTTTGCTATCTGGCGCAGTGTTGCAGACATAGTTTGCTGAGTTGGATTGCATTTCAAAAGCAGTGTGAGTTTGCTAGCCCACTCTCCTCTTACCCTCAACTTCAATACAAAATGAAGATTATCATAATTAATATATTATAATTATCTTCTGTACTTTATTACCATTATTTTTATTATTGTTACTATCTCTTGTAGGATAGATTTCATATATTTCTTTCTGTGATGATTTAACCACACATTTCTAACTACTTTTACAGTACACATAGATTACTGTTTCATTAACTTTAAGCTTTCTATATACAAGGTAAATATGAAGACAGTTTTAAAAACAGCAGATTATGAGTACTTGGTTGAAGGCATATGAGTGGAAAATTTCTTTGAAAATGCTTTTATTGCGCATTGAATCTAAGGAGTGGTTAGTATGGCATGAAATTCTGCAACCTAGCTATAAAACCAAAAGACAAATATCTACTCCATAGGAGTGTGCTTTACCTAAATTTACAAACCAAATTTCAGAGACTACAATGCTAATATGAATATGTACATTAATTAGAACTGAATAATTTTACTGAAATAATTCAAATGCCTTCTACTTATTAGTTTTCAATTCCTTGGAAATGTGATTTATTTTTTTCATGTCTCTAGCAAAATTAGTTTTGAGACTTTTATTTTACCTTCTAATTTCTCTTGATAACTTTCTTCTTTCATTCCTACAACTGTCATACTCAGTCTGATCTATGTTACTCAATGTATAGATCTGATGCAAAAGATGCCAATCAGTCTTTCCTATTCTAAACCCACTCTTGCCAATTCAACCTTCTACTGTCAATTCTTCTTCTACTGTCACTTCCTCTATGAATTCTGTTTTAAATTTCACCCTAAGTATTTATTTATCATAATTCTAGTATCCTTTTAGCACCAAGTAACCTCTTCCATCCAGACAGGTGACCTCAACCTGAAGTGATCTTTTTTCTCTCTAAAATTATATGATATATACCAGTGGAACTCTGTATACAGCACCTTCTATAGTTAGATATGAATGTCTTCCTTATGTTCCTGAATGTTGAGACTATGATATAACATTTTTACATACAACCTAAATTCTTAGCATAAAACTGTATAATCAAGTTCAAAATTCTTTTTAAATAAATTATAAACTATGAACAATAATTACTTAATTTTTGAGAAAATTGTTTGGAAGGAAATAACAGAGCCCCATGAAGTAAGAGTGCTATTAACTTTATTAAAATAAACTGTGTATATCTTCAGCTGTATAAATGCAGGCAAAATAGTACTAAAACTTTAAATGAAACTTTCCATCCTCTTTTCTTCATAGTAGGAAGGAATCTATTCCATATAACTCAAGTAAGTATGATTCCTCACTATGAGATTATTCGGAGTTCAATTTGTCATAGAAATCTACACTTTTGGAAAGGAACAGAAATACTATCACATTGTGTGGTTAATTGGCATTCATTAACCAATTAAATTTAACAATTAAATTTAATAATTTTTTATTGTTTCACACTTTTCCTCTGTGATATTGGTGATTCACAGAATTTTCTTTAGATTTTAACTTTCAATGTAAAGATAATTATAATTAAAATTAAAGTACATTATAGGGAGCCCTATATTCACTTATATTTTCTTTGATTTCCTATCCTAAGAGCACATGGATCAGCAGCTCTCATTTAAATTATATATACCCCAACTTGAAGCTCATGATTTACAATCAACTTTTTCTGCATTTCTCTCCACTTTTCTGGGCACTTAATTTCACAAATTCTTATGAGTTACTCCTTCTTTGATGAATTCTAAAATATACATTCCACAGACTTCTTAATGACACATTCTTGGTGCATCAATCTATAAGTGTTTCCTTATTTCCATTCCTATGTTTCTGACTTTTCTATTAAATATCTCCTAGACGTGTCCAAAATCCAGAATACTTAGTTGCAAAAATGATTCCATCAGGTTTTACAGAAAGCGTGAGTGCTCCTAGAATGATAAAAAGGCTTATGTGGTCCAGTGCACATGACTACTTGAATGCTATCTCCACTTCTTTGTGTGTCAGGGTTTGAGCCTGAGCATTCTTCCAAAGCCCTAGCTTTTCATAATTTCTATGTATATAAAGACAACAGTGGTTGATAATTCTATTTCTATGCATTTCTAAATCAGAACAACTTCTCAGTTCTGGGCTAAGTCATTCTTTGCCTGGGTTATTTTAATCCTTATCTCCTTTTTTCCCTATTTCATTCCTCTTTTTTTATTCTTTATTTTGCCACTAGAGTGATACTTCTCAATTAAAATTGAATCATAATTTTACTTAAAATTTGTCAATGGCTCTCATCATCTTCAAGATAAAATTCAAACTGCTACATAAAAAACATCATGTTTTATCTCCTGTGCTAAGATATCTGTCTCTCTCCTCTACTTTGGGCTCTATTTAATAAACTTACTGACTTTCTTTAAAATTTGTAATGATTACTTATGTTTTTGCCCCACTCTTTCTTTTCTAATTAGATTTCTTTCAACTTCTGCTTTCAAAAAACTTCTACTTGAAATGTTCTTACTTACTTATCAAATATCAACTCAAGAACAATCTCTCTAAAATTCCTGACATCTTATATAACACCATCCTTTGCAAGTGTTTCCAATATATTTAACTTCTGTTTTTACTTTAACAAAGTCTATTAATGACAGTATCAAACCCAGGGCCTTAGACATGAAAAGCAAACACTTAACCACAGAGCTACTTCTCAGCCCATGAAATCTTAAATCATATTCTAATACTATATTGTGCTGCTTTTAAAACCCCTTGCCCAACATCTTGCTGAAAGCTTACAGAGAGAAAGACTATTTCAGAAAGATCACTAACACTCAGTTTCTGATGTATAAGATGGATTGAATTAATATAAATTTGTTCAATACATTTGTTCACTAGCAAGAGTAGTAAATTAAGGAACATATTTTGTCTTTGGATGAGACATGCAATATATTTGTCCAACCTTTTTATTTTCCTATTTTCCAGTTCTCTTATATCGAAGTGCTGCTTTGCAATTTACTTGAGCCCAATGGACATGTAAGAAGAAGCAAGGTGCTTCTTGTGCTGAGTGTTGGTCCTGGTGTCAGGTAACCACTGAGGGTCTTTAAATTTCTGCTCTTTTCCCCTAACCTTCTAAACAGAACTGAAATGATTAGGTAAAATCAAGGTATTTTCATCCTGTTATGTTGCTATACATGAAGCTTTATGGTTGAAGAAGATAGGCTTCATTATATACAATTCCGCTCATTTTACATTTTTTCCCCTTTGGAATAAACTTCTAGGACATTCCTGCTTCACTTGTCATTTGTAATACAGGTCATACTCACAGCTACTGGTAAAATGGAGGAAAATAGTCTCCATCCTCACCCCCACTCTCCTAAGAAGTCAGTTAAAAGACAGTGGAGAAAAAAGTACTGTGTACCAAGTTACCAGCCTGACCTATGAACAACTTGGCTTAATTAGGTTATGGAAAATTCACCTGCCTCTTGTTATCTATAGTGTGTACCCAGGTAGACCTTCAAATCTCAGCTGTATTGACTTACAACCAACTTAAGTTACAACCTGCCCTCAGGAACTGATAGAGTTGGTAAGTCAAGTGTCCACTGTATAGGATAAGAAAGTAAATCATCAATTATAGAGATAACCATCTCCCATATTGGTTTCACCATTGCATGCCAATCAAGTGGTAAAGCAGGCCTGTCCAAACTGGCTAACTATATGGCCCTGGTCAGCTAGTAATGTAGCCCCACATGACCATGAAATTTTAACATTATTATGTGATATTTAATAATTTTTTCATGGCTCAATTGTGGGGTACCAAAATGCAAAGTGCTTAAGCAACATGGGAGCTGTGGAGAGGGTACAGCTCAGTGAAAATGCTGTCTCCTGTGTCCACCCAGTTGTTCCCAATGGAATCCATGTGTACCAGATGTTATATTCACTGTGCAACTTGATGAGTTGAACACAGCAATTACTAATAAAATTATTCCTACATACCTGCATAGGTGTGTGCCCATTAAAACAAATGTTTACTGTTATTAAGTAGATATTTGTTAATATAATTCAGTCAGTTAGAATTGTTTTTAGCAGTGATAGTATAGGGCGTACAAAATGAATCAAGTAGTTTTTTGCTTATGACATTGTTAAAATTATATGTACAACACCAGTAAAACTAAAAAACTAAGTGGTTGCTTACCTGGTTATTTATTAATTTTGTAACCCAGGATAGAAGTTTTGTTACTTATGTAAATTAACTATACTATATATTTTATATGTGGCCCAAAACAATTCCCCTTTTTTTTGCAGCCCAGGGGAACAAAAAGGTTTGTTAATCGTATGGTAAACTATTCAAGTAAAACTAACAAAGAATTATTTCAATTGCTGTTCCTGTAGAGATTGCACCTCTGGTAGTCTTAAAAAATGTCATTTGTGGGCCCAAATGTCCTTTGTCACTTCAGAAGATGCCCTTCCAAATGTGGAGGATGCCCTATTGCAATACAGAGCAATATAACCTGGGGAATCTGCCCTGGACTCCTTTGAATCAATGGTCAGAGTCAGAAGCCCTGAGTTCCAGCTAAATAAGTACCGATATGATTAATCAATACCTAAAAAACAACTGTAATCATGAACTTTAAATTTTCTCACATATTTAAATCCAAAGATGATTATTTTTTAAAACAAATCCAACCAAAACAAAGGAAAAAAAAAGAAGTCTCAAGGTTGTGGCTCAGTGGTAGAGGACTGGTTTAGGAAGCAAGAGGGTCTGGATTCAATTCTCAGAACCACAAAAAAGAGAAGAAGGAGAAAGAGAAGGAGAAAAGGAAAAAAATATATATTCGTCTGATATGAAATAACTGAGAGGAATTAAGTTTCTTTTTTCCTTCATGGTATCACTCATAAGAAGTAACACAAGAATTAAGTGGTACAGTGATTTGTGACAGTATGACAAAGAAGACCTGGGTGGTTCTTGCATAACAGATTATGAAATATATACTTCGATCAACAAAGTTTTTATGCAGAAACCTACATATTATGCTTGTATTTATGAGGAAGAAATTGAAATTTTGAAGTGAATTTTTTCTTTCTTAATAAGAGTTTATGATATATTTTAGATTAAATAGGAAAGAAGAATCTAAATGTTCCCAAAACATAAATGTTCAGTGTTTGAGGAGATGAAAATCCTAGTTACCATGATTTGATCATTATACATTTTACACATGTATCAAATTATCATAGTGTATCACATAAATATTTCAAATATTATATGTTCGTTAAAAATTTTTAAAGAAAAATCCTTATTTCACCAACCTTCCAAATATGAAAATATAAAAATCATTCTTTATAAAATGATGTTAATATAAGCTACTTTATGACACATTGCTGCTAAATAAAGTCCAGTATCAAATTCTTCATAGTTCCTAGTATTTCCCTTTTTGGTACTGCCTTTCTTTCTCCCTTGTTCATCCCAGTCCTTACGCTTTCTTTACTTGCATGCCACTAAAAGAGTAACTTCTCTCTTGCTTTGTCTTAGCTGTGGTACAGCTACAATTGCCCATCTCATTCATATGTTTTCCTGACTTACATTTGTCCCATAACAAATGCTTACATTGTTTATAGACAAGCAAAATATATACATCTAATTGTTTTTTAAAAGGTGCTTCTTTCTAAAGCATTTCTTTCTACCTTTCCCTTATAACATTTTCTGAATCATAGTGTATTAAAGGGACAGAATTATGAGCATGACAAAAAACTTAGTAAAACTCAGATTGATAATAAAATTTTCCAAGTTTCCCAATTGCTTGGACAAGATCATTCCAATTCACCAGGTATCTATTTATTAATTGCTCTTTTACAGACAGAGTCCTAGGGCTGGGAAAATGAAGGAAGAGAAAGCACTCCCTCCAAAGCTGGACTTATGCAAAAGTAAATAAAATGTAATTGTGATCATTGCAGCAAAATATGTATGTGTCATAGAAATAATATAGAATTTAAACCAATGTTCTCAGGAAACTGTAGTCCTCAAAGAATCATAAAAGTGGCTCATTGCTAGACTGAGTGGTATCTGCCTGTAATCTCAGAATTGTGGAAAGCTAAAGCAAGAGTGACCTAAAAGTCTGAGCCAATCCTGAGAAATTTAGCAAGATCTTGTCACAATTTTTTTTTAAATGTAAAAGTGACTGGGGTGGGGATTTAGTGGTTTTGCCGCCTGCTGCGCAAGTGCAAGGACCCGAGTTCCCTCCCCAGTACCAAAAAAAAAAAAAAGAAAAAAAAATGTAAAAGTGATTGAGTGATTGGCAATGTATCTTAGTGAATTGTGAGAAGTCATTGAGAGTGACCAAATATAAATTGGGAATTTCAGGAAATAAAAAGAGCAAGGGTCAGCATGAGCATGTGAATGATTCTCTCATGTTTTTGTCTTACTAAGTTTTCACTGAATAGAGTAAATAAATTACGTGTAGCAGTCATGGGACATCTGTGATCCAAATAGATTTTATTTATATGAAAGATATATCTTTAATAACTTCCATGTTATATAATCAAATTTATTTTGAAGTGGGACATAAGAGCATTGTAGTTCCAATAATTCTCAAGATCATGTCCTTAATTCAAGTTCAGAAGATATATCTTTCTATGTGGCTACTTCCTAACACTGCAGTTTTATTCATACTTGGTGCAGAAAGCATTGCTCATCTTATATTTTGATTCAAGAGTTATTATACTTTAGATTTTTTAAAAGGTTCCCCTAAGGTTTCATGTCCATAGTTGGGCTTTTGGAAGGTGACTGAATCATGGCATTCATCAAGCTGACTTGCTATTAGCTGGTAGTATTTGGTCAGAGTAGGTCACTGGAGGTGTGACCTAGAAGGGTATCTTTTCCTTCTCTAATCTTTTCTTCTCTTTCTGGCTGTCATGACATGGGTATTTATGCTCCACAGGAGACACTTCCTCCATGCCTTGCTGCCTTGAAATCAACCAACTATGGTAAAAACATGATCCAAAGTAAATCTTTTCTCTTTTAAGTTGCAAGTGTTGGGTATTTTGTTTCAGCGACAAGGAAAATGACTAAGACAGTGGATTTATTGTGACATAAGAAATATTAGAACCATGAGGTAAGAGATGTTAAAATCCCCAGCTGTAACACAAAAATACTTCCCTCAAGTTAATTTGGAAACTATCTGTTCATTAGAGATAGGGAAGAGTAGCCACATTCCTGAATATTATCTGCTTCTTACTTTTTTCTGAACAACGTAGCTGAAATAAATACCACCAATGGCATTTATATGTTCTTTATATATCATCTGAACATTTGATGACTACTTAGACAATTAAGAATAGGTATCACACAAGAAAGAAATAATTTTTCTAATTTTTTCTAATTAAAGGCAGGAGCTTTGAAAGCATAACTTTATTTAAAAACTTCCAAAATCTATGCTTCATAACAGATTTCTTTCATGTGATATTCCATGTATAGTGAAAGATGTATTGAAACAGAAGCAGAAAGTAAGGAGACAGACCTGAAAGTTATATGACTTACTAATATCTCATATAGAAACTAATGAGATGAATAATTTCTGTAAAAGTTTAACATGATAAATTGAATTTTCCAGGAAGAAAAGAATATTTTAGAAACTCTCTCTGCAAAATATCTCTATTAATTTCAAACAGCAGAGTAATGATTATTTCCAAAAAAAATCTTTGTAAGAGGCTTTAGATAGGATTTATGCAGGTCTTCCTTATTGAAATTTTCAAGTATTATTTAACAAACAAAATAGATACAATTAAATTATAACTATTTTCATGGATATGTGAATTGTATCACTAGCCTGTGTCTTTAATAGTCACACCCCACTATTGGTTGTTGAAAAATAGAGGATGTCAAGAGAACAGAAAAAAATACATAGTATAGATTCTCAAAGCTACAGTACAACATTAATTTGTAGTAGAAGAATTCTAAAACAAATACTGGTGAACTCACACATGAATCTTAAAAACTATCTAGTTTCAAAGATATTTACTAAAATGTGTTTACATTATATTTATAACACTAAATAAGTACCATGTTTTAATAATAAAATAGCTAATTTATTGAAATTATATATTATAAAAATAAATTTAATAGAATAGTAAAATAGAAGTTGTAAAAGAAAGAAATCATACTTTATAGCATGATGATAGGCAGAGAATAGTAAATAAAAGTACTAAAATGATTATTTGGATTTTTTTTCAGAAAATTTTCATTATCCTTTCTCTCTTACCTAAATAGAATTTTCTTGCATTAATCTTGAATTTGGCATGTGACTTACTGTGAGTAATGGAAAATATTGGTGTTACTATAGATATCTGGCTTGGATTTTATGAACATTTTTCATCTACTTTGTCAGAATCACTTACCCAGTACCATGGACTGTAGGGTGAGACATGTAAGAGAAACCATATGGTCTCGGGTACTAGTTCAAGTGGTGATGAGATAAGTGTGGAATAAGCCTGAGTCATACCTGGAGCCTGGGACAGGGGCCCCAGGCATGGAAACCTCTAGTCTAATCTAGCTCAACAGATTTCCACCCAACCTTCACAACCATGAGAATAAATGATGGTTCGTTCAATTCAAATAATTTGTCTCATAAGAGCTAGAAAGAGAAAAGTATAAAAAGACAAGGAAAAATTCTCTTCCCAAGAAGAAAATAAAATATTAAGATCATGTATACAAATTTATTTTTGCTCCAATTTTTATATGTTTGGCTTTGTTCATCATGAGTATTCGGCAATTGGTTAAGTGAAACACCGTTTCTGAATATAGTTGTTCATTAATACATAATGAGTTCAAGGAATCTTGATTTTATGTGAAAATAAATACAATAAGTATGGGATGCAAATCGTTATGCACAATGACTGACAGTTCTTAAACAAGGGACTTTATGTTCTTAGAGAATAAGATGTCATGATATTTTAAGGAACTTCTGACCTACTATTAATATTTATGAATAACTGAGTTAAGAAAATATAACATTTTAGGAATGATTGACAAGGAAAATAAAAGTTTGTCAGATATGAAAACGTCAGTGACTGATTTAGACATGTACAGCCATTTATTTGTGATATATTGTAATTTTTGTTTCTATGGGTATAGTTTTGATGTAAGATGATTGAATGTAATAGTCACTGAGATTCACTTTGTCAAAAAACAATGCTCTTTCTTCCTAAATTACTGAAACATTTCCAGGAGAAATATGAAGACAGGGGTGTTGTGGCATGGGTATCTTCTAATCAAATCCAAAGAGATTTGCTTGTGTTCCACGCACATTTCTTTGAATTTTGAGTTACATCCTATAATTAAATCCAGAGGGAATGAGTTGTAATTCTCCCTGATAACCCATCTTTCAATGTTTCCGCATATATTCTGGGAATGTCTTGGTTCAATAAAGTTAATTGGTCTCTGTGGGAAATACAAAAGGGCATTTTGAGGAGGTTTGGTATCACTGTACTGAGAATTTTGTTTGGTATATTATTAATATGTGAAATAAGAAATTGATACGAGACATAAGTAAAATCATTCCTATAGCTATGTATAGTATTACATGAGGCCTGTTTTAAGTGTGTTATTTGAAATATAGGTTGGACTTTTGCAGAAAAATATTGGTATCCCTAAAAATTAGTATTCCAGACAAAACAGAAAAATAGTTATCTAAGCTCCTAAAGTAATTTAAATCCTCTTTGGATTTCTTATTTATTTATTTATTTATTGGTACATTTTAGGTATACAATACATTTACATTTATCTTTGGGTGTTTGTACTTGAACATGATGTATCTTAGTTCTTATTTTTTCTCCTATTACCTGTATGCCCTTCACCCGCTCCACCTTTCCCTATTTACACAGACTTTGATTCCATTTTTTTTCTTTCTCATAATTTTCCTTTCCCTTCTTCCCTCCCCCCCGCCTTTGGATTTCAATAAGACAGCATACATTAGATAAATAAAAGAATATAAATAAATCCTAATGTAAGTGACCTACAGACTATGTATTAACTATATCATCATGGAAGCATAATTCAGAACTTCATGCTTGTTTTTGGAAATTACCTGTGCCATAAGCCAGGCATAAAGAAAATTACTCTAAATTGAGATTAGACATTCAACATAAACAAACTATTAAATTGACAGACTTTAAAATATTTTAGAGGAAATAGAAGACCTGATAAAGTTGCTTGTGTTGGAGGAATAAGATTCATGGTTAGAATGATCCTGTTTTATGACAAAATGTTATAAGCAGAGGAGGTTGGTAGTGGCGATGATATATCTGCAAAGAGGAAAACTCCCAAGCATCAATATGTGGGGAAAGAAATTTCTACATTTGCACCTGTTGAAAAAGAGAATTAATCATGCTTTATCACTTTTATGTTAGTGAGTGACTTTTTTTAGTTAAATAAAAATGAGTTTCTGGATAAAATTAGTGCAAGATATTTTTACCACAGGAATATATCTTAAAACAAAAGCAGTTCAACTAAGTAAGTTGTGTAGAACTGTTTCTAGGAATTACTGGAGTGTTGAAATCTAGTATGTTAAGATTAGAATTGATCAATAGTAAATACAGTACACATTAATTTAACTAATATTTTGGGATAAAAAATTTAAAGATTAAACAATAAGTTGGTGTTCACCTGGAAACAAATCACCAAGTATTTAGTGAACTTGTTTCTTGTGTACAAATTAGCTGTAAGTGATAAATTTGTATCAACTCTGCTACTCCTGTGAGCCATCCAGCCAAATATGCTGTACTTTCTCTTTCCTTTCTAAGGATGTTAAGAACCTCTGTTTAGATATCCGTCAAGTAGCAAGAGCAAGCATCTCAAGATTGGCACTTGGTCAGGAAGAATTTTTAAAAGAAGTTATGTTAAGAATAAAGCAGACGGGGCTGGGGATTTAGCTCAGTGGTTTCGGAGCCTGCCTTTCAAGCGCAAGGACCCAAGTTCGATCCCTGGTACCAAAAAAAAAAAAAAAAAGAATAAAGTCAGAGCTATATATACATGGAAACTTGAGAGGATGTTAAATCCAAGTGGAAAGAGTTGAACTCAATTTTCATATCCCAGTCAGCATCTAATATCTTTGTGACAACATTTAGAGTCTTACTCTGGTAACCATGCATGAGTAGGACTTTTTAAGCCTGTTTTTAAACCACTCGATAACAAGAAACTGACCCAGAGCAGGTTTTTCCTAAATCCTTGTGGTGTGAATCACTAAAACTCAAATATAATGCAATAAAATAATGAACAAGAATACAGATGAAAGTCACAAAAACAAGATGTTCTCTTGAACTATAATTGTGCCCCAACCCATAGCTATGTTAATTGGAGACTGAGTTTCTGTTTTGTTAGGACACTTTGATTAAAGATAAATTATTCAGTTGTGCAGCAATATTCCCCCAGTGCTAGCCATAGACCAAGTCATAGTCCTGGCACTTTATAAGGATGGGGAAGAGGAGACATTGATTTTCATTTGCCCTCACACTCAAAATCACTATCCTAATTTTACAAACAGAAGTATATGTTTGAGCGATCCTGGAAAAAAGACTCATTCAAGATTATATTTAATTATCCTGAGTTATCATGTAAAGCAGCATGGTCTCTTTCAGAATTTATACTTTAGTATTATAAAAACCATTTTACCACATTTAATTTGATTATATAATGAGAGCTTTAGACTCAATTTTAAGGGTCTTAATAGTTTTTTATAGTAGAGTAAATTTTGAATCTAAAAGTCACCTGAAGTACAGTTGTTATTTTAAGGGAAGAACAACAGCAAATATCGGAAAACTGATTATGTTAGTTTCATGGGGCTGCCCAAACAAAATAGCAGGAACTGCGCTGTGTAAAATAACAAATACATTGGTTCGCTGTTCTGGAGGCCAGCAGCCTGACATCAAGGCCCTAGAATGGCTTAATTCCTCTGCAGTAGAGAGGAATCTTTCCATGTTTCTTTTAATTTCTGTTGATTGCTGGCAATTTTTAGCATTCCTTGTTTTGCAACTGCCTGACTTCATCACATGGTACTTTTTTTGGTGAAGCTTTGTCTTCATCAGTCCATCTTTAAACCAGCCATATTGGATGAGGGGTCAGTGTATCCAAACATTATCTCATCTTAATCAATTATATCTGAACTACGTTCAGAGGCAGTAAGGATTAAGATTTCAGTCTTTTTCAGGGGGATACAGTTCAACACACAACTGACAGGAAAGTGAAATCATCTTATTCTGTCACTGTGATTGGTTAATGGTAAGTAAAGGAAAATATCGAAGCATTTCTGGTTCACCAGATAATAAAACTATAAATCCCTTAATATTTTAATGAGCAAAAAAGGTACAAATTTCTGGTTAATCATCTTCACACTTTTATTGCTCAGTGTAGTAGAATTTGTACACTCATATTTCAATTTTTTGACAAAGGATACTTCCTTGTCATGGTTTGAAGGCTAGACCTCTGAACTAAACCAGGATTTCAGCGATGTGAGTTTTCTCTGTATTCTCTATTTTACAATGAAAATGGGGGAGATTTCATTCAAATTTATTTTGTGTGGCTATATACAGTACAAGGAATACGGGAAAGTGCTTTTGAGGAACAGTCTAGCAATTTTGATGTTGCTATAATAAATTATATATTGATATTGTTTTGAAAGAAACAGGTAATTGTTTTTAAAAAAGTCTTTACATATGAAAGTAAGTAAAAGCCAAAAATTGGGCTACAACATGAGCAAGGACATTTTATTCTTTCTTCGTGTCTAGGCCTGATTATTTTGGATACCCTGTTTGACCTTATGACCATATTTAAACAGACTAAGAGCTTTTTTTCTATAAAAATGTGAGTCTTATGAATTTTGCTTTTAAAAATTATTTCATTATATGAATAACTCATTTAGTCAATGATAGGACTTTTTTAGAGGTTAATGTGTACTTGGCAACTCTGGAAGAAGGAGAAATCTCACAATTAATTTCTAATACAATTGCTACTGATAAAATTTCTATATAATTAATTTAACAAGAATAACAATCACAAAGTATTATGCATTAGTTTAAAATTCCACTTTTAATTTTTCTTCTTTTAAGACAAAAACCTATTTTGAGTTTTCACTACTGAATGTTTAAAAACAGTGGCTGTAGATACTGTGGTTTTAGTGACAATTGGAAAATATTCCTAGACATGGTCACACTCCAGCTTCAGTCTAATTTAGCAATTCTGCTGCAATGAACTCTAGGTTACATAGTATACATTGTACCTCCAACTGTAACATTCAAAGATATTACTTGAATAGCTCTCATCTCATCTCTAGGTTCTAATATTTTCTTTTCTTACTATCCAAGTAAAAACATACAGGAATTAAAAACATCTTTATGTTGTTTAACATCAAATTTTCCTTGCAAATAGTACAGATGACATTTGATGTGTGAGTTCTGGGCACTTTCTTAGGCTTTGCATGGCTTATCTCAGAACCCTATAAGATGAGCTCAATATAGAAAGAAGGAAACGGAGATGCAGTGTAATTTGATTTAGATCACATGACTAGTAGATGATAGAGAAGACATAAAGACAAACTGGTTCTAGAGACTGGTCTATTAAGTTTTTTGAAGAAAGAAGCAGGGTCCAAATTTGAGTCTGAATGTTTTCAGCCTTGTCAGTACATGATAAAATAAGCAGGTCCATTGAGTGTTAAGTATTTTTGAAGAAAAGAATATCAACCACCTTTCTGTCACTGGGACAAAATATGTTACACAAGTTTAAGAAGAAAAGATTTGGTTTTGCTCACAGTTTCAGGCCACAGTTTGCTATCTCCAGGGCAGAAGTGCTGGCTCCAAGGCAAGAAGGGCATGTTGGAGGAAAACTGCACAATCCATGGTGGCCAGAAGCAGAGAAAGAGAAGAAAGAACAAAGGACAAGAATACACGCTTCCAAATCACACAACCTAAGACAACAGTAAAAAGAAACTCAATTATAACATGATCAATGGACATGTAAAGCAATTTCCACAAAGAAAATAGACAATGAGTAAATCAACATGTAAAAAGGTAAGCAGTATCATTAACCATTATGAAAATGTAAAGTACAGTGAGCTATAACTGCACAACTCTAAGAATGGCTCAACTTAAAAAATAGGAATACCGCCAAATTCTGGAAAAGATGCATAAATCAGGTACTCATAGGTTGCTTGTGGGAATTTAAAAAATTATAACTACTTTGAGAAACAGTTTGATCATGTATTTTGAACTTATCATAGAATTCCTTTATGGCCTAGTAATTACGTTCATAGAGATTTAACCATGAGAAGTAAAGATATATTTTCACACAAAAGCATGTAAGAGGAGTTCAGCAGCTGTATTTATAACAGTCTCAAATTGGAAATAACTCACATACGGTTTGGAGAGTGAATGGTGAAGCACATCATGGTATTTCATGATCATGTAATAGTAGTTTAAGAAGAAACACTCTACTAATATGACAATCAGGATGAATTTGCAGAGAATTAAATTGAATGAAAAAAGTTCTTAAAGGTGTGATTTCATTTATGTAAAGGTCTTTAAATGAAACAAATATAGAGAAATGGAAAATAATAGCTATTTCCAGAGATTAAAAAGTTAAGGACAGGAAAGAAGTGGGTATGGTTCTTTGCAGGCAGCAAGAAGGCTCTTTTTAGTAACAGGAATTACTTTATCCTTACTGCATTAATACCAATGTCCTTCCTGTAATACTACACTAAAAATTTGTAAGATGGCACTACTGGGGGAAATTAGGAAAAGGGTTCATAGGTTCTCTTTGTATCATTTCTAACAACTACATACAAACATATATATATATATACACACACATATACATACATGCATATATTTATAGATATATGGCATTACAATACCTTCTTATTAAAATAATTGTTTTATCTCTACGTCACTGAAGGGTTAAAATATAACTCAATTAGTAATGTAGGTGGTAAAATGATATTCATTTTATTTAATTTATTTATCATCACTGTTCTCTTCCTTATTCATTTAAAATTAATAATTTAACTGGTAAGTGACTTCAGTCAGTAATGTACTTTCATACTTCATTTTAAGTGGAAAATCATGGCAGAGCTCAATCTTTGATGGCATAAGAATCACCTGGTGATTTATTAATTCATGGATTGCTAGGTCCACCCATAGAATGTCTCATTCTGAACGATTGGACTTTGCAAATTTGCATCTCTAATAAGATTCCCGGTTTTGCTGGTGTTAGTGACATGCATGATCCAGGTGTTGGTGAGTGGTCCATACTTTGAGTTATTTTCTTTCTTAAAAACAGAAAAATTAAATATTTCCTAAAGGTCGTACAATTCATAGTAGCCAAACACTGCTTCCAATAAAGTTACATTGTATACCACTCCACTATTCCAAATTTTTGCTTTTGTTTTTTATTTTTAAATAATTTCAATGTAGGATTTTTAAATCTCTGGTTTCTGAAGTAATATGTCATAAACTAGAATCTACACTTCTGTAGCATATATCTTTCTATAAGCTGGTAAGATTTTTGTAAAACACTACCTGTACTGTTTTCACCATTTGAATTTTAGCTGAAAAATCTAAAGGCATTTGAAGCCTTGTATGAGAAATATAAATTTGTCATAAGATGGCTTTCAAACCTGGGATGCACACACCCACACAGAACATTCTCTTGCACACAATTATCCCTAAATATAAGGGAGCATTCTATCATAAATCTTATTTTTGAACTGTGAAAACAAAAAACAATATCATTTTTCTCAGTATTACACAGAAGCAGATTCAAAATACATGATAACATTGCTATCTAATGGATAATCCACAGAGAAAATGTACAATTAATGATTAAATATTCTATTACTATCCAAATTCTAGTATATATCCAGAGAAAAATCTTAGATTTGCTAATTGCTTCACATAGGATGTTAATATTTTTCCTATATAAAAAACAATAAAGAAATAAATCACAAACTAGTGAGTTTTTCAAAACATTATACTTCATTAAAAAATATATCTGTTTTCCTACTTTCTGGAATATGAAGCAGAGAACATTTCTATATTTTTGTACTATTCCTTGGATTGAAAATTCATGCTCAGTCAAAATACTTAAACACTAATTGCACTTTTCAACAGAATAAAGCTCTTGAACTTTTTTGAAATAAATTAGAGAAATCATTAGTAAGAAGAGGAGTAAATTAACAAAACTAGTTTTATACAGAAACATACATTAAAGTTAAAACAAAACCAGAAATTGCATTAAATTAAAAAGAGAGTGGTATTCATATTCTGGTGACTAACACACAACCTGGTCATAATTGACTTCTAATTTAAACAGGCAGACTACAGTTTTATCTTTCTAAAAATGGAAAAAAAAATACTTTGAGTTAAATGATCTTTTTTTGTGATTTAAAATCTAAAATGAAAATTTTTCCTCTGATTTGTAGTTCCCTTTCTTAATGAGGATAAAAGGTGGTTCCAGTTGGAAAAGTTCTTTCAAGTAAAGCTGAACCTATAATCAAAATTTCTCAAGTGTTTCTTTCTGAGTTACTTTTCCCTTGTTGCTGAGACAAAATACTCCACACTCAAAGGGTTTATTTCATTCACAGTTTATCGAGGTTTCAATCCATAATGGCTGGCTCTGAGTGGCACACGGCTGTGTTGTCACAGAGAAGAATAGTTCATGGCACCCATACAGTAGCAAGAGCAGCAAGGGACCTAACAGTCCCTTTACAGTCTGCCTTGTTTATCTTATCCAGACTGCTGGGATTAGGACTGTCCCAAACCAATCAGTGGGCTGATTTAGTAATCACACACCTTTGTTGCCAGAATCACACACTGTAGATTCCACCACCTCTGAAAAAGACCTATGACAACATTAGATTTTGGAGTAACATCTAGACACAAACCATAACAGTTTCCTAACTGTTTTATAATGCACTGAGTTTAAATCATTCCTTTAACATTTTTTACAAATACAAGTTTCATGTAATGTATTTTCATAAAATTATATTTTCCTCAGTAATCTCCTCCCCTGAAAGATTCACTACATCTTTAGAAAATATGATCTTCCTAGTTTTCATCTTTTTTAATACATGTTTTTCAGTCTCGTGTATAAAAGATAAAATTCTATTAATTTAAGCTGGCCAAAGTAAACAACCAACTTATTTAAAACTTTTTGGGGTCTTGTTTTTCCTTTATCAAAAAAAAAAAAGAAATAGAGAAAAACAAATGTAAGAAGGAAGAAAGGGAGGGAGAAAAGGGGGGATAGAAAAAAAAAAGAAGCTCATAAACCAAAAATTAAAAACTGTAAATGCAATGGAATAATTGAACTATCGTGGGACAATTTGATTTGCATGTGCCATATGTCAAGTCACACACTCCGTGAAATTTTTGCATACTACATGTTTTCCTGATATGTTTTTCTAGAAGTGAAATTGCTAATTCAGAAACCATGCATGTTTAAAGTTTGATTGATACTGCCGGATGATCTCTTGAAAAAAAAATAAAGCAGTGTTGGTTGCAGTTGCTGGAAATGGAAAATTTGAGGTCACAGTGAGTAAATTGACCTTGGTAAATGTGAGTCCATACTTTTGGGCCTATATACAGTAGAATTCCCATCTCTCTCACACAACCATTAAGTCATTTGTTACTCACTTGTAACAGATGTGCTCATTTGTAACCGTTATGTCATGGCCAAAGATGGTTGACTAACTTCATCTGTCCAAATCATTTTGTCTACTTGATTGTGATACTTCCGTGATAGATGTTTCCCAGTAGGTGATAGAAATCTTTACACTTTACTTCTACTTCAGTGTTTTCATGTGTGTACCTCTTCCACTTCATATCTTCCCCTCAGATTTACTAATCCTGTTGCTCCTAGTTCCCCAAGAAGACAGACACTCTTCAGGAATCTGTATTCATTCTCAACTCAGGGTAATTTCTTTTTCTATCCTGTGTGGATGAAGAGGTACACTACTCACATCTCTATCATTACTGGCTTACATACACATACTAGCTGATATATTTATAAGAGAAAGTTTTCTTTTTTTAGATGGATGCATGACTCTCCTATGACCATAGTTGTAAGCTAGAGAAAAGGCACCAATACAACTGTAAAGTAATTTGTAGGTATGATCTACCAGAATATACAACTTATATATGCTGGCTAGTCCTGCTCAGGCTCAATTGTGGGTATTCCATTTGCAATACATGATCAACTCTTTCAGGGTATGTCCAATTTATGGCTTCATGGAGCTGATAGCACCTACAGCATGATGATCAGTTTTGGATTTGCTGATTGCGGTGTAATGTGACCAAAATTTCTCAAAGAATATACAGTATAATTCTCTGCTGAGATACAGTATAATCCTTTGCTGAGACTGGCATGACTTGTGCCATAATTCCAAAATCTTACATTTTTATTATTCTGAATGGCCTTCTCATAACCTCTGAAAATTATGTTTTTCTATCACAAACTTTTCTGATATCATAGACTCTTCTGTAATATATGGCTTGTACATATTATGGCCTGGATCTGCCTCTCAGAACTTTTTTGCCTCAGACTCAACTTTAAATTTGCAGTTCTGTTCTTCTAGGTGTATGAGATCTCTTACCTCTGTAACTCCAGAGAATCTCCTCTGGTATAGTGACTCCATTGTAAAGAATGCAAGATGCACCTATTTGATTTTGATTTAGAGAAAATACTCTACAATGTTCTTGATCATTGGATCTCTAAAATCTACTGATAGAGCAAGTGCCTGCATATTAATAAGATTTATCTTTCACCCTGCAATATATATATATATATATATATATATATATATATATCTTATCAAGACCCACAAAGTAAGTCACTCTTTCTCATCTTGTCTCATCAGCATTGATGTTGTCAGTCTGGAAAAGCTAGGGAAGGATGAAGTGGCTCTTATCATTTCAGAGAGTATCATAGTGGGGTAGGACAGTTAATCCTGAGGAAAACCTGTAATGAATAACTGTGTCTATCCCATATGAATGTAAATAGTTTCTCATATCCTTTTATACAAGATATGGAAAAAACCTAATAAACCAAAGCAATCTTTACATATCATGTAGCTGACTCCTTATTGATCTCCTCTAGCAATGACAGTACATATTGCATGAACCTTGTTTGAGTCTATTCCTTGTCTAGGATTGCAGTAGGTTACAGCAATTATGTGAGAAAGACCTAGAGATTGATTAGATAATCAAAAACATGATATAATGACCATGATTCTTTCATCTTAAAAGTTTTTAATGATATCGATTACCTGTATCTCTCAGGATATAAGATTGTTTTTTGTATTTATTTTTACTGGCAATGAGAAGTTCAGAAATTTCCACTTGGCCTTCTTTTTCAAGTGTCAAGTAATTCCTTTTATCCTACAGCCTGAAGAACATAATAATTTCCATGCTTTTACTCACTTTAACTAATTCCCCTCTAAAACCCTGAACCACAGAGATATTCCTCACTTGCATGGCTATTAGGAAGAGTACTAAAAATTAAAAGATAAGGTGGGAGTAGCTGAAAGGTTTTTGTTTCTTTTTGTTGTTGTTGTTTATTCACTATAGATATGTAATTACTCTTTGTAGTCTGTCCACTATCATCTCAGACTTCACTGCACCATGTTAAATATGTCTTGAGTATCTTTTGGGGCATATTCCATTTCATCCACAGTAAGCACATTTTGAGACCTGCCTAAATTATTCTGAGATATGACTATTATTACTTTGAGGAGTTCAAGCATTATATATATATTTTTTCTCTTTTTTTTGATACTGGGGATCAAACTCAAGACCTTGCACTTTTGAGGCAGGCGTGGTGCCACTGAGCTAAATCCCCGGCAAGCATTATATTTTTTTGTTTCTAATTAATTAAGTTTATTGACACATTTTAGATATACATAATGATTGCATTCATTATAGAGATTTTTTACCTGATCATGATATAAAAACAGTATGGTATTGGCAAAAAACAGACCAGAAGATCAATGGAACAGATTAGAAGATGCAGATACATTTTGAAACCATTTGCCTAAAGTGAAGTCTCAGCTTCATTGCTAGGAATCAGGACTTCTTTCTTTGAGCAAGGACTGCTCATACATCTAGGAGTATAGGAATTTTGGACATATCTCACTGATATGTGATATTCCCATCACAAGTCTCAGAATTGCTCTTCATTTCCTAACATGGCTATGACAAAAGTCAGGCCCAAGTTAAAATATAGTATAGGAATCTGTAACTTTTTTTTTAAGCAAAGGACTAGATAATTAATACTTTCAACTTTGCAGACCATATGATCTCTGTTGTAACCGTTGAATGCTAATAAGTAATAACAACTGTTTTTGAATAAACCTTTATTTATAAAAGCATTCCCTGGACATATTTGATAAATGAGCTATAATTATGGACCTGTGCCTAAAATTTTTACCAAGACTATGAATTCAAATACCTTTATAATGTGGCACATGATTAAAACTTGAACTTTATAACCAGTTCAAATATACTTTCTACCTACAAAGAATGAAAATCTTTTTATATCCTACTATAAAGGTTTCTACTTTTCACAGCAGGACTAAAATTAGTAGAAGAGTAATTAAGTCTCTCTTTTTCTCATTTCAAGATGTCTTTGGTGGATAACAAAAGCCACTCCAGAGCCTTACTCTTACAATTACTATTTCCATCCTATCTTTCAAGCTTTAGAGCTCTTTCTTAAGGCAGGTACTTTATTCCCACACCCTACAGGAATAGTTTTTGTAATGAGACTGCTTCACCAGGTTGCAGCTTCCACCCAAAACAGGTGTTCTTATTGACATCTAAATGAAGAAGAATCCAATTTGAGGTTTACTACTGGTGTGTGAAGTGTTTAGATGCATGTAATTTATTTAGGATATGATTTTCATAACAGCCTCTGAGTGACTAAAATATTAAATGTCCCACTGAAGGGAGACTGAAGTAGAATATCTACCAACTCCCATCTCTCACTGGTGGTGAGTTATTTCTGGGTATGATAGCCCCTTCTCTCAGATCCCCTAGATGTCTTTGACAATGGATGAGTATTCCCTCATGAAAATCAAAAACAATTAGGCAGGAAGATACAAGTAGTTATAGGGGTACAGGAAACTGCCTGCTAGTAACCTACTGCTGAGTGCAGCTGAGCTTCTTTACCATTGACTGACAGAACTCTAGCAGACTTTTTTCTAATGGAGTGATTTAGAGAAACCACTGTGTGAAGATAAAATGTGAGTTGTAAGTGATCTATAGAAATCCATGGACATAACAACAAACCAGTTATAACCGTATATGGTCAACACTGAATTTAATATTGAATATAAAATAAATAGTGGATAAATTAATATGTCATGAATGGGGCCGATTTGATGGATATGGTATTATATGTCTGGATGCAAATATATCAGTGATAAGGGAATGATGTCAATGCCCTCCACCCAAGGACCACCAGGAACTCCATTTGAACATGTGTTTATTGCTCATTACAGCAAAGGAGAATGCATACCATGGAAAATCATAGGCTATCTCAGCAAGACATGGTTAGGAAGGACTTAGGATAGGATGCGATTTTGTGTTTGGTAATTTTGGGGAGTGTTCAAAGATAGTAGACTTTTCTCTGGATGAACTATGAGTTAGCCAAAACTCCCTCTGATTATTGTGTGCACCCAATACGTAGTGGCCAGCTTGGAGTGTCTTTGTCTTTGCCTACTCTGGCATTGACCTTCCAGCCCCTCGTGGACTTTGAAAGTGTGTCTCACTGTCTTTCTTTCTTTAGCCCTCACTGTACCCCTCGCTCTCTAGGAAGATTGGAGAACTGATCGGCCTCTGATAAACAGCCTTTCAACCATGGATAAAGTGGTTTTTCTAATGTGATTTTTAATTTAATTTTCCCTGTTGGTTAAATGATGTTGAACATTTTTCCACATATCCCTTGACCATTTGTATGTCAAAAGCATTTTTTTGTGTTCGAAAGGGAAAATCAATCCTATGATGCAAATGAATATACTATTAAAGATGAGTTTTATCATATCTGAAATATTTATCATTACTATCACAATAATAGAATACTTTGTCCAAATTAATATTTGATATTTTTCCCTATGCCATCAAAATATAAAGAAAGAAAAACAGCCAGGGTGCTGACACATGCCTCTACTACAAGCACTCTGGAGGCTGAAACAAGCAGGCTAAAAAAAAAAAAAAAATTATAGGAGCCAGGGATTTAGGTCAGTGGTTCCACCACCTGCCCCACAAGCACAAGGACCTAAGTTTGATCCCTGGTACCAAAAAAAAAAAAAAAAAATCATACTAGTCACAAACTAAAACTCTTAATAAATGGAATTGTTTATTTCTTACACTTGAGTTAGAATATGCTATTCCAAGTAAAAGTTATGATTTCTATTTTCAAAAGCTCAAATTCATAGATGAAGAGATACTCAGAAACAACAGATTATGCAAATCATATAAAAATCAATTATTTTTTCATTTTATCTATAAAATATAATAATACATTTTAAAATGCTTTAAATGTGAAATATGATACTAAAAAATTCTGGAAAAACTGATATTTGAAAGATATTTTAAACTAATCAGAGTAACTCTTTCCCCAGTTGATTTGGTTATGTAAGATTTGGCTTTACCATGAAAGGTCCAAATTCAGAGTATAAGATAATAATATAGGAAGGTGGGTAGAAAATGTTTATCAGTTTTTTAAATGTTAGAGTGCTACCCAGAAGGGAAAATTTTCTTGATATCCTGCAGTATTTCATATAAACCGTTTTTATTCCTTTGATTGATGTTCCAGACAAGTGAAGTGTACTGCTATGTGCTCCCCCTGTGATGATATCTATCGCAATGGCTGCCTGACCTGGGCAGCCTCGGAAATTACCTAGGGAAGACCTCTTCTCCATCTATCACTGTCTCAATACTCAGACTGAGTGCTCAGTAGAGACTCATTATGAATAATAGGTGGCAGTAAAATATTTAATAATTAATGTAGAAAATGATCAACAGAAACACACAGTTGAAATAATTCTAAAAATCACATACATAAATGACCCAATAACAAAATCTTGTTGTTCATATTTATATATTTGATGTATATATTTATGTATATATACTTATTTATGTGTATATTATCTATGTGTGTATATATTACAGGAAAAAATGGAAAGCTTTTGCTTTCATGAAGTTCTGGATTGAGGGCATACTTAAAATCATTTCTAGGTCTACTGTCCCGTAACTCTAATTTAAGAAAAGGATTGTTTCTAGTGACAAAATATATGGGAAAAGAAACTCAAATATTTCACGTATTCTACATTCTGTTTGGATACACATATCATCCCCTACTTTACTGTGGGAAATCTTGGGGTAGTGAAACTAAAAATACAATCACACAAGATTAATCCTAAGTATTTTAGAAAGAAATTAGCACTAAATTTCCTTATTATTACCCTGAGAAATTAATAAAACTGGTGTCACAACATTTATGGATCTCGCAGTAAAGGAACAATAGTTGAGTTGTTTTTTCCTAGACATTCCCATAATTATAATTGTCAGGAATTTCACTGTTGTATATCTAGATCAGAGTAACATAATCATGACCTTTCTTAGTTTAATAAAAGAAATTATATGTAATGAAATTTCATTTCTTATAATTCCACTACCTGTTTTGAGTCATTTATCTTGAGCTTCTTTTCTTGATTTATGGAATTTCTCTTTTGAGAGTTTTTCTATTATACCCAAATATGAAGAGTACATTAAACTCAGCCAAAAATTCCTTGTGACCATTAATACTACTTTCAAATTAAGTTCCAATTCTTATTGGTAGAAATTGAGAGCAGAATAGCTGCTCTCAAGACAGCCTTATCCAGTTCTAAGAAACAGAGCTTCCTTAGAAACAATATGATATTCACTCAAAAAGCTCATGTTTAAGAAAAAAATTATATCTATAT
>NW_004624732.1:10624301-10651165 GCF_000247695.1 Heterocephalus glaber | reverse complement strand
ATAAAACTAAAAATATTTTCTCCTTTAGAAAATAAAAGGAAAAAAAACCTTTAGGAAATCAAGGACAAAATATTGATTATCAATAAAATTATTTAAATAATAGAGCCTATAAATCTAGAAATTATTTGCAGCCTCATTTAATTTTGTTTATTAAATTTATTTTATGTGAGTGAAGGAAGTACTCTAAAATCTCTGCTCAATGATTGATTCCTAGGATAATGATGGAAAGAGATATCTTGGAACAAGTAATTGACATTTATGTAATTAATGTTACTTACTTTTTCTCAATTTTCTCTAGTCTTTAAACATGAGACAAAAAAAGCTAGCTGAATAATGAAAGTTTTCCCCCAAAATACAATTCTTTTCTATCCTTGAAACCAAATATATTAGATGCACAATTCTTTTCTCTGTTGAGTCTACTAAATCAAATTAGAGGTTGGTAGAGGAATGTAGAAGCACAGCCTTTACAGGTAAATTAAGCTTATGGCTTTAGTCATGTAATGAGAGATCTGTTACACACAGGATACCAATGCCTCCACAAAACTGCAACTAATTAATAGTATGTGCTCAGTCAAATAACAGTTAAGGCCAGGTTTGTAAAAAACAAATGTTAAATATTTTTTGTGAAAATGCATTAAAAATAAATCTAATTCTTTTATTGATTTTTGTAGCTTTTAATTGCTTAAATCAAGGTTTATAACCATAGAAAAGTTTAGGTGAAATAAATAGTAAAGTTAGGAGTGAATAGACACCCTTTATTCAGTAAACAACCAAGAATGAAGCTGTGGTTCCTGTATTTCAATATATAATATAATTTAAGGCTGGGGATTTAGCTCAGTGGCACTGTGCCTGCCTCACTAGCACAAGGTCCTGAGTTCGATCCCTGGTACAAAAATTTTAGAATGTGAATTTGAATACATCAAATATTTCCAAAATATTTCAAAATTTTTCCAAATATTTCAGCCAGCTTTTCATTCTTGTGAACTATTAATTCAAATAAACTGACAAGCATCTAAGTAAAAAGAAATTAAGAATAAGTAACAAAAAACCAAATGAAAATAATCTTTAAACCTGGCAAATTATGAAAATAATTTTTAGTGGCAGTTTGAATGATACATTGGATAAGTAATTTCTCATCCAAGGAAATTAAAATTATTCATATAATAGTATTTTGTAGTCCTAGGGACCTAACGCTATTTTTGTAGATCCAATTTAAAAAAATAGTAAACTCAGTAAATTAATAATGAGATATTTACCAACAAAAATATACACTTTTGCCTAGATTTACATTTAAAAATCTAACAGAAAAAAATCAAAGGGAAACAAGGTAAAAGAAAAAGAAGGAAAGTGAGAGACAGAGAGAACACACAAAAGCAAGAAAAAAATTGAAGGCAGTATTTAAAATATAATAAAACCATTGATTTAAACTAATGATAATACATATTTTCTTTTCCATACATAATTTAGTTTATAAATGTTTTTTAAAAGATATTTATTATAAATATTATAGTTATGTCCACAACACTGGTTTTGAACCACACTGCATTTCTCTTTTTATTATAATGAATCTTTATCTTTCAACTAAAATTGAGGAGAATCACTCTCCAAATTTGGCTCTCTCTCTCCATGGTGTTGATAGCCAGAGATTACAATTACCTTGTTTTTTTTTGCTTTTTCGTTGTTTTTAATTTTTTTATACCCTGGTGTGTGCTTCTATAAATCTTTTACTAATACTGTTGAATCAGCATACCCAACTGCTAGAAATGAGCGGACAAATAATTACAATATACATACCAAATGTAATTTTGTTTTGTAATACTTAAACAGAAGAAAAAAATTATATTTTACATAGAGTGGTTATATTGGTGGGGAAAATGAAAGATATATTGCAAAACTCCAGAAAAAAAAGAAATATTGGTATACAGAATGACCTTTAGTGTATTATTATAATTTTGACTTCTCTATCATAAAGAGGAGTCGTACTATCAGTATATTATTATTGGAACATTATATTCAATTTTTATGCATATACACTAAAAAAGTAGGTTTCCATGGCAGCAGGTATCACCTTTTCCTATTTGAAAAAGCTTATGTTTTAAACAGTTGATTAAATTTTTAGAATATCATCTGAAATTTAAAAATTAAAATGCTGTAATTTTTTCCTCCATGAAAGGAAATAAAGATACAATGTACTGATAATTGAGTGGGGAGAAATTGGAGCATGCCATGTCTTTATAACATAACTTGGGAGGGGGGTATTTTGAGGTCATCTGTCAACAAAAACCCATTAGGATGTAGCTAATATAAAAATTGATTTGGAGCAATATTTGAAATGTTATCCATTCTATTCTGTATTAAAATATCTTTTCTTCCTCTGCTTTCTACCAATACAAAAGATATACTAAATATATTATAGATATTCCATCAAAATACATTTTGTTAAGTATTTAATGAAAAAATGCTGAATATCTTACAGTGTACCCACAAAGGTCAGACAGTGGGGAAGTTCACCTCTTCTTTTTCCACCATTTTAATGATTTTATTTATCATCTACTTAAGAATCAAAGAAGTATAGTTGAAAAGTATATTAGAAATGATCTTTTTCTAATTACACATTTTCTAGAGGAAACAGACCCTAGAACTTGTCTCTTAATTTTGAGCCTGTACAGTTAACTAGCAGCAAATATAATCTTAAAATCCATTACCACTGATTTCATTCCTTTTTTTTTAAATCACTTGTCCAAATTTCAGGCAAGAAATTGTAAGTGAAATGCACATGATTGTAAATTTGTATTTTTCCCAATGAAGTTATAAGGTGCTTCTCAGTTGTTGTAGGGCTATGTAATAACTGCATCAGGGCTACAGAGTAACATAAATTATGATCTTTACAAACTGAGACATCCATTCTTCAGAATAGCTGGCTTTGTACTGGAAGCAAACAGCTGCGAAAGGCAAGAGGGTAAAGTAGGTGTGATAGTTTGGCCAGCTATAGTTTCATAAAGAGGATTTTTGAAAAGCGAAGTTTAAAGAAGAGGTATGCTTTTGGTGTAAATGACTGTGAAGATCTACTGAATGAGCAAATATCAGAGATTCTATAAACTTGGCCACAGACTGATGGAAGACTCTCAGGATGTTGTACTACTGAACAGGAATATCCCAAACAGAAAAGCGGCTGCATAGAAAAATACCAAAAGGGATGTTCTTTTTATTCTCTGTGTTACCTTGTATGAATAACTCATCTAAAAGTAAAAAGGATACTGGGAGTGCTCTATTATTTCACAGAATATTAAATTAAAGTGCTCTATAATACCCGAAGACTTATCTGCTAACCTTAACCAGACTTAAACAGTTGAAAGGTCAGTTTAGAATCCCATCACTAGATGGCATTGTTACACTTGAATACAGCTTAAATAGTACAAGGATCAAATAAACTAGTTAAATTAGTAGACAATTATCCCTATTCTATTCTTCTTTTCATGTGATGAAACTAGTTACCTATAGCCTGCAGGATAAATCCTATAGGATGTCCCACTAAGTCAGGACTGTTTTTGCACAAGCTCTATCTTTCCAGTTTTCACCTCAATCTGTCATACAGATTTGACACCACATCATTTTAACAGTACTCAGAAGTGACATGTATATAATGTGGAATATTGTGCACATTTACAGCCTGGCTTTCTCTTAAACATTGCTTACTAGATCTTGGCATTGCTCTTCTGCCTAGCTGGGTGTTCTTCACGTTTCACTTATAAATGAACACCTAAACCAAACTTTTATTATTATTATTATTATTATTATTATTATTATTATTATTATTATTATTTTATAGCAAAACCAGAGGACAGCATAATTGTTTTCAGTCAATATTTTCAAGTTTCCTCCTATAAACTAATGAAGGCCTTGGGATATCCAGGGCCATGCTAGCACATGATATTTTTATGATTCAGTTTCATTAATGCTGCACATTATAAATCAAGTTAAGTGGCATTTCCATTGAAGGAGGTTCTTCTTTACTTATTTATTTCATTCCTTAAGATCAACAAGACCAGTTCAATAAACTTAGCAACCATTTTCTTCCCTGAAATAGGCCTTAGCTTTGTTTTCTTATGTTATCATAATCTAGCACTTTTCCTGTTTCAAATGAATACTCACTGGTGAAACTAAGTCATTCCATTATGTGTGCTATCAAAAAGCCATGCAAAACTATTTTTAAATGAGTGCAGATCCAAAATGCATTGTAATTTGTACCCAGCCCACAGTTAGGTGATACCACCCAAATATTCTGTGTGTGATTACTGAACATTGCATTTACATATTTTAGGAGAAGTATAATACATTGTGGGTGGTGATTTCTACTTACAAGAAGACATGCTGGAAAAACCACATCACAGAATGATATTTTTGTTTTATTAGTGTAATAGAGCACAACTGTTTTTGTCAGACTGCAATACAGCTGTAGTATGCACCTTCTAACTGGAATCGCTATTTTCTTCTTTGTCAAATGACCCTTCATCTTCAACTCAGTACTTACCCATGAATCTGGAAAATTAACTCTCTACATTCTTCAAACAAAAACCTTCCAAACAGATATTTTCAATTTCTATTAAGAGAACATTGGAACCACACAATTAAATGTTCAATAACATAAGATATTCAGTTAATTTATGCTTCATTATAAACTTAATTAATAAAGTATGTGAAGTCATTTTCAAATGTAATAAACTAGAATTACACATAAAATCTGATCTAATTGTAAATATGTACTAAGTATAGAGTTCTAGAGAAATTTATAATATAATGTTAACTTCTGTGAGAATGCTGTCACAACAGGTAAGAAAAAAACCAAAAAAGACTGGCTAATTAAGATCTACAATCATCAGTTCTCTGAAAGAAAAGATAAATCTTTCTAGCCATAATTCTCAGCAAATATAGCACTGAAATTTACAATAATATGATCATATAAATTTAACAGCTTTTAGTAACTTTGTCAAAGAACCTAGGATCAAGATTTTAAACTCAAATTTGAATATGTCTTTTTACCTTGTAAAAGAATGTTATTAATTTATTCAGAAATCTATTCATATATCATCCAAGCTTACTGAGATGTTAAAAGCAAAACGTTTTTTTTTCATTCAACATTTTCAAATAATGCCTGTCAGTTTACATTCAGCTCAAATTCCTTTTAACGCATTTGAGAATGACAAAGTAAAATGCTTCCAATTCAGAATTTATCTGTATTCAAGTTTATATTTCCTGAGAGAATACATTTGACTACTGAAATCATGAATGAAAAAGTGAACTATTTCAATATTATTTGTTGTTTGTATGGTTTCATAACTTAAAGTGTGGCCTAATGAAATGTTATGGTGAAAATGAAACCTACTTTTAATTCTACCAGTGTTCTGTTGGACTCCTTAATTTAACTTACACTTGTAGCAATTTAAAGTTCCCCAATACACTATATCAAAGTTGAAATATTTAAATATTACTCATTAGTATAATTTGATAAATATACATTTTATTTTTAGCATAAAAGGAAGCTTATCCTTTGAAAAAAAACTTACATTAATACACTGTCTGTTGAAAGATATTTTCACGGTTTTCTCCTGAATATCCTAAAGAAATGATATTAGTATATAGGTATAATTTAAATCTTACAATGAAGATACTGTAAAGTGTATTTCTCATTTCTCATATAGTGTCTCCTGAGTTCCCACACTGCCTCTTTGTGTCTCTCTGTCTCTCCCTCCTTCTCTTTTTATCTCTATCCCTTCTCCCTTTTTCTCTCCCCTTCTCTCATACATCACATACATATCCACACACACATACCCTAGCACTGGCTCTTTATTTCTCCAGCAACAATTTTTAAATTCATGCCTGATGCCTAAAAGAGATAAACATCACATCAAAACTTGTGAATAGAGCTATTTATGCTGATGCTCTAAGGGAAAATTGTGCCTTCGCATGATCTAGAAAACTGAAAAAGCCTACATGCAATATAATTGTATGTGTAATTTTCAATGTTTCTGTCCATCAAACTTAGCTAAACAAATTTTATTCTGCAAAGTGACATGTTTCTAATTTTTTTAGTATATTCTAAAATGAGAATCTGATTTAGACATCCTAACCACTTGATTTGCTTATGAACTCTATTAATTTCATTTATTTTTTTAAAAATTGACTGCAAATATTTCTGTTATAATCACCATAATAAATGATAATCATCATGCTTGCACTCTACAGGTTTACAGCCCTGTTTCAAGATCACTGAAAATAAAGCAGCATTCTTTAAGATGAATTCAAGGAGCAGATGGCTTTAGAAACTGCGTTTCTGTTATTGTGATTATAAATTTTTTAAAAAATGTATTGTCTTATAAGTTAAAGTTTTCATGTCCAGGTAATATTTAATTTTCTTCATTAAATTGCCTTGATTTTTTTCCACAAAAATAAATTAGGCTAGGATAGAAATAACCCTTAATTATTAAGTTTATTCATTAATTTCAGTAAAAGGCCTCCAATGCATTAATAGTTTTATTGATTTTATAAAATGAGATCATTTTGAGTTAAGACAGGGTCGCTTGAGAGGTAACAGGTGAGAAGTAGTAGTTCTTCTGTAGGCAACTGGCATCAGAGGATATCTGTAGTGAAAGAGTACTGGGGCCTCACTGGATAGAGCCTATCTCTGGCATTTTTATTAGCTGTGCCACAAATCTGCATTTTCCTTATCCATAAAATGATACAACCAAAACTCACTTGGAATAACAAAGTATTTTGTTAACTGTAACACTATAAATTCAAGGTGAAATTATTCTGTACATTTTTTTTCTGGTAGGATAAATATTTCTCATGAATATAGGAAGTAGGGTTTTGTCTGCTTTTAAAAGTTGGCTGTCTTTAGCAATCAGGTATACATCTGTCAGTTTACAAAGAGTTCCTTGTCTTTTACACCAAAAATAATTTGACATTTTGGTAAAAATGAAACGCATTTAGAATCTGAAGATCAAGTTGACAGTAATTACAGAAATTTTGCTCTCAAGCTACTTCACATAGGTCCTTCTACAAATGTTTGTTAATATCATTATATTTCTAGAGAAAAAGAGATTAGTCTTTATGAAGAGGTATATATGTATGTATATGTTCTATCGTTATGAATCTATCTGAGATACAGTAGATACAGACACATATGCTCACACAAAATTGTCCCACCTCGTTGAAGTAGAGAAAACTTAAAATGATGATCTGGGATCAGATACTTAGTCTTCATTTTATTTCATTTTAAATATCAGATTTGAAATTAATCCAAGGACCACCATAGAGCAGAAAAATGTGTGTGTCAACATCACCTTTGCAAACTGTACTTGTCCAGGCATAAGCCCTATTTTAGTCCTCAATTCAATTTGATGCAGGCAACGAGATTAATTTGCAGGCTTCATTTTAATATTGTCTTTATTTTTAAAAAGCCCATTGACAGTGTCAAAGATTTTGATTAGATAATTTGATCACATTTCTCTAGCCAGATACAAATTAAAGTTGGAGCTAAAACAGAAAATCTTACTGTTTACTATTCAGAACAATCTTTCTATTTCAGGAAATGGCAGCGCTCCAAAAGCCACATGTGTACAAATGAAAATTCATAACATGTTATTCAAACTCCTGTTGTATTTGTGCAATTTACTAATTAGATATGGTAAGTATCAGCACTGAAATATCATAGTAATAACATTGAAAGGCAAAAAATCTACTTTTCTTTTTATGAATGACACAAAAGCTTGTTTTATACCATCATTGTTCTCTACATTAAATATAAAATAAAAACTTAAAAGTGCAGTGGATGTTTCAACAAGAAATCTATTTTCTGTGGGATAAATGGAGATAATCTGATGAGAGAATGATTTAATTAAGATTGGTGATATTTGGAATAAATCAACATCATACTCAGGTATGCAAACTAATTTATTCTTCAAATCATGTGCATTGTATGATAAAAATACCAAGTCATTTGACTTCATGGGATTACAACATGTAATCTTATAAGTCAATTATTGCTTTTCAAAGTTTTGTTCCTACTTTTCAAAAATGTTTTTCCTTGTATCACTTATAAGATTCCTTTAAAAAATGAATCCAACATTTACATATATAAACTAAATGTGGTATTAAATTTCAGGATAATGGTTCTAAAAATGAATAAGGTATGTGTGTATAATTTTTGACAGATACAAAAATCCTGTCTCTCCAATCACCACAATTACTTTCTTTAGGTATAATCCTCTTTAAGCCCTTGCTTGATAGAGAATTCTGTTAATATTGAGCGTTTACTGTGCCAGATATCATAACAACCACCTTTCACAAACTTTCTCATTTAACTTCATCCTTTTGCTCATTGAGGTCATCCAATTTTGACAATCCATTTTACAGATTTATGAAATCACATCTTAGGGAAGTAAAATAACTTGCCTAGTCTCATATTATGGGTGTGCTAGAATTTGAATTCAGTATTCCAATTTTAGAATCTATCTTATTAATTATGACACATATACTATCTACTAATTCTAATGTCAACTATTTCTTATTAACAGGAGAAACTGGTGACTGAAAGGAACCATACATGTGTAACTGTTAACAATCAAAATTTGCTAGTACAGTTTTCAAGGTTGACAGTTTAGGAGCCACACTTTTTTCCCCAGTGCTAAACCACCTATCTTGAATGTGCAAATTTTAGGACTCTGGAGTCAAAACTCTTTATCATCCCAACCCAAATAGAAAAGCTCAATTTATTTTCAAAAAGGGATGAAAGGGAATAAATTTAGTGGGCACCTACTGTCTCCTACAGGTTCCCATGGCAGCATAGCAGGCTCAAGAGCCATCAAACAGTGAAGAAAAAAAATAGAGAGACAGAATGGGAGATGCTGAAACTCCTACATGGATTCGCTTCAGAGAGAGAGCATGAGCTGGGGCAGTGTGAGGTCTGGGAGCTGAAGCAGAGGGACAGATCAGGGGAGACCAAGTGGCTACACCCTCAGCCTGCTTCCTTCTCATCTCCTTTACCCTCCTTTGCTGGTCTAAGAACAGACCTGGCCTTTATCATACACTCATTCTTCCATTCTCAATTATTTCATTACAATTTTTCTGACTTCCTTCCGCCCTTACTTCACACATACGGAGACACTCTGGAAGAGCCTATGCACACAAGTGCACATGTTCTTTTTTGATCTCACCGCGCCTTCTCACTGCATTCTGTTACACAAACAGAAAATCCCCACTGTAGTGTTAACATATCATTCATTATTAAAAAAAGAAAAAGCCTTTCAGATTTCTTAGAGCACAAAGATTCATACTGAATATAGAAACTAAGCTACAGAAAAAGGAAACTCATGTTGCAAATTGTTCATATTATAAACAATGAATATATTCCCACACAACAGGGATCAAATATATTCACATGCACATACACTGTTCTAAACAAGTCCCACAATTAATAATCTGGTGTTTTAAGCACTGCTCAAAGTAATATACTCTCCAAGCAGTTTTCAGCTTTGCTGAGTCTTTTTCTGACGGTTGCATCTTGCCACCCAAAGGCCAAAACTATTTAACGGCACATGATGATTCAGATCAGCTCAGAAGCTTCCCTTCAAAATATTCTTCATTACCCGAGTTCGATCCCAGGTACCCAAAATATATATATATATATATATATATTTTTTTTTTTCATTTTTAACCACATCCATGTAACTGCTTTTCTTTGCTTTGCTTGATATGTAAATACAACTCAATGAATAAACGACTAAATATTTAAAATAACATTTATTTAATACTTGTGGTTTGCATACCCATTATTCATTTCTTTAATTCAACCAATCTCTTATAGACTTCTCACTCCTTTTTGCCTTCTTAGATAGGGGCACTGTAGTGGGCAGTTGGCCATTACTACTCTTGAGGAACTTATACTGTGCTTCATTGTTTCTCTGAGTAGCCTGAGTATAATAACCACATGGGGCACAGGATAAAAATAGTTTTTGTTGTTGTTGTTATTGTTGTTGTTTTCCCCAGAGAGTCTTGATGGGACCAGATTATCCTCATGTTAGGATACATTTCTGACACATTGGTGTGATGGTAAATGATTGTTTGCAAAAACTGATGTAGGTTGTGCTGTTTTTAAAATAGATGTCAAAGGGCTGACGATTTAGCTCAGTGGTTCCGGCGCCTGCCTTGCAAGCCCAAGAGCTCAAGTTCGATCCCTGGTACAAAAAGAAAAAAAAGGTGTCAGGACTAGGGTTATAGTTTAGTGGTAGAGCACTGCCTAGAACGTGTGGGGTGCTGGTTGGATCCCAGCACCCCAATCAATCAATCAATTACCTTAAAAGTTATAAAATAATTTCTGTATGAACAATTATCTGTATGAAAGCTAACTTAAATTACCTCATATTTAGTAGAATTCATCTAAAATACCATCAGAATGCTGATTTTAGACATAAATGTCACACCTGGATTCTGACTCCTGCACAATGATTTTTGTGAAAATAATTAAACCATTCTGTTCAACAATGATTATTTAAGTATTAATTAGTTCTTTGGACAGGATATGTGTGCAACATCTTGAATGCTGAGATAAAAAGAATAGACAAACTTTCAATATATTTTTAATCATTGATGAACTCATGTTGTCAATATTGTTTCTAAAATTTCCAAACATTGTTAGTCGTTTTCTCAGAGATCATAAATGAAATGTGGTATCAAAATCCACCTTTTTGTCAAAATGCACAATTTAAGCCATCTTTCAAGGCTTACTCAATCACATTCTCTAATGATACCATAAATATGTATTTTCAAATAGGATTTTAAAAAATATCCTCATTTCCCTCCTACTGCCATTTTCAGTTAAAAATCAATGTTCTCCTTGGGCAGGAAGCCACACAAGTCCAGGGTAAAGAAGTTAAGTCCTGACTGGCTGAACAAAACAATATTGAATTATGAGAAAATGAAAATAGCTATTACTTTCTCTGCCCATCATAATTCATAATCATTTTCATAGTATTGATGGAAAGAGATAACCGATGCCCTCATCACCATGAGTAAACGTTGTATGATCTCCCCTGTGGGAGAAGAATTCTGGTCAGGTAAAACAATGACTAATTAATATATTTTATAGCACATTTTGGGACATGTTATGATGTTAATCCTTTAAGCAGATGTGTTTTCTTAGCTGAGTCACACACTGAGTAGATATGTTTTAAATTATAATTAGTTTTCCCTCTTCCTACCTCTAGGATCTAACACCTTGAATCAGAGGAGGAAATTTTAGAGAAAGCCACATTCAACGTTTTTAAATGCTATAAATCTATTGTCAAATTGTAGTAGAAGAAAAATTTACATTTACAAAATACACATGAATCTATAGATCTATAGATAATCAGGTTAGTGGTATTATGGACAAATAGAAAAGTTTATACATACAGTCTAAGAAGTATTCCTTTTAAATGAATGATAAATAATATAATCCAGTATTTATACTGATTAACTTATTAAAATCCATCATGCAATTTTTTTATTCCACATAATTTACAACCTGGATAATTTAAAGCAGATGGAAATTTTATGTCAGTATCATTGAGGTACTTAAATATAGCATTTTGTGCATTTTCTAAGTGTGGGATAGACACTGTCTGTGTATTAGCTTCCCACAAAATGAGAAGATTAGAAAAGATGATCCCAAAGACTGTTCTGGTTTGGAAAAAGAAAAAAAATGGTAGAGAGATAGATGGATCTCCAGTCAGATGGCTGAGATAGCTCAGCCTATCACCATTAGATAAAGCTGTTAAACAAATGAAATTTACTTTTTGCATTCTCCTTGAGTGCCAGTCAGTTGGGTGTTTTTAATCATCTGTGAATTTTCAGAGTCCTTCTAAAACCATTACTAGGATGTGAGAGGTTAATCCCACCTCCTGACCTCATAGAGCTGTGGGCCAGACCTTTGGAATTCTAAAAGGCAATGGGGCCTCCTTCCTTCTGATTTAGTTTCATGGGCTCTGGGGACATCAATTTTTAAAGGCCCAGTCAACAGATTACAGAACTCATTCAAGTTAAATTTTTATTAGAAAAAAATTGCTCCATAAAAACCCTTCCTGTGAAAATATAAACTTAAATATGTTTAGCTAGGGAGGACCAACAGAAAGAGTGGAATAAAGAATTTCAAAGATTTTTCAATGTGAGTGTGGAGACCTCTGATTAATTTGTTTCTTCTAGTGTTTCTGTCAAATAATTAGTATTAATTATAATTTTCAAAGGCACTAAAATCCATTAGAAATAATTAGCCAGGAATTGTAAGGTGTTTGAGAAACAACTACTGACAACAAATTCAGGAACACCAAACAACCAGAAAACTTTTCATTAACTCCAATTTTTTAGAATAAAGTGTGACGTGTGTTTGGACTCCAGCCTATTTTTGAATAGGTTACTAATATATCTGTCAAATGTTGTTAGAATTTTTATATTACAAATTAAATATATAAGACTTATTTTGAGGCCTCCAAACTATACTCTGGAAGTTATTTATACCTTGAGGTGGAGGAAGAGGTGTTGTACATGTATGAGATTTTTTATCATTCACACAGGAAGGATTTTCAATCCAGTAACTGGGGCTGCATTCCTTCATTTCCTATCCATTCCTATGATCCCCTGGTGAAGAAATTGCAATGTTAGTTCACTGTTCAATGTTAATTCACAAGAGTTAGTTCACTGGTTACTGCTTTTATAGTCTTGGCCAGATCAGAGTTGCAAAGTGGTGAAAGAAACCACTTACGTGTGTTATTCATGGTAAGTAAAGACATGTTAAACTAGAATCTTGTCCTTGAGCTTTGTTTTTCCCAGTATGCTGAGTGATCCACAATATTCTGTGAGCATTTTCAAAACAGTTTGTGGGAATCAAGGTTTTGGTCTGTAACTCTGGGTCCCTCCATCAAAAAAAGACCAAAATAATCTTCATAGGCATCAGACACCCTTACCATCATTATGTTCAGAATCTAAAACCTAATAAGTTGCCCCAACCCTAGATGAAACCAGAAGTCAACTAAACCTGAAACTCAGTTCAGCAAATAAATCTAACATTTTCTTATTCATTATACAGTGATACCTTGGTTGTTGTAGGGCAACAAGCTTGAACTTTCCATTACTCCAATAGCAAAGTTTCAAGAAGACCTGCTCAGTGTTCATAACTTTGCTGGATAGTCAAACTGAAAATTCAACTTGCAAAAAACTGTATGGCCCAAGGACACAAAGGACTGATGCTTCAGTCAAAGCACCTCTCTCGCCCAGACAACACATAGTGTTTGGGTTGGTTAAAACATTCATCTCACAAGCTAAGGACTGGAGTTCTATCCCCGGTACCAAAAAAACAAAAACAAAAAAAACAAAAGAAACATGTGTCATTGTGTTTTTATTTTTTGCACTTTATTTGTGTAAAATACTGTAACCATGGCTCTAAAGAAATTTAGTGAAACCAACAGTAAAGCTAAGAAGAGAACCGTGAGAACCACGGTAGTGTTGAAGAAATCACTGCAAAATTTGTTAAAATCCTAGAAAAATAATTTTATAATTGTAATTTTGTTCCCTTAAAACAAATTATCTGGTTTTCTATTATTTCTTGTGGGAAAAATATGTTCAGTTCTCAAACATTAGAACATTAATTTGGAATGAATTGAGTTGAACAACCAAGGTACCACTGTATTGGTTTGTGTATCTTTCACTTCTTATAGGAATATTTTTATTATCTCTAAAACTAAGCTGGGAAGAAATGTGATTCTCCTGAAAGCTTTCTGCAGTTCAAGTTTACTGGGCATTGAATAGCACAGTCATGATACTACAGCCCCTCAAGAGGATGTAACCAGCCAGTTTAGGAAGGTTTGTTGAATTGATAACAGTAATCAGATGTTAAGCCACTGAGGTAGTCTGATTAACCTAAAATAAAATAATTGTAGATATGACATAAAAACAAAGGTAAATACATGAAGCTTTATAATGCAGTCATAGCAGGATATAAAAAATCATTAGGCTTTCAAACAGTGAAAACTAAATTTGATTCCCAGGTCCTCCCACCCCTTCCTCCTTTCTCAGTCTTCTCTAACAAATTAAGTGACCCTGGTGGTTTTCTATTAAGTGAGTAGAAGGTTTGGATTCAGCCTTCTTTCTTCTGTTTATCTCATATCCAAACCTTCTGCAAATCTTCAAAATATATTTGAAATCCAGCCAGTTCTAAACTTTGACATATCACCATAATCTTTGCTAGATTATTCTTTTTTTTTTTTTGGTACTGGGGATCAAACTCGGGACCTTAAGCTTGTGAGGTAGATGGCAGAACCACTGAGCTAAATCCCCAGCCTGAGATTATCCTACTTTTAGTACTCTACAGTCTGTGGTTAACACAGCAACTACAATGACATCATTAGTATGTACACCAGGTGAAGTCACACACACAAAATTTTTCAAGCGCTCATGTTTTCCAAGAATCACATCCAAAACATTTCTCATGACCTAACAAAGCCTATACGATTTTCTTTCCCATCAAACACCATTGAAATCTTCTCTACTCACTTCTATCAATCAATACTTTCCCACCTTGCTGATTTCCATAACCTTCCTGGAGCATGCCAGGAATACTCTTGTCTTAGAGCATTTTATTTGTCATCCTTTGTGCCTAGAATGTCAATGATATGGCTTAGTACCTTACTTTAAGTCTCTAATCTAGTGTTACTTTATTTAAGAGCTCTTTGTTCATTACACCATCTAAAGCAGCTCTTACATCTTTCTGTCATGTCCATCCTAATATTCAAGTTTGTGATAAAGTGCTTGGATTTTATTCTATAAACAATAAATGGTTGTAGTCAGGAAGCTACCAGGTGGGCTGGCTGATGAATAGAGAACTGAATTAATAGGGATCAAGGGAAGTAGTAGAAAAACACTTTTGAAAAGACATTTGAACTTAAGAATGTACTTGCTTCTGAAATTTTATGAAATTGTGCAATATACCAATTACAATAATTACAAAGTTAGAAAGATCATGTAATATAGAATATCCTGACCCTATTAAGTGATGTATATTCATTTTTTATAAAATTGAGTCAGCCATTTTCTGTCATTAAGTTTTTGACCTGTTTTGTACACTGGCCCACCACTTCAGGGGAATAGGAGCCAGGGTCGACAGCTTCTACAGCCATTGCTACAGAGCTAGTTGCCACAGACAAAACTGAAGACACTCCTGCTCCTGTACCTCTACAGATAAAGTAGAAAGGGTCTTGCTAAGTAGCCCAAGTTGATCTAGAACTTGAGATCCTCCTTCCTCAGCCTCTCAGTGTGCTGAGATTACAACCATGCATCACCATGTTCATTATTAACATAGTCTAGATATGGAAGAAATTATTGGAATTAGGGAAGAAACATCTGGTGATAAAGGATATTACAACAGCTGTCAATGCGTTGTAGGAAGAAGCCAGTCCTATAGGTAATAAATATAAAGATTTTTTTCAATAGGAAATCACTTGGCCTTCATAAGAATGCATGCTTTCTTGAGAAATTCCTTGGAAGTTGTACATGTAGAAGAAGAGGAAGGACTAAGAATGAATCACTGATGGAAAATAATGATAACATAGATTAAACTGAAGCCTCAGAAGAGGAGAAGGAAAATGACAAGCCCAAAGAAACACTAAGTGAACTCATCTTGAAAACAACTTACTTTAAGAAAATGAAGGACACTTGGAACTAGAGTGTCCCTGGGATATATTGGATTTAGCAAAGATTATTTTTGAAACACAAGAAACAAAAGATTCTCTTCTTTATGCTGCATAGGTACATCTTAAACTTAAATAAGTTAGTATTAAGTCTGAGAATAACATCCAAGCTGTGGAGGAGTTCCATGCCTGCTCACCCACGCAGGAGCATATCTGGAAGGCCATGAGTGTCTCCTTGCAGAGACTCACTACCAGCTAAGATTAGCCTATGGATACAACTCTACATATGATAAGACAGTGGCACACACGGTTCAGCAAAACTATTGAAATCATAGAGAAGAGAATGATTGTGCTAAATAAGTAGATGGGGGAGACTGAAGGATCATGTACTCAATATAAGAAAGAAACTGAAGAGCTGAAGGAACTACTACCTGAAATTAGAGAGAAAAAGAAGATGCAAAGGAGTCCCAACATAGTGAAAATATATCTAAATTGCCTCTGGAATGTTTTTTGGTGGAGATCTGTACTTCAGGTTTCACTTCTAGTGTAGGAGGCTCCTAAAATTGCCATAAATTCCAGTAAAAAACAACAGATGGCATTTCTTCATCAAGTTGTGTGATTGATATTTTCTACCTTGTCAGAAATGAGAAGAAATAAGAGGAAAAGAATCCCAGGAAAGATGATGTGAAGAAAGCCAAACAAGAGCCAAAAGTCAGTGAAGGCAGTGGGGATGTGGTCCCCAGCAGAAACAAAAATTCTGAAAACATGGAGGAGGAGGCTGAAGAACAGAGTGAATGCTAGACAGCTTGAATGAGACACTAGGGGCAGGAACTACAATTGAATCCAACGAATGCTAAAAGAGGGAACAGAATTTTTCTCCCAAGGGTGTTTATTAATATAGTATATTTTTTCCCTTTTGGAATTCTATTTTTAATGTAATTTAATTTTTGTTTATAGACAGGATCTTGCTATGTAGTTCAAGCTGGCCTTGAACTTGCTATATAGTCCAAGATGGCAATCCTCCTGTCTCAGGTTCCCAAGTGTAGGGATTACAGGAGTGTGCTGCCAAAACTGATGGGGTTCTCTATGTATAACTTTAATGAAGAAGGTAAGCAAAGGAAAAAATTTATTAATTAGAAAAATACATTTACAATTTTTACACTTTTAATAATATTCTTGTGATGGTTAAGATGGATTGTGAACTTGATTGCCTTAGAAGTTGCCTGGGAGATTAGTAAATTACAATTCTTGGTGTATCTGGGTGGTTCATGGAGACCTAACTTAGGGTATTATAAATGTTCCCTGATCCCTTCCTCTGCTCTGCTTACCAGGTGCCATGATCTAAGCATCTTTGCTCTGCCATGCCTTTCTACAATATCATTTCTGACTTGGAGTTAGCTGATGATGAACTGAATGCCCTGAATTTATAAGCCAAACTAAATCATCTCTCTTCCTTTAAGCTGTAAATGTAGGGCATTATGTCTCAGCAGTGGGAAAGCTGACTTATACAGAGAATTGGTGCCAGAAGTGCAATCCTTGCCTTGAGTATACAAAACCATATGGTTCAGAAGCCTTTGGAACTGGTTGGTGGGAGAAGTCTGACAAAATTTTAAGGATCAGGCTGGAGAAAGCCTAGATGCCCATAGCAACTCTATGTATAATTCTGGTTGAAGCTCAAAACAATTGTTCCCCAGTTCACGTACTTAATTTGTTTTATATTTGGGGGAAGATGGACACATTTGTGTTTGTGTGGGGAAGATGGACACAGTTGTGTTTGTAACCTGATGTGGAGTTTGTTAACAGAAGCAAAATTTTGTTTAATGCTTTTGTTTGAGACAGAATTGTTTGCAATCAGAAGTGTTTGTGAACTGAGGTATTAATGTACCAGACTGCTAGTAGGAATGTGGACAGTAAAGGTCAGGCTCAAAATGTTTCGGTTGGGGACAAAGAGTGTCTTGGTAGATTGAATAAAGGCCATGTGTGTTATACACTGGGGGAAAAAAAAAAACCCTACATTCTCCCCATGTACTGACATTATATGAAGAAATGAGATTAAGTGTATGCTGACTGACCTGGTGGAGGAAAATTCAAAGCAGTCCAGCATTCAGTCAGTAGCATAGACATTTCTTTCTGCTTTAAGCCTGATTTATAGTGAGAACTGAGAGATAAAAGCAGAGCAGAAATATTTGGGGAAGGAAATCACCCAGAGGAATTATGTAAAATTAGAGTCAAGGGAGATTTGGTTCCTCAAGACAGTAACATCATTAAAAAGAAACTAAGTACTTTGATAGAGAATAAGAAGGAAAATGTCTTGAAGGCATCTTGGGAATCAGTAAGACCCAGTCCATTGTCAGATTTATGAAAGTATAAACCTTTCATTTGAGAAGAGATCCCATGGGGCCCCTGCTCAAGAATAACCTCCAAGGGAATGGTTCCCTGGGATTTATTTCACTATGATCAGTCATCTGGTCACTCAGAGGCTCCTGTAGCCATGGCCCAATGAAACTTGTCTACTTCTGCTGTCAGCAGACATTGGGCTCACCCACATGATGGTGTTTTTATCAGCACATAAAATATAAGAGTTGTGGCTCATGAAGGGTTCCAATCAGATTTCAAAGTAAGTATGGGAAGGCCAAGCACAGAGCCCCTGCAATGACAGTACACAAAACCATGGAATGAAGAAAAAATTCAGTAGAGACCCCAGGATTTCGGATATTTTGGTAATATTGAAAGTCCACTGAGAAATGCTGTAGGCCATGAGTTGAGCTAGCTTAAAAGAGAGGCCATGTGACCTACATTGGAACTCACAATTCAACACCATGTGCCCCAAATGCTGGATATGGAGCTTCGACAATTAAGTTTTACCTAGCTGACTTTCAGTCTTGCGTGGGTCTGAGTCTTCTCTCTCTCCCTTTACCTCCCTTTCAGAATGGGAATATTTACCCTGTGCAATTGTGCTTTGGGATTATAATACATTTTGATTTTATTTTTACAGAATTTCACCCCTAAAAGTTTGCCTTGATCTCAGGAGAGATACGGATTGGACTTCTAAACTTTTTTGCAATTACTTTATTGGTACATTTTAGTTATACAATACAGTTACATTTCTGATTGAGATCTTGTACCTTTACATGATGTATCTTGGTTCTTATTTTTTCCCCATTCCCCTGCCCTCCCTTCACCCACTCCACCCTTCCCTGTTTACAAAGACTTTGTTTCCATGTTTTTGCTTTTCTCATATTTTTTCTTTTCCTTCTTTCCTTTCCCCTACCCCTCCCACTTCCCCTACTCCTTTAGACATTTTCTTGCTATTTCACAATATCAATTTTACATTTTGATCCTTATTTACACTTTTAGTTTTTCACACCAGAGAAACTATGTGGTATTTACACCTGTGTATCCTATTTATTTCACTTGAGAGTATAACCTCAATGTGCACCCATTTTGCTACAAATGTCTCCATTTTCTCACTGTTTTTTTTCCCCATTAAGCTTATTGGTACATTTTTAGTTATAAAATACAGTTACATACATCATTGGGATCTTGTACCATTACATGAGTATGTTGGTTCTTATTTTTTTCCCTTTCCCCCACCCTCCATTCTTCCCCTCCACCCTTCCCTATTTGCAAAGACTTTCTTTCCATTTTTTTCCTTTTCTCATATTTTTTCTTTTCCCTTCTTTCCTTTCACCTACCCTTGCCACTTACCCTGCTCAATAGATCTTTTCTTCCTATTATACAATATCAATTATACATTTTTTAAAATTACAATATCAAGGGGCCAGGGATTTAGCTCAGTGGTTTTGCCACCTCCTATGCAAGCACAAGGACCCAAGTTTGATCCCCGGTACCAAAAAAGAAAAAAAAATTACAATATCAAGATCTAGGAGACATTGCCACAGATTTTACAGAATTTAAAAGGATATAGAAAGCATATTTCAAAACTCTGTTTTGAAAAAATAGATAAATAAATAAAAAATATGTTTTGGAATAGATTTGACAGCTTCTAAGAAGTACCTTGGAAGGCAAATTAATGAAACTAACTCTGGAGGAAATATAAAATTTGTAATAGCACATGTTAAAGAAAGTATAATCCTAACTTTTAAACCTACCTGAATGACAACAACAGGCTGATATACATTTTAACTGATAAATTATATTAAACATTTAAAGCAGAAAAAAAAGAACACACTTCTCCCCTCATTTTAGGAAATGAACATTGTGCTAATCCTAAAACTAGATAAAGATAATAGAAGAAAAAAGTATGAACATAGATAGAAATTTGTTTAACAAAAACTATTAGAAGCCAGATCTGGCAGTACATAGAAAGCGATTTTATTATAGGGATGGCAGTGTTGGTTCAGCATTGGAAGATCCACCCCCAGAAGTCATCATTTTAACAGAGGAAAGGAAAAAGCCATATGATTCTGTCACTAATTGGAGAAAAAGTATTGGACTAAATTCCACAACTGTTCATGGTAAAAGCTATCGGGAGACTAGAAGTAGAACAGAAACTTCTTAACAGATTAAACACATGTACACCATACTTCTAGCAAAAACACCTTATATGAATGGAGAAGATACAATGCTTTCTCCTTAAGGTGGGGAACAAGGGCAGATATGCCTATTCTACATCTGTCCATTAAACTTTGAAACATAGGCCCAAATCAAATTGTCTGGCAATAAAATGACACAATTAGGATAGGATTAGCAAGGTAAAAGTAAAATCTTTATATGTAGATGAAATGATCATCTACAGAGAAAATACTAAGAAATCTTTAGGAGCCTCTAGAACTTGTGTTTGAATTTAGTAGGATTAGAAAACACAAGGTATATATAAAAATTCAGGTCTATGTATACTTGCTATCAATGAAGAATTGGATATTGAAATTTAAAAGTTATTTAGGAGTACAAAGGACGAAGTAAAGTAAAAAGAAAAAAACAGTGTTGGAAGACGTTTAGTACCCAATTTTAAGTCTTTCTGTAAAGCTACATTAATCAAGGCAGTGTTGGTGTAAAGAAAGAGATATAGATCATTGGAATAAAACAGAGAATCTAGAAATAGAACCACACATATATGGTCCATTGAGTTTTGAAAGATTATTTAACATTAACATTTTATAGAATATAAACTCAATTCAAGAGCTGAGGAAAAGATAGTGTTTTCAGCACATGGCACTAGAACACCTGGTATCTGTATATAAAAAATTAACCTCAACACTTCATTTCCATACATAAAAATAATTTGAAGGGAACTATGAACCTAAATATGAAAGCCTAAAAGTATAAAACTTTAAGAAGAAATTATAAGGGAAAATGTTTATGAATTCAGTGTAGGCAAGAACTTCCTAGGATACAAAAAACATGATGTATAAAAGAAAAAAATTATAAATGATTCCATCAAAATTTAGAACTTTAAATGACATCATTAAAATGAAAAGTAGTCCTTAAACAGACCATATTTATAATGTATGTAACCTATGACCAGAATATATAAAGAACTCCTACAGCTCATTAAGAGACAACCCAATTAAAACATAGACACAAGAAGATGATAAATAGCCAGTACAGCACAAGGAAAAGTGTGCAACACTAGAATCAGAAGAATACTAATCAGTACAATAACCAGATTGAATTATACAGTCACTAGGGAGATGAAGTTAAAAGTTTTAAAAGCCTTATCATGACTTTTTCTTTTTGTTGGATTCTCCCCCTTTGTGTTTAATTTGTCACATCCAATGGATTCATTCTGCTGGGCTTCCTATGGTTGTGATCTTCATTGTCTTCTCTTAAGATATTACCTAAAATTTTTTGGAGTGCTGGTTTGGCATTCATGAAGTTCCTAAGGTTCTTTTATCATGAAAGTATCTTATTTCTTCATCAATTTTGAAAGATAGTTTTGCAGGATACATCAATCTGGGTTGGAGGCTGTTTTCCCTTAGAGCTTGAAATACATCACTCCAGGCTCTTCTTGCCTTGAGGGTTTGCATTGAGAAGTCTGCTGTGATTCTGATGGGCTTTCCTTTGTATGTGATTTGTTTCTTTTCTCTCACTGCTTGTAGAATTTTGTTCTTCTGTTGGGTTTCTGGAATCTTAACCATTATACGCCTATATGTAGATTTTTTTTTGATCAAGGCTATTTGGAGTCCTATATGCCTCACTTATCTGTATGTCAAGTTCTTTTCTCTGCTTGGGGTGTTTTCTTCCATTGCTTCTGTGAACAGTTTTTTTATGTCATCTGTACTCACTCCTGTTTCTTCATTGATTCCAATCAATCTTATGTTATTCGTCTTTGCATCATCTAGCAGGTGCTGGATTGATTTCTCATATTCCCTTACAATTTTAAAGCAATTTTCCTTTTCCTGGTCAGTAATTGCAATCTTATCTTCTATATCTGAAATTCTGTCCTCACATTGATTCATTCTGCTTCATAGACTTTTGATAGAGTTTTTAAACTTCTGGAAATCTGTTTGCATCTGTTTTATGTATTCCATTTGTTTCCTATGTTGGCATTCTCTCATGTTCCTCAGCTCCTCTACTTTTTTATCTGTGTCCTCTCTAGATTTATTAATCATGTCTTGCACTATGGACACAATCTTTGCTTGGGGACATTCTCTATCCAAGCAATAACAATTTGGCTATTAACACATTTTGTTTGTGACCTTCCTATGAAAAGCACACTATGGTTGTGTCTGGGTAGGTCACAAAGGCTGGGCATTGAGAACTATACATGGTTCCTGGTCATCTAAAATGTCTGGACAGTGTAAGTTAATGTTAATTTCATTGTATTATAAAGTTATATGCTCTTACTTGTTTGGTCTAATATTTACTAACACATAACCTATAGATTTTTCCAAGTCAAGTAAGCAAAATTTTAGAATTATTTTAATCTTTAATCTCCATTTTGTACAAATTGCTTGGATTTGAATCTACTTATAGCTCTTTAGAAATGGGTAATAAGGGCTGAGGATTTAGCTCAGTGTTTCTGCCACCTGCCAAGCAAGTGTAAGGTCCCGAGTTTGATCCCTAGTACCAAAAAAAGAAAAAGAAATGTGTAATGGTTCAAGGATGAAATAAACTGGTTTGGTCTTGAACTTACCTTTCATAATTGAGATCATTACTAAGTCTTCAAGTATTGTAATAAATGCTGTCTTAGTTATAGGAGATATGTACAATGTGGCAGGAGTTGGAGATTAAACATATTATAAATATTGCTAATCCTCATCCCATTTCAATTGCCAACCAAAATTCTATTACATAAGAAACCTAGCACTGCAATTTAGCAACACATAAACTCAAAGTTAATGTTTTATTACTGGCTATCTCATTCCTAATCTTCAAATGGAAGATTTTTAAAGTCATAGAAATCTGTAATGTTCAATCTGTATCATAAAATAGACATTTACATATCTCAATTTCATGTTAACTTCTTCAAAGTCTACAATTATGTACAGGTTTTGAGATTTACTAGTTTTTCTTATGGTTTTCTGGCAATGAAACTTAAGCCAATATTGGTCCCAATTAGAAATTTCCATCTCACCTATCTCTATCTTTTCAATTTTGTACCCATACAGACCCTAAAACACATTAGCCAGGTGTTTACAAGTATTTCTTTTCTTTAGCTATTTTTTCAAACTTTCAGTACCCTAAAGCAGTCATCTTTTATACCTTTTGAATTCTTAAGAAATTTGTTGACATCTTCAAATTCTCTCCACAACAATTTATTTTCCTCCTATGTGTTTACCTCTCTGTGTGGACAGGATGGAAGTTATCCTTCTATCTATTTTATTTCTCCTGTGGTAAACATCTGGTCCATGGGAAACACATACACAATATTTTCTCCATAATCTCTGAAAGTGCAGGACCTAACTACAGTATGTTTTTTTTCTTTTGTGTATCAGAGTTAAAATTTAGGTAGTTAGTCTTATATCTTTGGCATGTATTAAGAAGAGTTATAGTCTAGTCAACTCTGTTATTTCTAATACAATAAGAGATTCAAGTTAGGCTTAGTAGTTTCATTGAATCCTCTCCATTAGATCTGATATGATGACCAAACATATTGCCATGCTCCCATTTGAGAGAATGGAACTCAAAATTCATGTAAATATTTTCTTTAAAATCTTCCTTACAGCCACTGACCATTACAAAGATTTTAAGCATCTAACCTATTATCATGCATGTTCTTTGAAACTTCTTTTTTTGCATAGTATCTCACTTTGGTTTTATCACTTGGATCAGAATATCTACTTTAACATCTTGTTACACTATGAAGATACTTCACAGGCTGGGCAACTAACAATGACACATTTCTACCACAGTATCTTTCCTCTAAATTTGTTCAATTTCAGTTGTCAATTTTTCTTTTAAAGAGTGGCGCAATATGCCAGTTGTGTTTTGAGCACAGCAGAAGATGAAAAGGAAGCAACTGGCATCTACTGAGAACATGCCATATGAAAGGTGTGCTGCTGGGTGCTTCACGTAAGAGAGATGATGAATTTAGGAAAAAAATAGCATGTATGGGGAGAGAGGATGATACATTATTATTAGAGAATTTTTTTAACTTCCTTCTTTCAATGAGAGACTGGAGAATCTTCCATTGACACTACTGGCTTTTGTCCCTATTGTCTTTTGTCAGTTGTCTCTCTGAATGAATTAAACATTTTCTCCATGCAGCTAGACAGCCTCATATAGTTCCCAGAATTCAACTTTTGGTCCTCTCTCCAGTTGTCTTCAGTTTCAGTTGTTATCTGGTCCACAGTATATGTTCCATTTTTAATCTCCGAATTAATTTGAGGATATTCTATAAATGTGAACATAAAAGTATTAGAATAATCCCACATAAACTCTTCTAAATTCTAAATATGAATGTAACTGTATTTTATACATAAAAGGTACCAATAAACTTAATGAAAAAAATTCTAAATATGCCTTTCTTCATATGTAAAATAAGTAGCAAACATTGGGTAAATTCAATTTTCATTGGTAGAAAAAATAAATTTTGTTGCCCAAAATAATTTTTAAGCAGATTGCTTCCTGATGAAATGGATCTTTCTTCTTATATATGAAACGTTTCCCATAAGTATGCATAAGAAGATATCTTGAATAAGCAAGGGAAAAGACTATTTTTAAGGCTCTGTAATTTCTATATATTTGTATTATGGATAAGTTTCACTAAAAATTTAAATACTTGTAATCATATATCATTGTTTTTGGTTAACTCTCACCTGAAGGGTATGTTCTTTATCCTGGTTTTCAATTAGAAAACAAGTTACAATTAGATTTTGAGAGTTGTCCTGTACTATACTAATTTTAGAAAGTACACAGGACCAGTCTCAGAATGGAGTATGTGCAAACACCGTATTATTTACAGCAAACTAAATATAATGCCTTGATTTGGCACTGCCTGCTTGATATTTCTCTTGAAAACTGTTACATATGTTTGTTTTGAGTTTCTGCCAAAATAGCAAGATTGTTAAATATCTTTCATGTACTTCTTTTTAAATACAAGGAAGAAATTAAAAATTACCTTACCTTAACTTTTGTATATCAGTCCAATGAGCACTAAATCATAGGAAGAAAATATAAATGATATTAAAATTATATGGAAAATTGTTCTTGTAATAGCAAATGTATTGCAATTATAAGATGTCAATATTCGGTTTTATTCCTAAACTCAAGTCTATCCACACTAATGTAATTCATTTCTAAATCACATGTAGAATACAGTAAGATTGTAATTATGTGGGGGCTGATTATCTGAATTGTCAATTATTCAAGGCTTTTGCTTTCCTTCGTCTTCTTCCTGCTATCCACCTTTTGGACAGTTATCACCTTGTTAGTATTTCTACTCTCTGCTTGTTAGTGAGATTGGCAGGGGAAGGGAAAAGGTGTGAAAACTTAAATCAGTAGATATTATTATTACTTGCAAGAATCTCCCATGAAAAATTGGTGGAGGAGTTTGAAGCTAGTAACTAAAAAATCATGCTGGGGTAGGTGTTTTTCACTTATTCTTGTTTAGAGATTTATCAAGTAATATGCAAACCTTAAAAGGAGCAGAAAATTATTTATGATGGAACTTTCTGAGAAATTTATTTTAGATAAAAACTTTCTAGAGAACCTTATATAAATTGGTTAACCTTAGTAATTCAAAGTTTTGTTCTTCAGACAGTTATATGAGGAAAATTATAATTTACTTCCCAAGAGAACTATTCAAACACAAAATTAATTAAATATTTATAAAATACAATTGATACTTCTCTTTAATTTGGAAAAAAGTAAATCTGAAAGGAATGTTTCACTTTTTATAATTTGCAGGTACCACAGTATATTACACACAAGTTTATATATTGTAATATTTTATTTATTTTATAATTTCTCCTTTCAATAAATATGGATGTATTTGAAAATATCCCTCAGTAGAAATTTTTTAAAAATATCATATTCACCTGATTTGAAACACATTTCATTTTTTCACACTTGTTAGATTTTAAGACTTCATATAAGCATTCGCTTTTTAATTTTTCAGTAATAAAATATTCATTGAATAATAAATTCAGATATAACACAGAGCAGACTTTAGATATTAAGAAGTTATTACTTTAGATGTTGTTTTGATCTCGAAAATTTCAGGCTAATTGCAAAAATTATAAATTGATCAAATAATCCCAGGATGACTTCTGCACCTCTTATACAAGGTGAGTTCAACTACAGAAGAATGTAAAGGACCAAAAAATTAATAATAAAAAAATTCAACTTTACTATACCTTTCCAATTTCAGGAGAATTTTAATGGACTCTATGATTAAGACTTTCTACTTTTACTCAGAGTGCATTATTAAAATCTCAGAAAATCACTGTATACATGTCTGATTTTATATATCATCTGACAACATTCTCATTTGTTTCTCTCTTGTGACTTTGCTGATGACCCCAGTTAGTCCCACTTTCTGTTCCTTCCTTTAAATCTCCCAAAACACTTCTTAAATATTCAAATTTGGTTCAAATGCCCATGGCATCATATTATGTAGTAGTTTATTGTTTTAAGCATCCTTGCCTTATAGTAAATAGATTCTCTCTTGTACAGTTGATTTAAAAAATTTAACTTTGCTTTCTGTAATAAAAAGTTAATGAACCATATTTATGTCTTTCT
>NW_004624732.1:10589013-10623023 GCF_000247695.1 Heterocephalus glaber | reverse complement strand
TGGTGGTGGTGTGTGTGTGTTTGTGTGTGTGTGTGTGTGTGTGTGTTAGTCAATATAAGATACATGTAAATATGTGAAGTCATGGAAGCCTTTTGCTGATTCACCCCTAAACAAGTCTTTGATCCGGCCACATGAATTCAAATCTGGTAATATTAATACTAAAAAAGCTTCGTTTTATTATATTTAAACAACAAATGAAATATAATCACTTTACAGTTAGAAAAAATGCAAGTTATCTGTTTAACACACAAGTATACTCAGTGATAATATACATACATATAATTTAAAATAACGTTAAAGCTAATTTCTTATGGAATCTACAAGTTGGCACTGAATAATAAATTTTGATTTGAACATGTATCTAAAGGCAGTCTAACCAAACTGTTAAAAATATTGGCTATATACTGCAAAAAATGCACTAAAATAAACGAATAGATAAATAAAATGTGGGAAAAATCAATAAAAACAATAAAATTTTAAAAATAAAGTTATGCTCACAAATACAAAAATAGGTTATCATTCATATTTTCTAAATAACACTTTCTGTGTTTTGAATTATTCCAGTATTATGATGTAAAGGACATCCAAAGGAGAAATTTTGCAAAATGCGTATATTCTCATGAAGTTAAAATTTAGAAGATAGTAGGCAAGTAAAGAAATCATATTTAAATATCCCTAAAACATTGGACTTCATAATCTAAGCTAAAGAAATGATCACATAAGCAAACATAATTTATAATATATAAAATTAGCAATCATTTTTTATCTATCTTAATTTAAAAAAAGGTAGGAACTACAGAACTGCTGTTTCTAAGAGTCCTTCTAGAGCTTGTGCAGAAATCAAAAAATAGGTGAGGAAATTATTAGTTTTAACATATATTTAAGCAGTAACCTTTGAATTTCTAATTAAATTTTTAAAAAATAATTAATTTTGAGTTTTCATGTTATTTAATAGGATAATTTGTTATTATGTTAAATTACTGAACACAAACGAGCAGACCTTAACAAATAATGCTTCTTGGTTTTTTTAGCAAGTCAAGATTGATAGAGTTCCTCCTTCTCTATTTCTCTCTCTATTTCTCTCTTTCTATTTCTCTCTCTGTGTCCTTTTCTTTGTACTATAACATTCACTCTTGTCCTGAGATCTTTCAATATAGATAAATGGATGTGCCCTTCTCCCATTTATCCTTAGTCTCATCCTGCTACATTGTATTATTTTTATTTTTAAATTCTTTGTCTTTTCAAGTAGATTTTAACATTTTTTCAATCTCCATTTTGTAATTATAAATTAATCTCTAAAGTTTGCTGAGATATCTATTGTATTAAAAGCAGGGTAGAAATAATTAGAAACTTAAATAGCTTTGAGTTGGCTAATACTTATAAAATAAGTAAGATACCATTGTGAATAATATAAACATGTGCATAAATGTAGTACAACCTTACATTTCTTAATGGAATTATTGTACTCTATCATTATGAAGGTCAAGTATCATATCAGTTATTAAAAAACATTAGAAATTAAAACAGTACTGTAAAGTATGAATCTGTGTCACTTATTTGTGAAGCATTATAAATATTCATGTATTTTGTCATTTCATCAGTTACGCAGAAATATTTTATGACCTGTCTTCTGGATCCATGTTAGGTCATACGAAAACCATGATATAGTAATGAAGAAACTTTAAATATTATAAAAATCACATTGTACCTGCATGTCAATTGCAGTGTGTTTCATTTGTATTTTCAAATGCCATTAATTGAAGATATGTGAATAAGCAGTTGAGCTAATGAGAGAAAAAGAAAAGATTTCCTCTCAAGGGAGTAAGAAAAATTCATGGGCACTAATGTCTATAGAACTGATAAAATGAAATTGACAGCAATGGAGAGAAATCACAACATAGAAAATCCCAGAGCAATTTTCAAAAAAGTAATATATTGCCCCATATCTCATTCTAAATCTATTGCAAATATGTGAAAATCTCCAGCAACCTGCACTTCTTAAATCAATGAACATTATGAAGATAAGGCATGAATTATAAAGAATAAAATAAATATGAACACTAAACTGTCATTTCATATGATACTAAACGCCCATGCGTAGTATTTAGCTTATTGCCTTATTTAAGTTGTAAACATTTTTATATACTATTTAGTTTAAATTTAAAAAGTTATTTCACAAAGAAGGGAAACGAAAAATTATGAAAAATGGAAAACATGGAAACAAAGTCATTGCAAATAGGGAAGGGTGGAGTGGGTGGTGAGAGGGCTAGGAATGGGGAAAAAACAAGAACCAAGATGCATCGTGTAAAGGTGCAATTCCCAGTGAGAAACGTAATTGTGTTGTTTACCTGCAATGTACCAATAAAAGAATTTAAGGGGAAAAAAAAGTTATTTCACAATAGATTGGTAATTTATAACTGATAAAATTTTGACTTTATTAAATTTTAGATTTAGGCCTCAACAAACCTTATGTTACCTATTTGTCACATAAATGTGCATTATTCCTATCATTTTGGGTTGTATTTTTTTTCTAGCCTGATAGCCCACTCAACTATGAGAACTACTGCCAACCTGCAGTAAACCTGTGAAAAACTGATGCTGATGAAATGAAAAGAGAAAATAAACACATGGAGGACTTTATTTACTATATTTATCAATTGAAGCATTAGGAAAGATATATTAAGATATATCTTTTAAATCAAAAGACATTAAGTTTTTGGTCAAAATTCTTACCTGCATGTAAGCTTATTGATTTTGTTTTTGAAATTTTATTTCAAGTACCTTTTCCTCTTTTTTAATTTCAAAGTACAGACTTTCAGTTTTAAAGAACTTGCTCTGTATCCAATTGCTGAACACAGTCTTTGTTACTAGGCATTCTTGAATGACTATGAGTAATTTTAAGTCATGTTGTACTGTATTGAGGTTTGGGGATTAAAATTTCAATTTAAAAAAAGAAATGTGGGCCAAGCAACTTCCCTGGTGTCTTCTCCAACAAAGTACTCTAAAGCTGAGAATTCTCAGCTGTTTGACTCAGAATTCATAAGTGATTGAGCAAAAGCACTGAGATTTTATCAATATTGACGGACATTTTGTAAATATTGAACACAATCTCAAAACTTGTCATAAAAAATAAGTGCCTAATTTTACACATTCAAAGTACAACATAAGCAATCAACTAACTTCATTAATCCCTTAGGTGGTTGACCTCAGTTAGCACAAATTGAGAATATAAAGGCACAGGAAGAAGTTGCTGTGATTGACGACCTCCAGACTTAACAGACATTGTACTACTAAGCTTCTGGTGTTGAAATAACTTTGTGAAAGAAAAGACATACAGGAAACTCCTCTCCTCAGTTGAGTTCATTGCCTTAACACTAAAAGATTTATATAAAATGTTTATTTTGAAATTATAATTTTTAAAATATGCAAAAATTCATTTGTTCTACTTCTGATTAATAAAAGTTTTACCATGGATGCATGTTTATATATCATATATACCTATAAATACATACATATGTGTGTGCTCATGTATTTGTATGTAAGTAAATATGTATTCATCTATTTCCATGCATCTATCATCTATGTACATTTTCCTGGTTCTTTAGCAGTTAGTTCTCTTCATGTACCTAGGGTCAGTCATTGAGATGTTAACAGAAATTTTTTGTCTTTGTATTTCTTCAAAGTGAGGTACTAACACTCTTCTGCCCCTTCTTTCCCTTACTGAGTTTGAAATATAGCATGAGTTTAGGACTTCTCCCAGCCCTTCAGGACCATGGGGCTTATACCTTAGAAAGAGCACCCTGAGAATGTCCTTTGACAGTAAGGCACATGTTTTACAGTGAAGCAGTTATCATATAGGGTATTTTGTAAATCTCAGGGCGAGCTGAAGGGACCGCTTAGAACCCTGACTGGGTCTTAGGTCTCTGATGCTTTGTGAAGCTACCAAATATGCCTTGATGTATCCACTTAAAAATGTACATGAAACAATTTATGATGTTATTTAAGGAAGTTATTTTAATGCTTTAAAAATTAAATTGTTTTTCCATATGCTTTGCTGTAAAAGAAAGAAATAGCTTTGAACTTCAGAGATACACATTAATCGATAAAATTTTGTAAAGGAAAGAATTTGTCAAAATTCAGTTCAGTGAGAATGATGACTATATAGGAGAGAGGGATCTATGGAAGGATAAAGTAGCATTGGCATATGTTGTTAATTCTTGAAGCTGTGACATAGGGACTTGAGAATCCAAGGAAGGATTCCTTGGACATGGAAGAATCCAGGGACATGAGGATGACGACATGAGCAAGAACCCAGGGAGGAAAAGAGAGAGAGTCATAGAAAGAAACTGCCTACCATAGAGAAACAGAATCAAAATGAAATGGCCTCAAACTTTGCAAAAATAGCTTCCTTGATAATTCACCATGAAGAAAAACTTTCAAAATCGGAAAAGAAAAATATTTGTTTAACTCAGAATTTTATATTCAGCTAAATCATTCAAGAAGTGTAAATGTAGAATTAAGACTTTTAAAAACTGCAAGATGCACCTCTTTGCTTGGAAAATCATTAAAAAATGAAAAATAAACAATGGTAAAGACAGTAGATTCAAGAAAGAGCAGAAACACCACAATACAAAGAAAAGGAAAGTATCAAGGTAGCAGCTAGGGACTAGATCTGGAAGCCAACCAGGTCAGATAAGATAAAAGCATCAGTTGAGAGAAGATGAAGCAGAAGAAGTGTTACTGATTGATTAGCCAATGGGCTCCAGCTTTGGAAAAAATATTGCTGGTCATTAGAAATATCTACTAAATCACTTTTAAAGGTAAAATTCATAGAACACAAAAAAAGAAAAAATACAATGCCATTATTAATCAAAAATAAAACTCTGAAAAGAGTATAATAATCTGTTTAGGAATGCTCACACCTGCTTTACTGTAAAATGTAAACTTTGGCTTACTTGAACATGAAGCTAATAGATTATTTTCTAAAATTGATTAATCATGAAACAAAGTATCTATTTGCTAATTAATAATATAGAACCAAAGCTTTTAAGAGCTGAAAAGTGCTGTAAATTAGAGAGATCTTAGGTAAAGCAATTTTTTTTGCAACTTATAAATTCTATTTAAGTTACTTTTGTATCTATCTGTTATCTATTTCAAGTAATTTTTATCATTAAATATATGTAAACCAACATATTTAAATGCTTTTTGTACATGTTTATGTTTAAGATAATGTACATGTATACACATATGCACAAATATATACATACAGACATGCCTACATTCATACATGAATATCAAAATGTATACTATTTATTGTTGTGAAAGTTACAGTGGTTTTGCTTCCACATTATTCAGAGAGGCTATCAGCAACTCTCTCAATTGGCAGAAATGGAAGGTCATCTTGGGTGCAGATGTTCTTTGTCCTGGGCTGGGTCATTTGTATGACCCTTTTAGTTATGTAAATATGGGACAAGTACAAACTCTTTGTCCTGGGATTAGGGTGTAACAAGAAACCCACTCATGAGATTTAGCTAGAACCACCTCTATATAGAACTCAGATTTAGAGACCGAATCTATTACCATAATAACTTTGGCAACTTTTGGGTAAAGATACCAAGTAAGAAACTGCAATGAGTTTATGAAATAAAAATTTTGTTGATAAAGTAAAACTAAACAGATGATATATTCTTAAAACAAGAAACATACTAGAATCTTTGGTTTGAAAATGATTTTGGGGCTGGGGATTTAGCTCAGTGGTTTAACTGCCTGCTGCGCAAGCGCAAGGACCTGAGTTCAATCCCTAGTACCAAAAAAAAAAAAAGAAAGTGATTTTGGCCCAGTTTACAGCTAATGCTAGAAACTCTTCCATGCCACTTAAGCAAGAGCAACGATGGCTGAACTTAAAAACAACAACAAAAACAAAACCATGTAAAGGAAAATAAGTTCTAACATTGGCATTCAGCATGGAATCACAACTGGGAGTTTTGGGAGTTCTAAATTAAGGAGCATTATTATATTGACACCCATTGATATGTGTAGGATAAAACTCCAAAAACTCCCACAGGTGGCTATGAGGCACCATAGCAGTAATAAATCTATTAAGATTCTCTCTCTCTCTCTCTCTCTCTCAGAACAAGAATTTTCCTCTCTATAGTTAAGTGAGCTAGTAAGATATCTGCCCAATTTGAGATGGTTTAGATTTCAACAAATAAATTGTGAAATTACTGCCAAAAGGACACTGTGGGCTATGGAAATTAATTGAAAAAAATTGAAGTTAAATTTCAAAAAATGAAATGAAGATATAACACATATAATCTAATTTGACAGGGCAGATTTCACTATCTACATATATGAAAACATATTTTTTGGTCATTCCCATGTCATTTACATCTCTTTGGCTTCTACTCCTTTAGCAACACAGGTGTATAGCCATATCATAAATCTCTAGAATGGCATAATCTCTAAAATGTCTCCCTTAAATCCATAGATTCTCTTCTTTCTTTGTTTTGACAATGGTTGAACTTTTAGCTTCTTTCTATACTTAAGTCAACAAATGTTTTTTGTAAAGAATCAGATAGTAAATATTTTATGCTTTCTGTCTATAATGTCTCAGCTTTCCACTGTAGCATAAAAGCAGCCATAAATATTTGTAAATAACTAGTCATAGCTGAGTCCCAAGAAAACTTTTTACAAAATAAGTGTCCAGCCTGGTCAGATTTTGAATGTGAATCATTGTTTGTGGAAGTTAGACTGTTATTACAGAATTTCCTTTCTTGTCTAGAAGGAGCATATATTACCTTTATCCATGTTGCACTCCCCAAAATCACTCTTCCACTGATGTTAGGAGAGGTTGAGTGTGACCTTTCGTTGATCCAAGAGTAGAAAACTGGGTTAAAGTTCTCTAGACAGTCTCTACAAAAACCACTAAATTTAGCTGAAAATGTTTATCTCTGCTACAATATCACCCTATAACTCCTTGATATTTTTAATGTTCTCTTGTGTTTTTTTTACATTTTTTTAGTTTAAACTAACAGAAAATAGTTAACCCTGATTTATCCCTAAGATACAAGCATGAATTGAAATCAAGTTTTGCTTTATTTTACATAAGATAATCTGAACTCAAGGCCTAAAATATTACTAAAAAAAAGAAAACCTGGGCTGGGGATTTGACTCAGTGGTGCCGCCGCCGCCTGGCTCACAAGCGCAAGGACTGAGTTCGATCCCCGGTACCAAAAAACAATCAAACAAACAAACAAAAAAAGAAAACGTATGAGAAATTTGGAAGATCTAAACAGGTTAAGAGAACTTGAAAAGATTTTTATCACTATAATTTTTTAGGGGAAAATAGGCACCAAGAATGCTGATTAATATCCTTTTTATTATTCATTAAGTTTATTGGTACATTTTAGGTATACATTGTGATCACATTCATCATTGGGAATTTGTACCTGTACATGATACATTTTTGGCTCTTCTTTTTTCCCCATTCCCCTTCCCTCCCTTCCACCCCTCCACCTCTCCCTATTTACAAAAAAACTTTGTTTCTGTTTTTTTATCTTTTCTCATTTTTTTCTTTTCTTTCTTTCCTTCCCCCCCGCCCCATACTTCCTTTTCCCTTTTGATCCTTTTATTCTTATTTCACATTTTCTATTATACATTTTTGTCCTCATTTACACTATTCCCCTGCTGGATATCTTCCCAAAAGAATTAAAAGCATCATACCACAGCAATATATGCACACCCATGTTCATAATGGCACAGTTTGTAATAGCTAAAATTTGGAAAGAGCTCATCAACTGGTGACTGCATAAAGAAGATGTAATTTGTTTTATAAAATGGAGTACTACTCAGCCATAAAGAAGGAGAAACTAGAGACATTTATAGCTATGTGGATGCACCTTGAAGCCATACTCTTAAGTGAAATAATTAAAACACACTAGTATAAATACTGAATAGTCTCTCTGGTGTGAAAAACTGATTAATATTTTTATTGCCAAAAATAAAATAAAAACCAGAAAATTTTCCTTCTTTGTGACCATTTATTATGATTTAGATATGATATGTCTTAGAATATCCCTCAAATCTCTTGTGACCAGAGGTGGGGCTTTGGGAAGGTGGTTAGATTATGAGGGCACTGTACCTACCTTGCTGTTAGGAGGTGGGGTCTTGTCTAAAGGGGCAGGTCACTATGAGTGTGACCTGAAAGGGAATATCTACTTCCCTGGCTTTTCGTTTATTTCTCTGCTTCTGGATGGCCATGCTATGAGCAGCTTTCCTTGGCCAGATGCAGATATTTACCCCCCTGGGAGCTAGCAAACCATGGACTGTAACCATGAGGGAAAGTAAACCTCTCCTCCTCTAAGTTGTATATGTCAGGTATTCTGCCTCAGCAACAACAGCAAAGTGACAAAGGTGCTATTATTTCAATATTTAGTGGAGTATTAACTAAGACATTTCACCTGGGGAACACATTACATAGATTGATAAGAAAGGTTGCATTCCATGCAGAAAAAGTTCTGACCCTGAACCTACCTCATACTCTCCTGTTCACATTTTGATTATGCACATTCTTATTTGGATCAAAAGAAGTTGCTTCTTAAAAGAATGTGTGATACTAAATAACAGACTCACTGAGAGAGAAATTAGGGAAACAATCCCTTTCACAGTAGCATCCAAAAAAACGAAACATCTAGGAATCAATCTAATGAAGGAAGCAAAAGATGTCTACATTGAGAACTACAACACTCTGAAAAAAGAGATTGAAGAGGATAAAAGAAAATGGAAAGACGTTCCTTGTTCCTGGGTAGGAAGAACCATATAATGAAACTGGCCATACTTCCAAAACTGCTATACAGATTCAATGCAATCCCAATTGAAATACCAACAATATATTTCACAGAACTAGAAGAAACAATCCAAAAATTCATCTGTAACCAGACTAGACCTAGAATAGCAAAAGCAATTCTAGGCAAAAGAGATATGGCAGGGGGGTATCACAATCCCCAACTTGAAACTATACTACAAAGCCACTGTGAAAAAAATAGCATGGTACTGGCAAAGAAACAGACCCAAGGATAAGTGGAATAGACTAGAAGATACAGAAACAACTCCACACGTATTCAGCTACCTCATCTTTGACAAAGGAGCCACCATCCTCATTGGAGAGAAGCCTTTTTAATAAATGATGTTGGAAAAACTGGATTTCAACTTGCCAAAGATTAAAGCTAGACCCCTATATTTCACCATCCACTAAAGTAAAATCCAAGTGGATTAAAGATCTAAGTATTAAGACAGAAACACTAAACTTGCTAGAAGGTAAGTTAGGTAAAACTCTTGAAGACATTGGGATAGGAAAAGACTTTACAAACAAATCCTCGGTAGCATGGAAACTAGCACAAAGAATCAACAACTCAGACCTCATCTTATTAAAAAGCTTTGCCCTTCAAGAGAAACCACCAGCAGTGTGAAGAGACAACCCACAATGTGGAAAAAAATGCTCACCTGCTGTTCCTCAGACAAAGGGCTACTCTCGCGAATATATAAAGAACTCAAAAAATCAGACCTCCCAAATTTAAAGACCCAATCCAAAAATAGGCATCTGAAATGAACAGACATTTCTCAGACAAAGAAGTAAAAGCAGCAAAGAAACACATGAAAAAATGTTCATCATCATTGATCATTAGAGAAACGCAGATAAAAACAAACTGAGATTCCACCTCACTCCAGAAAGAATGGCTGCTATCATGAAATCAACCAATAACAAATGCTGGCTGGGATGTAGAGAAAGAGGAACCCTGCTTCACTGCTGGTGGGAGTGCAAACTGCTGTAACCACTGTGAAAATCAATATGGAGATAACTCAAACAGCTATGATTGGATGTCCCTTTTGACCCAGATATTACTCTGCTGGGTATCTTCCCAAAAGAATTAAAAGAATCATACCACCGTGATATATGGTCACCCATCTTTATAGCAGCACAGTTTGTATTAGCTAAAGCTTGGAAACAGCCCAATTGCCCATCACCTGGAGACTGAATGTAGATGTGTTTTTTTAATACAATGGAGTACTACTCAGACATAAAGAATGAGAAACTAGAGACATTTATAGCTAAGTGGATGCACATTGAAGCCATACTCTTTAAGTGAAATAAATAGGACACACATGTAAATACCAAACAGTTTCTCTAGTGTGAGAAACTGAAAGTGTAAATAAGGATCAAAATATATAGTGATATTGTGAAATAGGAAGAAAAGGTCTAGTGGAATAGGGGAAGGGGGGCGGGTAGGGGAAAGGAAAGAAAGGAAAAGAAATATATGAGAAAAAAATGGAAACAAATTATTTGTAAATTTGGAAGAGTGGAGGGGGTGAAGGGAGGGCTGGGGAATGGGGAAAAAGTAAGAACCAAGATACATCATGTAAAGGTACAAGATCCCAATGATGAATGTAACAGTATTGTATACCTAAAATGTACCAATAAATAAACTAAATAAAAAATAATGTGTGATACATCCTGAATAATAGCTATAGATGTCTGAGATCTATTCTAGTGAGGCAGCTTCTGTGAAAAATAAAACATCCGATGAGAGCTTCTCACCACAAGCACTCATTAAAAGGTAAACTTTGTTGGGCTAGGAGTCATGTCAATCATGGTTTTCTTGCAAACCCAAAGCTGCCTTTTTCTCTGTTAGAAGCTGTTATCATCTTCAAAGCCATATCAAAACAGTGTTTGTTCTGTGCTTTGATTTCACCCACATGGTGAATTCAAAGAAGACTGGAGAGTGAAGAGACTATTTCAGATGTTTGGGCATTTGTCTTTCTGTATTTGTAAATGTGATTTAAGTACCTTTTCTTACTTCTAATAAAAAAATCTTTTAAATGTAGTGGAATTTTTTAAATTGAAATATTCCATCTTCTGAGTTTCATTAAGTGTTTATGGCTGAGATCTCATAATCTTAAATACAAAACCCCCAAATCTTTATTTAATGGTAATATAATGGTAAGTAATTCACATCAAAGAGTTCATTTTTGCTTTCACTCTAATGCAGTCCAATAAAAACAAACAAACAAAAAAGCTTTTTTTTCAATGGGATTTCTAAATACCTGGCACAAATAACTTATTTTTCTTAGGGGAAAAAAAAAGTCATTAGGAAAATAATGTTACTTAAAGTGCATTTTGCATTGAGGATATTTGACACCATTCAATGTGATAAACAGATGCATGTGATTTACATATGAAAACCTATCAGATAATGCGAAAATTTGTATTTGAAATGCCTCATTCACTGAATTAGCCTATGGTAATCTCTCATTATATGAAAAAAGAAAATGATTGCTAAAAATGTCTAAATAAATATTAATGTGGTTATATTGTTTTTAAATAAATAAAATATTTAGAAAGAACAATATGCAGAAAGAATCATTTAAAGGCACAGTGGCTATTATGATTTGGTTCATATGAAAGCAAACAAAGAAAATGTTAAATTTGGTGAAGAGCTGAAAAGTATGATTTTAAAACTTCTCTGGTTGTGTCATCACTGCAGCTGATGAAAGAAAAGGAAATGTTGGTAAATAAATGAGTATGATACATATGAGAAACCTTTAACACCTTAACTGAATCAAAGCAGTGGTGAACATGAGTTAATTTTGATTATTGTGCTCCTTTTCCACAGGGGTCAGAATGATGCCTCTTTTACTTAGAGTAAGCAGTGAATCTATTTTTAAATACATTTTTTAAATTTTTGTAGTAATCACTAAATTTTTGAAGTGATTAAGAGGTCAAATAGCACAAAAACTTGAACAGTTTTTAACATATTTAGTTTACAATCCATTCATCCAAAAGAAAAGTAAAATTTCTAATTTTATGTCTCTGGGCATATCCTACATGAAAAGAAGTCACTTATTGTCCTCTAGCAATCTATACTTGGTTGACAGAGCAAAAACATGAATAGAAAAATTAGAATGGTAAATGGAATTTTTAAAAACACTGTCATTTGTGATGAACTGTCCCTCATTTCATTTTTAGAGATGTATGTCAATTGATATCTGGTGGAAGATAATCTCTGGGACTTGTTATTTATAACTCACAGGAAAAGAACAATGCAAAAATTAAGAGTAAAAACAGCAGAACCACACTTGGAAAAGGAAATTCATTATTAGAAAATTATGTTTGCAAAATTTTGATCAAAGTTTAAATCTGGTGATGGGTAAAGGGGTATTTGTTTATACTTCTGTTTATTTTTGATCTGTTTAAAACTTTTATAGAACAAAATATTTTTTTAAATGTTGTGATAAGTCAGTGTCTTTCAGATGTACTGAAGTACAGTGAGCTATTTTATAAAAAGAAGTACTCAGCCCTTATTTATAAACATCTCTCTAGGAGTAAACTATAAATTACAGTATGCCATGTATTTTTATGGTGGACAATAAAATAGTAATGCTGATTGAAAACACTTGTTTCTAGAACTCACTCTATGCTGCCCTATCCCTTCCTTCTTCCTCCTTCTCTAGTAGAAATGGGCTCTATTATTTGTGAATTAGCCAAATCCCCATCTTGCCCCTGCTTTCCTGCTTTTTTCAATGTTTGTGGGTAAGAGAGGATGAAGGTGTATGTATACATGTAAAGTTATGAGAACAGACACTCATTTTTCATTACCTGATTTCTTTCTATTATAAGGTGACTTCTTAACATTGCTTAGCAAAGATATTCTTTCTGTTTTCTAGGAAAAATGTATATTGTATTAGATATAATATGTAAATATAATGTAATATATATATATCTTTCAAATTATTAATGATTTTATTTTGGATTACATCTAGATTTGTCATGTCTGTCATGTCTTTGTTGTTTTAGATTATTTCCTTTGGGAAGTTGTAGAATGTCTCAACTCTAGGATGATTTTTTCAAATCCAAAGCTCTTCTCTGGCCAGAACTAGTTAAGGAAGACTTGGCAATATCTTGCCATTCTTAAATATTGACTCCTGTAAAGTTTCATTAATCTATACTAATTGGAGAAAGCTTAATCTCAATTAAGGATAAAAGACTGAAAATACATTATTTCAGAAGGAAATGGGGTTTTATTATTTCAAGTACCCACATTAACCCACATTAAACTAACAAAGTGTTATCCAATACACATCCTTGACTTGATTTAATGGTTTTTAATTAGCATATCAATTGTGTGGAAATGGATCCTGGTAAAGTGCTTGAGGGTGCTTAGAAAGTTTGTTCCACTAAGTATTTTCAAGGATCCTCTTGTAACCTTATTTACATTATTAATTTATTCTCTCTCAAATGAAAGAAATTAATCCTGAAAAAAAGAACATTCCAGTCAGCTTTTGAGCACATAATGAATTGTGAATTAGTGAAATATAAACTATTAAACTTTTCTTTATTATTTACTCTCTAGTTATAATCAAAAAGTTTTGCTAGAGTTTGATATATATTTCTCCGTCTGTAGAGGAGATTCTACTTATAGGAGGGAGGATATCTCATACAGATGTATGTTATTTTTCCAGCAGAGAAGAGAATGAGTTCATGTGGTCACTTGCACTGATGCATATTATGTGAGAGATGTCTGTTGGTTAGATGAGATACTGTATATACATTGTATCTTGAAGAGAAGTGAACTATAGTTGGATTCTCCACTTCCAGTGGCTTAAATTATCATTACATAATAAGTCAGTACATATTCAAAAACTAATTTCATTTTTGGCTCCAGAATTTGGCTATAATGCTTGTACAAACTAACCCTGCTTTCAACACAGCTACAGTGTGTTCTTTATTTTTTCACTTTCTTTTTTAATTTACTCTACATTAAAGTAAAAAATTCCAATGTTTTCCAAATATGTGGTAGAAGGCTTAAACCAGCTAATTTTAAATAAACAAGAGAATGAAGAAGGAAATTGGCTTTCAACTTTGGAAGGGTAATCTTGGTTTATATCTGTTAACTCCTTTGTAGTCAAACTGGACCAACTTAATTATTTATGACCTTCTCTTAATAACTGTCTAACATTACTCTTGGCTTTTTGATAATGACACATGTGATAGCATAAGAGTTGCCCATTCTAATTTATATCCTCTGCTGTTTAGAGCTTTTCTTCATGTTTGTATGTTGTTTTGCTTTCAGCTATCTATTCTCTTTGTCAGCTAATGAAAGTAATTGATACTTGTTTCTTCATATTACCTTTCTTTGTACTTAAATTTCACATTTCCTTTAGTGTACTTATTTGTCAGAATATGCCTTATTCTTCTAAACTTTCCTCAGAGGTCTTATTTCACAACCTTTCATCAATCTCATCTGAGTTCTTCACTTTGTCCTTCTTTCCCAAATGTGTAACTACTGTGTACATGTACGTGTGTGTATGGTAATGAATGATGCCCTAACATAAGTACTCTTTTATCTGAGCTTTCTTTCTGGTGAATGAGATTATGTGTATTCACATATTTCTTCTAGATTCCTTATTTTACCTTTGATTGATCCTAATTCATTTTCTGTTTGAAACATTTACACATAGATTAACAAATTTATTTATTGAAATAATAGTTAATAAATGTGTGAACTGAAATAAATCCAAAGTACCTATCTATCTATCATCTGCATCTTTTTTGCTCTTATAAACCTTTTAAAAATCGTAAATATTAATTTTGAACAAAATGCCTTTCTGTGGACTTTTTCCTGTTTTAAATTTACATGCTAACAGCTGATAGAATTAGATGATCCTTATTTAGCTTCTTACAACCATAAAACAATTCTTGGCCCTCTTTAATAATTCATTGAATGTTTTGCTGCAGGGCTGCTGTTTCCTCAAAATTACATAAATCATATGACTGAGAGGAGAGAAGCATGTATTTAGTTCTTCTAAAGGAAATTTATATGCATATTGTGTAACACAAGGTGTAATGGCAATAAGAGATGAACAATTTGAGTATATAGTTAATTCAGAGAAACAAAAAACTTTGAATTTCTCATTTTGTGATTGTATCATCCCTGAGAAAAATTAGGACATTTAGTACTATGTCCTTTTTGTGTTTCCAAGGCTCTTGCCAAGTCAAGGGGACATTGGAAGCAGACAGTGACAGGAATGTCCCCATAACTATTATTTGAGGGATATGGGGAACTTGACAAACTAGTGTTATCTGTAGAAAGTGCCTTCCTGCCTAGATGCTAAATCAGCCATTCCTTAGAATGCTGGTCATGCAATGGAACAAAGCAAGCTGATGACATCACTGTTATATATTTAAACTATTAAAGCTCTTCCCTGCCATAACTTAATGCAGAACAAAGAACAGTGGAGAGCTATGGTCCAGTCAGCTGCCACCAGATCCAGTGATTTCTTGTCTGGCCTGCCATCTCGCAAAGTTCTGAGGATTAATTTATCTATCCCTCTTCCATTGGACATTCCTAGTACCTTCTGACAACTGTGGTATCCAGCTCACCTCCACTGGACTCTTACCTTTTGCAGAAATAACTCTGTTAACCCTACTCTTTCCCATTGATACTTTAATGAAACTTATCACTCGTAAGCTATCTCAGGGTACTTTCTCTGATCTGTCAATAGCCTCCTCTACTGCCCTAGCACACCAGGGCTGTTAATGGCATACTGCTTCTTGGATTTATTTTCACTGACTATTTTACAAGGAAGTTTGAGAACAGGAATAAAACAATATGTTCTAGAAGCAGTGATAGACGATACCATTTTAACTGATACCAGTTTTGTTCTAATATTCGTCCCTCTCCCTCCAGAAAGCACTGACTATCAGAATGTGCTGCTTATTTTCTGGGATATATTTTAGAATCAATTCTCAGTTTAAAAGGAATATTAAAAAATTAAAATAATATTCACTTTCTGAAAAACTGACACAACGTAAGACGATAATTTCAAAGAACCTTAGAATCACTATCACTATATAAAAAGAAACTAGGTAGGGTTAGAGATTCAGCTCAGTTGCTCTCCTCCTGCCTTGCAAGGGCAAGGTCCTGAGTTTGAGCCCCAATACCAAAAACAAAACAAAACATGGGTAAATTGGCCTGTTTTGGTTAGGCAACATAATTCTTCAAAATTATTAATTCAAGCTATTTTTCACCTTATAGTATGTTTAAATTCATAACTTAAAAACTGAATTCCCTAAAATACTCTTTTAACCCATCTATGACATCATATATCCATCACATATGATAGGAGATTCATATATACATAGCAAGGGAATTCCTTCTCACACAATCTTTGTGTTAAAGAAGAAACATTGAAAATGCTAAAATTATAACTCTTATCTTAGGTCTGTTCAGGTTGTTATAACAAAATATCATAAACTGAGAAGCTTATGAACAACAGAAATTTATTTCTCACAATTCTGAAGGCTGGGAAGTCCAATATCCAAGTATCAAAAGATTCAGTGACTGATGAGAGTGTGCCTCTCATAAATGCCACCTTTTCACTGTATCCTTCCTTACACAGTAGTAGGCTTTTTACTTGGGCCTCTTTCTTAAAATCTCTAATCACATTCATGAGGGATCTACTTTCCACAGTTCCATGTGGCTGAAGGGTCTGCGGAGTGAGGAATCTGAGTTAGGCCTGGCCATAGTGATTTACAGCACAGTGCTCCCAGCATCTCCCCCTGTTTGGTTTTGTAGCTGCATATTGTGATGATGTTGTCTCAAGACAAGTTTGGTGAGCTCTCCTAGGAAGACTATGCAGAGGACTAGTAAACAAATCATTAGTAGCAACAGGAAAATCAGAATTGCCAGGATCATAGCAACACTATGTTTGGCCAGGTTGGAAGGATTGAATACATTTAATGAATCAAGAACAGATTTTGCCATGTCCTCAGGGATGAGGAAACTAACACGAGCATATTAAACAGATAAGATCTGTTGATTTAGCTTTTGGAGATCTAGGCTGAGACTGGTATGATGAAAGATACCCATCAAATGTGCAGCAACCTTTTTCCAATCCCATTGTAATTCATTGCAAGGAAGAGCAGTAATGAAAACATGCAGGTATTCACCATGGCACTGTAATCCTTGACAGTACTGTAGAGCTTTGACTTGATCACCAATCTCTAACACTGTAGCTTCTAAGGCATTAACCTGCACTTCTGATTTAACATCAACATCTTCCTGGGTCTTAAGGGCAGAAGAAGTATTTTTTGCTAAATGATTGACATACTGTACATTTGTATGTTTTGTGCTAAGACCATGGATGCAGCCACAGTGGTGGCAAGCAGAGTAACTAGAGATATAATTTCTGGAACAATAAATCCTACTATCCAATGGGGGCAAATGAGCTGTCTGTGTATTTCTTCCAGTACTGCAGTCCATAGTCATGATACCAAGGGCCAGAAGTATTAGTGGGTATCATGACAAAGGATGACCTATATAATTTTAGCACATCTTTATCCTTATTAATGTTAATAAGGCAAGCAGTAAGATTACAATTTTTGTAACTGACATTAAAAGAGACTTCTTCAGGAGTAATATTGACCTGTCCAACTAGGAGCACACAGGGTTTTGCACACAAGCGCTTGCCCAGATTTTATTGGTCCCTGTATGACTCCTGTTCTTTAAGCTATGACTAGAGAGAGATCACTTGTAAAATGGCAGCCAATCTCCAAAGATCTTTTTGGAAGTATTTTGATGATGTATGTAGTACTGATGCTGGAAGGTGGCCAGTAACATTGTACTTTGTATGAGACCATTCCTGGAAAATTATATTTTGTATAATCATTTCATTTACTTCATGGGTGCAACAGTCATCCCAAGGAGCATACTTTGAGAGAGGATCATAACAAGTGACATATGGCAAGAGGAGAGTGGGCATGAAAAGTTATGATAATTATCTGTTGAGGTAAGATTGAAACTATTAATTAGCACCAACTCATCTTGACCTGTGCCTGATGCATTATGGACAATGACTGTCTTTTCAATTACTTGAAGTGAGAGACAGCGGGAAGATGGGCCAAGACAGAGAGGGGGCCCTGCTGTTCTCCTGGTGTAACTGTAGGTGGTAGATGTAGGAGAGATATGAGCATCAGAATGACCCCCCAAGAAATCGGATTGATTGGTAAAAATAGGTACCGAAGCAAGAGTTTCCCAAGGAAAGGGATGAGGCAAAGGCAGGTTTGAGCTTGTCCTTTGTAGGAGCACAAGCGTACTCTGGCTCCTATGTTATTAATTGCATTGAACCACATTACCTGTTAGTTAGGACACCCTTAGATAACATTTGTGTCTAGGACATGTTTGTAGATTTATCTTAGTATCAATAGAGTTCTGATGGAGGATATTTACTTTCCATGAATGGATTCAAAATTCTTTTTAAATGAAGGCAACTAGAGAAGGTGACAAAATCTAATTGAGCTTGTAGAGGTAGCTGTACTCCCCCTTTCTTGTTTATGTAAGTGTGTTTTTAGGGTAAAATGAGCACACTCAACAATGGCTTTCCTCTATGGGTTATAAGGACGTATGATGTGTTTAACTGGCCTAGTTGTCTATAATAAGCTCTTTTTGAAAGTGCTATCCCCACCTGTGGTTAGGGGAGAAGGGGCACATTTTTCATCTAACTGCTTGGAGCTGAAAAGTGTCAATGTAGGGAAGACCGCAGTTAGGGGCCCCTTCTAGGGAGCTAATTTAACGGGCCTTAAATAAAAATCATGTGGTAATTTAGTAATTATAAAGTTTCTTTATAAGGTCAATCTGGTGGATTTGATAAAGAAAAATGTCTAACACATTTATTGTTGTCATTTTCTATACAATCACTTTGAGTTTGGCAGCCTATAGGCAAGAATAGACAAGATTTTTAAAGAAATCAAAGCATATATAGTCAAGGTACAAGCACTAAAATAAAAGAGTGGCTTTGAGAAATAGCCATGTTTTGAAACTGTTTTTAAGAGACTAAAATAATGAATGTAATTTGTCGACCTATAGACCTTCCATTAATGGAAATTATCTGTAAGTCTGATATTTTGTCATAATTTTAATTGTAGCTGTAAAAGTACTAAAAACTTAATAATTTCAAAGCACAATTTGAAACAAAATATTTTAAAGGCTGTTGCTGAGTTTGAATAAATTTTATCATGGTTCTATCAAATGACCCGTAACAGTGTTTAGCTACCAGTATATCTGGAAACTGTCAAAATGGGTCAGCAATTGGAATTTCTTTTTAGGCCTAAGCTATATAAATATGTTCTTGATTTTACATATCTTTAGTTATACTTTTCTACTGGGTGTTTAAGACCAAAGTTCAGTAAGACCTACATTAAATAAAATTAAACTATTGCTATCTATCAAGGTCAGTTAGGTCTCCTCAGGCAATATCTTGGAACCATGAATAGACCCCTCTCAGCTCATGTCAGTATCAGTCATCATGATATGTCACAGCCTTGCTTGACCATGTTGCTTTCTGTGAAAGCAAGGGAAATTTTTCCCTCTGGGTGACATTTCTTTGGTAAACTGCCGATGTTGCTTTGGTGCCCAACGATCTCCCTGCTAAGGAGGTTTAGTCACTTACCAAAAATATAGCAAAGGTTTCTGGATCTTTGTTGAGCTTGGAGGGCCAGGGCCAAAATATTGGCTGTCTTTCTAGCTCAGCTACCTTTCTAGTGCTGGTCTCTGGACTTAGTGGTTGAATATCCAGAACAGAAGATCTATAACATTAGAATTGCAATAAGAGTAATGAACTTAACTATTATAGTTTTAACTGGATAGCAAGTATTTTGGAATTTAAAATATAGTTAGAGAACTGTTACTTTTTATCAATCATGGTTGTTCTAGTAATTGAATTCCTGTAGAATATTAACAGAAAAAACTTTAAATCAGGAGCCACACAAAATACTTTAACATGACAATCATGATGACATTATCTTTGTAACAGACTTAGATGTATATCTTAATGTAAAATAGCCATTGTTAAATGCATTCAGTCCCTTCCAAAAACATAAAAAACAGGAGACTCTTCTTTTTTCTTCTTGTTTTTTGGTACCAGGAATCAAACTCGGGACCTTGTGCTTGTGAGGCTGGTGTAGTGCCACTGAGCTAAATCCCTGGCCCAAAAAACAGGAGACTCTAACTTAAGTTATTACCTTTTGATAGGATGCCATCTAAGGAAACTGTATGGGCCTATAAATGTACCTGTTATTATGAGTATCTGAAACATAAGAGAAGGGTGAATGCCTGGATCTAAAGGAGGTTATTACCTTAAGCAACATGTTGGAAGACCTGCACAGTCAGAAGACATGAATACATTTTGTACACCAGAAAAGTAGCAATAATAATTACTAAAATCATATGAAACTTTATGTCTTATAATGTGGCTTGGTACCACAAACATCTTTTTACTAACACCTTGTTTTTCCCACCAAAAATTTTATGTTTTGAAGATGATCAATATAAACATATTACAATAACATATTTAGAATTTAACCCTTTGATTATAACCAATGCAAATATTTTAAAATAACATATTCAAACAATATTTATTGGGGGTGTGTCTTGTCATAAGGCTATGAAAGTTATTGAGGCTCCCATTAGTGAACAAAGACCAGAATAATTTTTCTGCATAGCTGCTTTTTTATTCATCAAGGGGAATGCCATTTAGCCATCTCCCCAAACCTTAACGTCTCCATTTAATTACTTTGAAAATTCCTTTTTTAATTTTATTTTTAAATTTTTTAATTTAACCTGTAAAAACCAGATTGTAACAATTAACAAATTATTTGTAACCTATATATATATAGTATATAGTACATGTACATTTGTTTGTTTATTTGATTATTGGTACCAGGGATCAAACTCGGGTCCTTGTGCTTGCGAGGCAGGTGGTGGAACCACTGAGCTAAATACCTGGCCCTATAGTATATGTATATATGTTTTTAGTTACTGAATGTAGATAGCAATATGCATTACAATCAAAATTAATCTTTAACATCATTTTGATCAGCTAGCAACCTGGGGGAAAAGAAGGCATGCCTTTAACTTTAATAAAATTTATTTATAAGCCAATTTAAATTATAGCAAACATTTTAAGAAAAAAATTTAAGAGCAAAAGGGAAAAAATACAATTAGACAAACAGACACATAAGACAATTTATGAAACTAGAATGCACTCAGGTATATTTGGCCAATTTGAATTATAACAACCCTTTTAATTAAGACTAGTCAAACTTAACTAGGTCAATTAACAGCGATCTCTTGTAATTAGAATCAGAAGGAATAAAAGCGCTTTATACCTATAAGTGTAATCTTTTATAACAAGCTACTAATAGAACAGTAGCATAATCTTGTGTTTTAGTTATTGTCAGAAATCTTAAACAGAAAGTAGAGAGAAGAGCAAGCTAATCCTATAATTACAATTCAAGAATTTGCAATGTAAAAGAAATGCTTTAAATACACAAGTTAAACATCTGGAATCCAAACACCAATTAAACATTACTTTAAGTTGGAGATGAAAGGTACATTTGTCAATTAGCCAGAATTTATAATTTGATTTTTGTTTTGTTTTGTTTTTTGTTTCTCCTGCCTGGCAGAACATTGCAGCTGATTTTAATATGGAGCAAGGCGATTGTAGCAGGCCCTGGGAAGGAGCTTAGCATTTGGTCTTTGAACTCTGATATTAACCATTACATTTTGTTTTCCAATATTTGTGTAGAAAACAGTAAGGCCCGATGGAATTTCTTGTAAGTGTAACCTCCCAAGCAAGTTGTTGATATGTAAATAGTCAGGACCAGGGGAAAATTATAGATTCCTTTGCTCTTGGAAGTCCCATTCTTGGGAGCTGGGAGGTGAGTGTAGGCACCTTAAAAGTCCCCTTGCCTGTCTGCAAGGAATGAGTAAGGTGCACCACTTGGAGGGTTGGACTTTCTTTGTTTTCCCAAGGTGGAAGTTCCAGCCTACAGAGGTGCAGAAAAAGTTGTGGATCTGAATGGAATTAAAATGGAAAAATGGAAACAAAGTCTTTGTAAATAGAGAAGTGGAAGGGTTGAACGGAGGGCAGGGGAATTGGGAAAAAAATAAGAACCAAGATAGATTACAGAAAAGTCCAAATTCCCAATGAAGAATGTCATTATATTGTATACCTAAAATGTACCAATAAAATTAATTTTTTTTAAAAAAGTTGTGAATTTAACTTTTGCCCGTCTTGACAATGAAAGCGCCATAACACTTTCTTCAAGGGTTCTGCCACCACCCTCCCACTGAGCACCTCCACACCAGACCCACCACAGCAAGAGGCCGCAAGCTCCCCAGGTGGAGCAGGAGGCTCAATAGGAGCTGGTGGTCGGGACTGGGCGAGGACCTCCCCACAGCCCCACATTCCTGGGCAGTCTCTTGCGATTTAAGAACACTATTTGTTGCCTGATCTTTAGTAGTGGATTCTGTGGAAGCTTGATCATTAGAGCTCTCACGGATTAGAGTCCATTAGGTAAAGGTATATATAGGGATTTTTCCCTGCTCCCTCAGTTTTTGGATCTGGAAACCAAAAACATGTCTTTTTATTTTTTCCTGCTGAACCGGGAATCGAGCTCAGGATCCTGCGCCTACAAGGCAGAAACGGTACCACTGAACTAAATCACTGGCCCCAAGTATATGTTTGTTGAAAAAAATTTTAAAACTTTGCTAATTGGGATATCTTAATATCCTTCTAACCGTGCGCATCTCAGCTAAACAAACGTCGCAGGCAGGATCCTGATTGCCTATGTTTTACACCTGGTGAATTTCCAATCCAGCTCATCCCAAATTTATCACTAACTTATTCACATGCCTACACCCCTGAGGCATCTCCATACCTCTATCTTTTTTTTTTTTTTTTAATTCTTGCTGGTTTCCTCTCTTGTTCTTTTACTCTGCCCGTTTCGGGCGCCAACTGCCACAGCCCGTGTGGCTGAAGGGTCCACAGTGTGAGAAATGACAGTGGGAGATTAAGAAAAGGTAAAGAAAAAAAGTGGGGCCAGGTGGGGCTCTTCCTCCTGATAGGAGAAAAAGCCCACTAAGCAACTGCAGCGCATTTATTTATAGTGGTAGAGTTAAGGAAAGTGCAGGGGGAGGTAAAGAGGGCTGGTCTGTAACCGGAGCCAGGAGAGTATCTAAGGTCTTCAGGCCATTGTGCTTGATGGTTTTCTGGCAACTGGGCAGGGAGGAAGACAGTCCTCTTCTCGACCAGGCCTGGCTCAATGACTTTCTGTCTTGTTACCTGTTCTTCTGCGGGGCCCTACCTCACCTGTGGGAGGAGGTCAGTTAGGCCTGGCCATAGTGATTTACATCGCAGCACTCCCAGCATCTACTCTCATAACCTAATCATCGTTAAAGGCCCTACCTCTAAATACTATCAACCTGGAGGTAAAGATTTGAACATATGATTTGGAGAAGTTAATAAATATTCATATCACATCAATTCTTATGTAAATATAAAATAGATGAATTTACTCAACTCTTTCATTAATAAAAAAAAATAGTAAACTATTACAATGGATCCTTGACTTATGAACTCAATTTTTTCATCAGGGCTGATTGTAACTCAAGTTGGTCATTTGAAGGCTCGGGTTCCTCTACACAGCCTTCAAAGGCTCTCTCTGTACAGGAAGATCTGTGTCCTTAGAGAGACATTGGCTCAGGATTCCTGAATCAACCCCACACAGGAAACGATATTATAATGTTCCTTCCAAAACTCTTTAAGGGTTAAATTTGTATCTAAGACCACCTGGAAGGACAAGTGGATCGTAATTCAAGACTCTGGTTGTAAGTTAACACTAAATAAAACCTCTATCTCTTCCACAAGTTTATGCTTCTGTTCCATTTTCCAAATTTTATTACATTGAAGAAAATCTGTTAGGAGATTTGAATCTCAGACCTGAATAAAACCTGTTGAAAATTAGTATGCACTGTTGTACATTGTTAACAAATGAGAATCGCCAATAAAGTGATTGTGGTATACTGAATAATGACTCCCCCCTCCAAAAACAATATTGATATCCTACACTTCAGAACTTGTGACTGTGTTATCTTACCTGAAAAAAGGAATATTGCAGATGGGATTAAAGATTTTGGATGAGATGATCTCAAAATACTCATGTGGGCTGAGTGTAGCCACAATATGCCAGATGAGATAAAAGTAAAATTTGGAAAAGAAAACAAAAATAGAGGTGTGTGGCCAGGGATTTAGATCAATGGTTTCAGCACCTGCCTTGCAAGCCCCCAAGTTCAATCCCTGGTACAAAAAAAAAAAATAGAGGTGTGTGTGTGTGTGTGTGTGTGTGTGTGTGTGTGTGTGTGAGAGAGAGAGAGAGAGAGAGAGAGAGAGACAGAGAGAGAGAGAGAGAAAGAGAGAGAGAGAGAGAGAGGTACAGAGACAGAGGCAGAAACAAAGACAAAAACAGAAGAGACAGGTCAAGAAAGAGAGACAAAGATCTGAAGAGGCAACTCTTGGAGAAAAATAAAAATTTCCTATATTCTCTTAGGGTCTCCAGCTGAATCTAAAATTTAAACAGACTCTATATAGATTAACAGGCAAAAGTAAAATATTTATTAGATTTTTACATAACATGGGAGCCTTCACAAGGGAATGGAAATCTGAAAAAGTGACTAACAGAAAGCTTTTATACTGTTCAGATAATGAACAGATTAATTTGTGAAGAAATCACAAGACAAAGTGTTTTGTGCTAGGAGAAGTATTACAAAAAATGACTGGGGTCAATCGTTGGTACCAAAAAAAAAAAAATGACTGGGGGATATATAGTGGTTAATCTAATTTAAGACTAAGGTTATCTTAGTAAGATTGTGCAGACCCATTTCAGTATCAAATCCTAGGAGCAGGTAGTTCTCTTTGTGGTGAAGGAAGAGTATCTTTCTCCCAACTGTTATGGGCTGTTCTTAGAAAAGACAGATCAGGGAGCCCTTTGTTGTTTCTTAAGTGCTTTCAACTTGAAATAAACATGCCAGTATATTTGTAGATGGAATGCCCTTAAATCCTATATTCACCTAACTTCTTGTCCCTGAAGATGGAAAAAGGGGCCAGTAAATACAAGGAAACAGATTAACTCTATCATCCCCTGAAGGAGTTCAGTCCTGCCAAGAGTAGCAGTTGGTTTTTTTTGTTGTTGTTGAGTTTTTTGGGGTTTTTTGAGACAAGGTTTCACTGTGTAGTTCAGACTGGCCTTGAACTCACTATATAGCCTAGGCTGGTCTTGAACTCATAACAATTCTCCTGCCTCAGTCTCCCAAGTTCTGGGATTGCAGGCATCTCCCATCACGCCCTGCCACTAGCTGTTCTTTAAGACACTATTCTTGTGGTAATAAAACATGAATACAGTTATCAAAAATTTCAACACAGGAACCATCATTTTCTGAAGTATTATGTTTCATTCCTTAAAGAATACATGTTCAGGAAATTCTTTCAATAATTGACACCTCTATGGGCAGCTCCTCACCTGGCTTCAAACCTCCATACTCAATACTTACAGCTTTTCACACAGTTGCAATGTTGTATGTCTTGACATCATTTTTCAACTAAAATCATAACAGAACAAAACAAAAGCACATCCTTTTTATCATCTTCCTTATTGTTTCTTTGTAAAAATCTGTCACGGTGCTACCTGATAGATTTTCGTTTTTCCTTCTTTGTTTCCAATGCCACCACCCTGGCAAAGCTCTATCTCAGGCTATGGATATTGTAATAATCTTTGAGCTCCTCCATGTCTCTATCTTAAGCTTGTGCAATTTGGTCTTCCTGTAGCTTCCAATAAAATCTTTAATCCCTAGTTTCAAGTAAGACTCTTGCTTAAGAGCCTGCTTACCCTTATTGTTTATCATGTATCAAGCTTTTGTACCTAACTCAAGGTTTTCTCTATAGTGACCCTCACCAGACTGGGTTAATAGGAATGGGAGCTATGCAAGGCTATACATGTAAAAGCAGCCCACAGCTGTTTCTTCATACTTTGTATTACATTCTTTTAAAAAAAATTCTTTTATTGGTACATTTTAGGTATACAATACGTTTACATTTATCATTGGGTGCTTGTACCTGTACATGATATATCTTGGTTCTTATTTTTTCCCCATTACCTGTGTGCCCTTCACCCACTCCACCCTTCCCTATTTACATAGACTATTACATTCTATTAATTAAATTCTTCATAATTTTTAAACCAAGATAGTATCTTTGCATTTTTTGCCGGTTCTCACAAATTATGTGATTTTTTTTCTGTTCTCCATCTTATCACATTTTATTTTCTAAACAGTCTTTTGTAATAGAGCCTTGCTTCAGAAAGGGAACTGTTCTTGTCTTCAGAATGCACTCTCTAGGCCAGGGATTTAGCTCAGTGGTTCTGCCCCTGCCTCGAAAGTGCAAGGTCCCGAGTTCGATTTCCGGTACCAAAAAAAAAAAAAAAGAAGAAGAAAAAAAAGTTCAACAGAATACACTCTCTATAGGCTAACTCTTGTATCTTTACTGGTGTTGTTTCTGTTTCCTGGAATGCCCTTGCTTCTTTGTTCCATGCACTGAGCCCATCTCAAGGACTGTGATTATAGCAAGAATAGTGGATGTGCTTCTTACACATCATTCCATTTTCTTGCTCCTTTCCTTCTTTCCTTCCTTCTAGTCAAAGTTGTCAAACAAACCTGATCTGCTTCCTCAACATTCCCTAAGGTTTTTCTGAATTTATTTTGTTTCTCACTGCTCTATAACTCCTTGTCCTCGATATCACAAGATTGTAGAGTCATTAAACTTGTGTAGCCCTATTATATAATCATAATTTGGTATAAAAATAAGATGTATTTGCTAATTTATTAATCATTTACCAAGATTTTTTCTGTCACTAAACCCCTTAATATTATAGTGAGTTTCTTAAAAATGTTGGTGCTTTGTGAGGTAGGCATGTTAGTTCCAGAAAAGTCAGTTGCATCATAACTTTGTAGAAGATGAAATTAATTTTCTAAGTTCTCGTACATTACTATGAAGAAATAGATTGTTTTTAGCATATGCTGCTCAAACAATAGTGGTAATTTTTACTTAATGATATAATATACCCAAAGTTCAATTTGAAGATTAATTTATGCATTCTTTTGAATATAAAATATCAAGTTTACCTATCTGGTAAATACAAAAAAGTGAATTACTAGTTTTTATAAAAATTTAAGGATAGTATATGTACATATGTGTACACTCTTGCACAACTATGACTGTGGCCACAGAATGTAAGTTTGAGTACTTTTTACTCCCTTCCCCATAGTGCTATGAATTCTAATAATACTTCTTCTCTTCATACCACTATATTTGTGAAGTGGGTGATTTTTATCTATAATTTAACCTCCATGATAGCTCATATAGTGGAGGGCCATTGGTTAAAGGTAAAAGCAACTTGAGAAGCCATGCTTTGGAAAAAAACTTACCTTCCAGAATAATGGATACAGAGAAGAAATACTGAAGAGTAAAAAATGGAAAGGCACCAGGAATTTTCAATTATCTTTGGTGAATAGATTTTTCTTCCAATGCTACCCATTTCTATTGCAAAAGACCTGATCATGTAAGTGAGCTTGAGTAAAAGGGAAGGCTAGGCCATTTAGGAGACAAGGAAATGAAAATAAAAGGTCACAAAAACTCAGCATAAAAAAATACAAAAAGTAAAATTTTTTAAAAAGTTGATTTCATATTTGTAAACCATTTATGCTTTAAAGAACTTTCTAAACTTATCATGGTACTTATTTTCCTATTTAGTGTTCACATCTCTTCTAATTTTAAAGAAGATATGAGTACAATTACTAGATTGGAATTTCTGTAGCCAATATTGAATTCTCATGACAAGTTAATTATTATTGACTTCTAAGGGGTAACATGCACTTCCTCACCATTATTACAATTAAAGGGTTATGACTAATAATTAGAAAAAATACTTTTATTGGATTAAAAGTCCCATAAAAATGGAAGAGAGAAAATTTTAAATTTAAGCATAGTATATGAACAAAATTTTGGTGAGTTTCATTCTTAAGTCAAGAATAGTGAAATACTAGATAGTACTCTATAGGCCCTAAGTAATCTATTCTTTCACACAACTGTATAATTTTTATTACTGACTACTTTTATAATTAAAGAAGCCAAAGGTTATGAAAATATTCTGTTTTGCTAAATTTCAGCTGATGTATTGAGCTCATACTCAAACCTTAGTATTTTGTATCCAAAGATACAATCCTATTTTACCAATCTCAGTATTTGAATACTACTCCTATTCCAACATAACTTCCCAAATTCACTCCTAACCCCCAGCCCCAAGGCCCCACAGCCTCACACATAAAATAACAGACTGTTTGAAGGTGTCTCTCATTTAATCTTCAACATTAGGGTCATAACAGTCTCATAGAAGAGAAAAACTTATTCCAAATCACCAACTTGAGTACTGGCTCTTGGAATCAAATACAGGTCTGCTGATTAAAAGCGTAAAGATTTGCCCATTAAATAAAGGAAAATGAAAAAAAAATCATCACTGACTATAAGAAAATGTATATTTACTCTTGTGAATTTCAGAATTTATATCCAAAACTGAGTCAATATTCATCCATTGATCCTTATTCACCATTATTTTGAGTTACAGCATTACCATTTATAAGCTTTGTAGTGTCTGAGTTTTTAATTATACAAAATCTACTTCTCCTCTTTCTCTCAGAATTCTTTGAACAGTTAATTATTGTATAAATCAATATGACAATGAATTAAAGTATATTTTAAATGGTCAGGTTAAAAATCAAAAGATTCTAAATCATCTCACAAACTGACTACAAGTAAATCACCCACATTGTCCCTAACTTCATTTCAACAATGTGCTTTTACAATAAGAAAAATTGACCCCATGATGGATGCAATGCCACATGTCTGTAGTCTAAGGTACTCTGGAGCCTGAGGGATGAGAATCAAGTTTGAGACCTGGGTGACTTAGTGTGACTTTAGCTCAAATTAAAAAAATTAAAAGGTTGAGAATGTAGATCAGCTGTTGAGCACCCCTGGATTTAATTACCAGTACCACAAATAAGAAAAAAAAAAAAAAGAAAAGAAAAAAGAAAGAAATATTGACCAGATTGTTGATTGTTAAAGAACTGGATGGAATCTATTCAAATTTGACGATTTTCCCACTTGCTTGAGTTTAGTGTAGGGAGATCATTCTTATTTAGGCTCCTGTATAAGAGTGATATGATCCAAAAGGTACACAAACTTAGAGTTTAGGTTGAACATTTATTTCTAGAAGAACTAGTCACTAAGAGGAAGTTTGTTTAGTTTGTTAGGCAGAATCATAATCTAGGGAAGCAACGATTAAGGACTAGATCAAACAAATGTTTAGACCTTTTAGAAATCTATGCAGGTATTTCTGTCTACCATTCAATGCAGTATTCCCCAAATAGGATGCAATTCACAAGATTTCCATTCCTCTTCTTTCTATAAATACATATCTATTTCCTACAGTGTAGAAAAATCAACCGTAGCGGCGTTAAACCCTAGTCTCAATTCTGAATGTCTTACTATGAGGCGTCAAAGATTTTCAAGAGGGGTTAGAAGGATGGATAAAGTTCTTTTTATAAAGTTTTAGCAAAAAAATCAACCAAGGTTCAACTTGTTTCAGAAATAGTTGTTTTTTTAAAAAGTCCTGGATAATTGAGTAATTTTGTGAGACCATATGCAAAATTTAAAAGGGCTAGAAATATAGCTCAGTGTGAAAGCTCTGGCTGCCCAGTACCAGCAGGAAAAAAAAAAAAAAAATGGGAGAGAAAAGAATAGTTCTTTATGTTGGGAACGATTGATGGGGAAATTTTGTTTTAGCAAAAGTTGAGGAGACATATAGGCATCTTCCCCAAGGAGTTAAAGACATCATATTACAGAGATACATGCATAGCTATGTTTGTAGCAAGCAGCATAACTCATAATAGTTAAATCTTAGAAGCTGCCCATGAGTCCCTCAACAGATGAATGGATAATGAAAATGTGGTATTTATACACCATAGAATATTACTCTGCCATAAAGCAGAATAGACTTGAGTCAAATGGATGAACCTTGAGAACATAATGTTAAGTGAAGTACGTCAGACATATAAAAGCTTCAACATCACATTGTCTCTCTTCCATGAGAAACCCAGCCTAAAATGACGAACAAAATAAAAGATTAAAAAGGAAAGGGATGAAGAGATGGGTGAAGAGAGGAGCAAGGGAAGAGAAAGGGGATAAAAATGAATTAAGATGTATTATGCACATGTACCAGCTTCTCAAAACATTATGTACTACGCAATGTAAGAATAATCTAAAATAATAAAAAGGCAGTAAAAAGACTGTCCTATCAAATATAATACTAATAAGATGCTGACCTTCATAAATCAACAGCTGGTTTTATTATTATTATTAGTGACGTTATTATTACTATTAGTAGTAGTTGTATCTGTTTGGCATGCATAATAGTTACTTTCATTTTTGGGGACAGAAACTTCTTAATTGAATGTAATGGTATTCCTCCCTATTAACCACCTTGGAGATTCAAACAGAATTAGTAAAATATTTCCTGAACTCATAGTATTCTGATATCTTTCTGAGATTATATGTCAGTCTTTCCCTCTTTTAGTAGTAAATTAGACAGTAAACAGGAAAATTCTTGATCAACAACTCAGAACTCATTTAATGTGATACATTGTTATTACTATTAATAATACTAGTACTATAATCATATTTGAATTTATTATTAAAACATAAAATAAAGACTAATTTGGATTAACTGAGAGAGAAAACTCTAAATCATATACTGCTTATTAAAATATGTGTTGCTATTATTATTACTTTTTTTTTTTTTGGTACCAGGGATCGAACTTGGGTCTTTGCCTTGCACAGCAGGTGGCAAAACCACTGAGCTAAATCCCCCACCCATATGTTGTTATTATTAGGTCAATAGTTTAACTCAATATTCCTGCTGTCAGACAGCAACCAAATACAGTTTTGGTCTGTCGTATTTTGAGATAAAAAATATTTGTGCTTGAAATAATACGAGGCATGCTGTGATTAATGTGCCACATTCCTTAACAAAGAATTTATCCTATTAGTTATTGTAGAGATGTGTTTATACTAAAATCCATTAATACAGAATTCCAATAAAGAAAGAGTTGGGGAGAATAGAGTCATGTGCCAGCAGGAGGAAACAGCTGCCAGTCTATGGGCACACAAACCCAAGCACATGCAAAAGAACAGCACAAAAGAACAGCACAAAGTTAACATTCCTTATTCACTTATAATTATTTCATAGTAGCTGCTCCTTGGTCATTGAGAATTTCACTCCTATAAGTACATGAAATAAAAGAAGACTCATAAAGCTCCACTATCTTCTTGAAAATATACACCAAAGACTCTCAAGTTAACCATATTACAATTCCTTTTAGTTACTTTAACTTTTAAAACCAACTTCAAAAATTAAATGCTTCTCTGAATTTCATTTTCTTCACCTAATTCTGGTGCTATTTTTCTGAATGAGAGTATGATAAATAAGTTTAAATGAGATTAAAACCAAAATATTTAATTTAACAGATAATAAGTATCATAGAATGAAAAATACCAAATAAATAGCCACTAGAAAGAATGGTAAGGAGGAGAGGTGTATATTGACTCCTGACTTCCTCCTTTCCTTCCTTCCTTCCTTCCTTCCCTCCCTCCCTCCCTCCCTCCCTCCTTCTTTCCTTCCTTCCTTCCTTCCTTTCTTCCTCCATCACTTCCTTCCTTCTGCCTTTCTCCCTTTCAGAGGATAGATATTTTGGATATGAATAAAATAGTATACCTATCAGCATTTTGACCAAGACATAGTACATTTCCATCATTTACAAAGAATCATGATCCAAGAAAGTGACAATTAGGGGCTATACAAATGTTTAGTCTTTTAGAAGTCTGTACAGATATCATTGTCTACTTTCAATGCTGTATTCACTCACAGGATATAATTTACAAGGCTCTGTGTGGGAGGGTCTATAGAGATGAAAAAATAAACCATTCATGATTAGTACTTGCCTAGGCACATCTGCATCACCCCCCAGGGACTTGGGGCATGGTAAAAACCTTGCAAACTTGGAGCTCACAGTGCTTGCTCTGGAGAAGCCTTTTTTTTTTTTTTGGTAACAAAAGCTCCTATCTTTGAAATGGTGGTGGGCTAAGTTTTTAACTGATAAAGAATGCAAAAGTTCAGATTCTTCACAGTTCTAGACTATTTTTATCTCCCTAAATTTTAATTGCTTTAGTGTTATAGAAGTAATATCAAGAACTATTGATTATCCAATGTCATTTTTCTTTTAAAACATGTTTTGGCTATTCTAGTCTTATTTTTATGTAAATTTTACAATCAGCTGGTTAATTTTTACACAAATGCACTTTCTGATTTTTTCTAAATTAGGATTTGTTAAATCTATATAGAAAATCGAGAATTAGCTTCTTGATGTTATTTAAAATTCCCATTTTTGAACACAGCTTATCTCTATTTATTTGTCTTTTTAAATATGCTAAAAACCTTTTAGAGATTTCAGTATATAAAGTTTGAACATTTTTGTTAACTTTACTCTTATGAATTTCCTATCTTAATGTTATTATAAATTATACATTTTAAATTTTATTTTCTGTGTACTACTATATATCTTAATATACTTGCAACTGTGTATCTGAGCACATAGAATTGATTTTTATTGCATTTATATTGTATCCTTTTATTTACTTTTAAGTATAGTATGTTTTTTTCTGGAGTCCCTAAACTTTTTGATGTAAATTATTATGTCAAATATGGATTAAAAATTCGCTTTTCCAATTTCAGACTACAGAATTTATTATTTTTTTTCTCTGATTCAAGGACTTATAGAACAACACAAAATAGAAATGAGATGAACAGAAATTTGGACCCTGTTTCTGAATTAGGAGAAAATCATCCAATAGTTTACCATTCATTATGAGATTAGGTTTAGGTTTTTCTTAGATCTCTTTTAAGACTTTAAGGGATTTAATTTCTACTCGTTTATGTTTTGAATTTTTTCAGATAAAATTTCCATATTTATTGAAATACATTGTTTTAACCTGATTTTTTTGGTATCGTATCATTTTTTCCAACTGTATATGTATACATACATATATATATATAGAGAGAGAGAGAGAGAGAGAGAGAGAGAGTATATTTTTCCTATTGTATGGGGTCAGACTTCTTACTATTTTCAAATATTAGAGATTTTTACCATTTTTTTGGTATGGTACTTGAGTTTGTATTATTACTTTAATTATTATTGCTCTCTCTTCTTGGTCACAGTTAATTTACTGATCTCAGCTAGATATTTTTTCAAGTCTTGCTTTTATACTTTGTTTCAAGCAGTCTTGTAGGACAAATAGGACAAAGGATAAAGGAAATACCTTCTCAAGACACTATTGAATTCCACATTTTAGGAAGTCTTTTTACTTTGGTCAGTCAAAAGAACTAGTATGATGGAACATGATACTTCTACCTAATACATTTTCAAAGTGTAATTTTCTTCTTTTTTGAGAGAGTCTTCTTTATCTATGAGTTGTACTCTGGGCATCCCTTTTTTAGTGAACTTTATGAGTACATTTTAGATATACATAATGATAACATTCATCATAGGCAATTTGTCCCTGTACACAATGTATCTTAATTCTTTTTTTCCCATTCCTTTCCTCTCTCTTCAACTCCTCATTCTCTCATTATTTACAAAAGCTTTGTTTCCATTTTTTCTTTCTATTCTTTTTTTTTTCACTTCCTTCCTTTCCCCCTTCCCCTACCTAGTTCCCCTTTCCATTTGAACATTTTCTTTCTATTTCACAATATCTATCATACATTTTTGTCATTATTTATCCTTTTTGTTTTTCTCACCAGAGAAAAAAGGTGATATTTGAACATGTGTGCCCAATTTATTTCACTTAAGAGTATGGTCTCAAGGTGCATCCATTTACCTAGAAAAGTCTCAACTTTATCCTTCTTTATGGCAGAGTAGTACTCCACCATATATATATATATATATATATATATATAT
>NW_004624732.1:10549772-10560762 GCF_000247695.1 Heterocephalus glaber | reverse complement strand
TCATCAGTTAAAATGTATATGAGCCCATTGTTGTCATATAGGTAGGTTTTCAAGCTAGGAATACACTTTCTTTAATAGGTGCTATTCAAATTTTATATTTCTTCCAGAGTTAGTTTCATTAATTTGTCTTCCAAGATACTTCTTAGAATTTGTCCCATTCATTTCAAAACTGATTTTTGAAATATGCTTTCTATATCCTTTTAAATTCTGTAAAATCTGTGACAATATCTCCTAGTTCTTGATATTTTAATTTTAAAAATGTATAATTGATGTTGTATAATAGGAAGTAAAGGTCTAAAGAAGCAGGGGAAGTGGGAGGGGTAGGGAAAAGGAAAGAAGGGAAAAGAAAAAATAAGAGAAAAGGGAAAAAATGGAAAAAAATCTTTGCAAATAGAGAAGGGTGGAGGGGGTGAAGGGAGGGCGAGGGAAGGGGAAAAATAATAAGAACCAAGATACTCATGTAATGGTAAAAGATCCCAATGATGTATGTAAATGTATTTTATACCTAAAATGTACCAATAAATTTAATGGGAAAAAAGGGAAATATTTGCCTTAGATAAAACATTAGCAATTGCTATTATATAAAATTTTAGGTCTCACAATGCATAACAGGATTCACTTGGTGATCTTACTAAGTATTGTCAACCAAACAAAAATCAGGATGACATAGCAAATAAGCTGACTGATAGACTTAAAAGTGTGCTCTGAAACAGATATATTAAAACCATTTAAATGTGGTTTGCTAAATTTTGTTTGTTTCCTAGGTAAGGTTTTTATCCTAAGTGATAAGAGGAAAATTTAAATGGAATCCAGATGATAGATATTGCACGTCTATCTTTTCTAGCACCCTAAGCACCCCTCCAGTTTCTGTCTTTATAGACTAATTACATCTCTATTTCTTGGCTTTAAACACTCACATAAATATCCAGTCCCACTTCTGGTTCTGTTGTGGACTCTGTTTGCTTTTCCACTGTTGCACTCAATATGTGCATTTACATTTAATTCAACATCTAGAATTGGATAAATTGGTTTGGAACATTTTAAATTTAGTGCCAAAGAGGAAACATTTGATATTTATTGCCACTCTGCTTACCACCAGTGATTTCCAGACCTAAAATCACATTACATTTTGTATCATATATAATAACATTTCTTACATGTCCTGTCATTATACTTTACTATTATTAAGCCAATAGCCATACTGGACTTTAAAACAAAACAAAACCAAGACTGAAGAGTTTAAAATATACATGTAAATTAAATTAGTACATTTTACAATTCTTCTGTAATGTTTAAAAATTTAACAATAACAATATGGCCCTTAATATAAGCTTATTCAAGATCATTCTCTTTTAAAATTCATTAAGTTAAATTCCATTTATTTGTGTGACTACTATATATGTGCCCAAAACCTTTGTTGTAGAGCAAATAATGTTGACTAGCACACCTTTACCACAGGATTGAGGAACTAATGGAAGGATTTAAACAGTTGTAAGTGTTCAAACCTCCTAGAACTGGTTATTTTTATTGAAAAAATTAAAGAAAATTGTCAAAAATGATCTGTGAAGGAGGAATACTGCCCTAAAAGATACAATGTATATAAAACCAAATAAGGGGAAGGAAAAATGATAAACAAAAGTATCTATTCTGTCTTTATAGTAAAAGTGAAATGGATACAATAAAAAGCCACAGTAGTTACTACCTAATCAGAATTTTCCTAGCACAAATCTACTTAGCTTGTGCAATTATTTCCTTTAGAATATTATATCACTTCATAGTTTGAATATGAAACATCCATGTGTTGAAAGCTTGGTCCATATCTGGTGTCACTAGAGGGAGGTGGTGGAAATTTTAGCTGGTGGGGCCTAGATGGAAGAAGCACTTGGAAGTAGGTCACCAGCAGTATGCCATTGTAGGAGATACTTTTTTCCTGGCCCCATTTGTATCTCTTTCTGTCTGTCTCTGTCTCTGTCTGTGTCTCTGACCCCCATGAAGTTAGAAAGTTGGCTTCAACAAGCTCTACCTGCTATGATTTACTGATCTACCATAGGTGTAGAAATAAGGAAGCAACTGACAATCAACTGAAACCTCTGAAGCCATGAGCCAAAATAAATCTTTCCACTTTTTAGGTTTTATCTCAGGTAGTTTGTCAAAGTAATTGAAAGCAAACAAAGTTGTACATTATATTTTATAGAATACCAATTAATGTTACTAGCGTTTAAGTAAAACTCCATGAACTCATTCAAATATATTCATTCTATATATTTTCTCTTTAACCTCTATTCTCTATACCCTGTAAGCATCTACTCTAATCATTTGACTTTTAATTCCTTTAAAAATCCTAAGTTTTCTGTTTTAACCCACTTATGCATTCTCTGACAAATTGCATTAAATGTATAATTGTAAAGAAATATGGTATTTTATTTCATATATTTTTTCATTAGTTTCTCTAGCCTAGAAGGATGCTACTAAGTTATTTTTTGTTAACTTTAAGTTTATGCATTGTTTCTTTTGGTTTACTACAATAGTTACATATCAGCAAAATAAGAGTTCTAGTATTACTGTCCAATTCTTATACTTTCCCTTTCTTTTTCCTACTTATTAATGTTTTTCAAGACTTAATTTTTTCTAACTTTTACATGTATGAGTAAGCTGATTTTCTTATTTCTGATCTAAAATAGGAATGCATTGAAATTCTTTTGTAAAAATAGGTATCAGTTTTCCAATGATTACTTAAAAACCATTCCTTATCATGTGGAGGGAAAATAACTAACATTTAATGAATGAAAATATTTTCTTTCATACTGATATTAATTATTATTGATACTCATGAAATTATTCTAAATTTACAAAATCGTGATTTTTAAGTACATCCATTAACATGATAAACACTTATTTTGTGACACTGAATTATCTTTATATATTTGTAATAAAATATTGCTTTCTGCTATTATAAATAATGATGTGCTAATAATCTTGTTAATTTCACTAAGATATAATTTACATACGACAGCTAAAACCCTTCCCTTTTTAATGTGCCTATCTATGAGATTTGATAAAAGATTACAGTCTGTAACACCATCACAATAAAGACTTAGAAAACTTCCGTTGCTTCAAAAGATAATTTCCTTATGCTTTTTTTGTAATATGCTTTCATCCCCACCATCTACCCCTGAAAGTCGTTGATTACTTCTTTTTAATGTGGTTTTATCTTTTCTGGACTATAATAAAATGGAAGGAATGCATGTAGTGTATGCTGTCCTTTAGCACCTTGCCATTGAGATTCATCCATGACATTGCATGGTAAGCAGTTTGCATTTCATTAATGAGAAATATTCCAGTGTATGAATCCAATAGAGTTTGTTTATGCATTTACTACTTGAAGTACATTTGGATTGTTTTCAATTTGAGGTGATGAGAAATAAAGCCACTACATACATTTATACAAAGACTTTTGTGTGAATCTGTTTTGATTTGTTTGGTTAATTGATAAGGAACTACCTTACTATGTTAAATGCATGTTAAGTAAATTTATATCTTTTTTAAAAAATTAAAAACTGAAAATCTGCTAAAGTATTTTCCAAAGTGTTTGTGCTATTTTTTTTCAATCCACAAAATATGAATTTGCTACATAACTTCTTCAACATTTCTTGTAATACCAAATATTTTATTTTAAACTTTGGCTATTTTAGTGGATATGTAGTGTTATGTCATTGTGATTTGTTTGGCACTTCTTTAATAACTAATACTATGAAGCATCTTTTCATGCCATCCTTTATTATGTGAGCATCTTCCTTGTTGAAGTATTTGTTTTTTAAGTTATTTGTTTTCCTGTTATTGAATCTTGAGCATCTTTTATATATTCTGGATATAAGTCTTATTATCAGTTATCAATATTGCAATATTCAGATTTCTTATTTACCATTGTATTTCTAAAAGCAGGTGTATCTAATTTTTATGAAGGGCCATTAATAATATTTTTTGTCAACATTGCTTTTGGTGCATTCAAAAATAGAGTAGCTGCAAGTCATTTTTTATAAAAGAGTGTCCATTTGGGGCTAGTGATCCATACAGCCTCTGTTACAACTACTTAGCTTTGTTGTCATAGGATTGCCACAGATATAGAGAGGAGTAAATGGATGGTGAGAGCTGTCTTCCAAAAAAATCTTTATTTACAAAAATGAGTGATGGCCTTTCTTTGGCCTGCAGGCAGTATTTTGTCAATCCCTGCACAATCAAAGGTAAATAAGATTTCCACGTATGTTCTCTTCTGAAGTTTACAAAATATTCTTTTATTTCTCTGAGCTAATATTTGAATTATGAAGTGTAGGTCAAGTTTATTTTTTCCCTTTAATCCACTCTTTTTGCATGTGGATACCAATTATTCTAGCATGATTTTTTGAAAAGAGTATCCTTTTTTCCTTTGAACTGACTTTACATCATTGTTGAAATAGCTTGACTATATATACATCAGTTTATTCTCCTGTCATCTAGGTGAATGTTTTTTAGATGCAAATTACACTTAAAGTATTTGATAAAGTTTTTCATGACTTCTATTTCCTGATTTTCTGTCAAATTGTTTAATTGATTAATGTGAAAGTAGTGCTAAAGTCTTCAGTTAAAAATTGTCAATTTCTCAATGAGTCCTTTTGGTTTTTTTCATTTGTGCTTCATGTATTTGGAATCTGTGTCATTCACTGCAAACACATTTAGCATTGCTATGTCTTCTTGAGAAATTGATTCCTTTATCATTATGTATTTTTTTATCCTTTGTAATATTCCTTTGTTCTGAAGTCTATGTTGTCTGTTATTAATATATTCATTACAGTGTCTTTTAGAGATTACATGGTATATATTTTAGCCTTTAACTTTTTGGGAAGCATATAAAAGGATCTTATGTTATTTATCAAATCTGATAATCTATGTTTTTTCAATAGATCTTTTAGACTTAAAATTAAAGTAATTTATCCTATTTTCCTTAGTTGCTTTATTCAGCTTTGTCCTGCTTCAGTATTATTTTTGTATTTCTACTTTAGTTTTGCTATTTCTACTTTGTTCAAAAACATTTTTAAATTGTCCTATGAGATACATCAGGAGCTGGCACTCTATGGCCCATGGGCTTAAATTGACAATTGATTATTGTGGTATAATTCAATGCTAACACTTAAAAAAATAAAGAGTTTCAAAAGGAAGCAAAGCAAAAGTAAATATACAAACAAAAATAAGTAAATAGGGTCTGGGATTTAGCTCAGTGGTTCCATTGCCTGCTTCTCAAGCGCAAGGTCCTGAGTTCAATCCCTGGTACCAAAAAAAAAAAAAAGTAAATGGAGATAAAGAATAGATTTTTTTTTGTCATAGAAAAGCTAAATTTTTATTATTTGGCCTTTTTACAGAGTATTTTCTAGACCTTTATCCATTGAGACCGTTTTTATTAATCAGATACCCTTCAAACCATATGATATCACTTCATGTGCAGCAAAAGTACTTAGAAAGGTATATTCCCACTTATTACCTCCCATATGTTATGCTTCATTTGTCATACATTATACCTTTAAAATGGTATAAGCAAAAAAAAGATTGATATACAGTATTTGTATTAGCCAGTTAATTATCTTTTGCAACAAACAAAAATATTTAAACATTTTACCATTATTTTCATTTTAACAATTTCTAAATATATTCATTCCTTTGTGTGTATATAATTTTTATCTAACTTTCATATTAGTTCTTCCTAGAATATTGACTTAACTGTTTCTGTAATACAAATCTTATCCTAATATGTTCTTTTTTTTAAAAACTTTTCCTTTTCAAAGATACTTTGGTTTTGAATTCTAGATTGATAGTTTTTATTTTTTTTCTTTAACCACTCTAAAGACACTCAATTATCTGCATTATATAACTTCTGATGATAAATTTATTCTAGCTCAACTCTTTGTTCCTGTATAGAAAGTCTTTCACCTCTGATGGACATCAAATTTTTCTTTATATTGGCTTTTTAGGAGCTTCTACATGGTATGTAAATTTTATGCTATTAATCCTGCTTGAAATTCTTTGATCTTCTTGGATATGTGGTTAAATGTTTTTCATTAGTTTTAGAAAACCTGGATATTCTAAGTCATTATTGTTTTCATTTTTTTCTCCTCCATTCTCTTTCTCTTCAAAATTAAATTATACATATAATAAGCCTTTTGATATTTGATAATATCATAGACTTCTTGGATGCTCTGTTCTCATTTGTTTGTTTTGTTTAATATTTATTCTACTTTTTACTTTTTGGTCTTTTACTATACTTTCCTCTAGGTTTTCTGTGTTATGTCTTCTTACTATCTAAGTTTCATTAATTCTCTCTTAGATTTGCTAAATCCACAGATGAGTTTATGATACTTTTAATTTCCTTTACTTGTAATATTTCTAATATAGTTTTTCTTTAATATTTTTTCTCAACATTATCTTTTTACATCTATAGAGAAATTTTTTCATGTAAATTTTAACATTCCAAAGTTATTTAAAATTATTAAACTCATATTTCCAGTAGAAAAAATTCTATGTGTAACTTATGATTTGTTTTCTGTTGATTTTGTTAATTAACAATATAATTTCTTTCCTCTTTTGTCTTTTATAATTTTTGACTGATTTCTATGCATCATATGTAGTACTTTAGAGTCTAAGCAAATGATAATTAAGCCTGGTAGCACTAGCACTAACACTCTCCTAGTATACTGTTTTGAAGAATGGAGTTGATTCTAGCAACATGATATGAGTATCCACATTCTCTTTACTGTGATAATAGATGTACACTGCCACTTCCTAATTCCATGAGTATTTGGTGTTTAGGGTGAGGGCTAAGTTGTTTAAAGTTTTAATTTTTAAATTAATTTTTCTTAGTTTTCAGGCTTTCAACTGCACATGCTCTTGAGAGAGGATGTCTCCCTCTGCTATTTCCCCTCTGCTAGTGATGAACTACTATTAATTGTTATTTAGTCTTCTTACAAGGAACCTGTTGATGTGCAAGTTTTACCTTACTTCTAGACCAGCTGTATACTCCTGAATCTCAGTGGTGTCCTTTGTCATTTATTCTTCCATTCCTCAGAAATAGGAGATCCCCAGTTGTCTGCAATCTAGAAATTTTCTTCAAATGATGGCAGTGCAGTTGTGGAAGCAGTGTGACCTTGAGCCATTATTAAGATGTGAAATAAGTAAAACCTAATACAGGGTTGAAGCTAGGCATATTGGCATATACCTGCAATCCTAGCACTCTAAAAGGCAGAGTTAAAGAGGATCAGAAATTTGAGTTCAACCTTGTCAACTCAGTGACTCAGTGAAACTCTATTTTAAAACAGAAAATAAGAAAGAAGGTGGAGGATATTTCTCAGTGAGACGGCTCTGCATTCAATTCACAGTATTGCATGAATTGAATGAGTAAATAATTGAATAGAGCCAATTGAGATGTTAAAGTTTGAAGAATAGTTCTTTATTTTAAAATAAGTTTTAAGAAATGAAATCATACCGAATAGTTTCTCTAGTGTGAGAAACTGAAAGTGTAAATAAGGATTAAAATGATGAAAATGAATAATTGATCATTTGAAATAAGAAGAAAAGGTCCACAGGGGTAAAGGTAGTGGAAGGAGAAGGGGAAAGGAAAGAAGGGAAAGGAAAAATTATAAGAAAAGAAAAAAAAAATTGGAAACAAAATCTATGTGAATAGGGAAGGGTGTAGGGGGTGAAGGGCACACAGGTAATGGGGAAAAAATAAGAACCAAGATACATCACCTACAGGTACAAGCACCCAATGATAAATGTAAATGTATTGTATACCTAAAATATACCAATAAAAGAATTTAAGGGGAAAAAAAAGAAATGAAATCAGATGGCTGAATATTCCCATGGTTGTTTCTGCATCCTCTGTTTTGTTTCATTGATCTACATCTCTGTTTTTCTGCCAGTACCATGCTGTTTTTTTTTTTTTTATTGCTATAGCCTTGTAATACAATTTTGAAACAAAGGGGCCAAAACATATGTTAAAGTAAAGATAGCTTCTTTAACAAATATTGCTGAGAATACTGCTTATCTACATGCAGAAGATTGAATCTAAATCCATATCTCTTATCATGTACTAGACTAAAACCAAAATGAATCAAGACCTAAATGTTAAAACAGAAACAATCTGCTGGTACACGAAATAGGTAAAACTCTTGAAGACCTAGGTGTAGGCAAAGATTTTATGAATAGAACCCCAATTACACAAGAAATAACATCAAGAATCAACAGATAGGATCATATCAAATTTAAAAGCTTCAGCACAGCAAAGGCAACAACCAACAGAGTGAAGAGAAAAATCTACATAATGGGAAAAATTTTTCCAACTGTTTCTTAGACAGAGGGCTAATGTCTAGAATATTTAAAGAATTCAAAAATTAGACCACCAAATAAAAGACCCAATCAAAAAATGGGCAACTGAAATGAAGAGACACTTCTCAGGAGTACATATTACCAATACCTACATGCAAAAATGATCAACATCTCTGATTATTAGTAAAACACAAATTAAAACAACACTGAGATTCTATCTCACTCCAGAAAGAATAGCCATCATTAAAAAAAATCAAATAATAGCAAATGTCAGTGAGGCTGATAGGAAAGAAAATGCTTCTACATTGTTGGTAGGAATGTAAACTAGCACAACTACTATAGAAATCAGTATGGAGATTCCTAAAAAAAAAATGTAAATGCAGTTTAAGCAAATCAAAAAGAAAAAAACCCCTAAAGTCCAAAAAGAAAAAGAATCCAAAGCTCAGTGAAGTATTTCAGACAATATAAAATGGCACTCTATATGCATTTGGAATCAGAGGAAGGAGAAAGATTACTGCTTGAAGACGTATTTGCTCAGAACTTTCTAAAATTACTGACAAATCTCAACTTCTCAAAACCTGTGTCATTACCATTTTTGAATTTGTTTTTTATTTTATTCAATAAGAAAAATTTACATAGCATACTTTTACCTACTTACATCATATGAAGGTTTAGCTATTTTCTATCAACATAAAAGTATTCTCTCTCACTCAAATATAAAAACCAGTAGGAAATAAAGAATACATTTAGATAATAGTTCACAAACATATCATTTTATAGCTATATATACTGTATATTTACTGTACAATGATTAAAACATGTAAGAAATAATGTATGATGTTAATAACTCATGGCAATGTATTAATAACTATGTGCTATTTATATGTGTAAAATATATATTAAGCAAAAATAAAAAAGCCTGGGATCCATTTTTCCAGTTTTTCACATTGAATCAATTACAAGTGTTTATACATCTTATATATCTCTCTAATCAAATTTTTCTATCCTGAATACTAAAATTATTTATTTAAGATCATCTAATTTTTCATAGAGGAAAGGAAAAAGTAAGCATCTAGTCTATAACTCATTCCAATTTCAACTGGAAGAATGTTTAAGGAGAAATAACTTGGTTGAATCTAGTTGGAAACTGCTATAGAGGCAACCAACATGAACTGAACCTTCTGAAACCATGAAGCAAAATAAACCTTTTCTCCTTTTAATTGAAGATGTTGGCTATTGTGTCTCAGAGATGGGAAATTGACTAATACAAAAAACAAACAAACAAAGCCAGGCTGTCTAGTTTGATGATGAGAATTCCTAAATAGAGAAATGGGTTGCTATTTGAAAATCAGCCACATTATACATAGAAGAAGGTAAAACTTTGGTGAAAGAAACCAATAGAATATATAGGAGGGGCAGAATTGAGACCTATCTATTTAATGGAAGAAAATTTAAGCTTAGGCTCTCCAGGAAGTGCTTGAATATTTTAATGTTTTTGAGCAATGGTCAATAGCCTTGATGCAATATATTCTGGAGAATGATTTAAAATACATTTATGGAAATCTCTGCAAGATTTAGAGGGATAATTTAGTAATATTATACAAATGCTCAATAAACATCCCAGTACCCAGCTCCAAAGTCAAATGGAATGCTACCACAGAACTAGTGGAACCCTTAGAGGAAGTATTCAAATACACAGGCAAAAACCAGTGAACTGAGAGATGCTAAACACTCCATACATCTTTTACTTTTTTAATTACTTAAATTCTTTTATTGGCACATTTTAGGTATACAACACATTTACATTTCTCATTGGGAGCTTGTACCTTTACATGATGCATCTTGGTTCTTATTTTTTCCCCATTCCTAGCCCTCCGTTAACCCCCTCCACCCTTCCCTATTTACAAAGACTTTATTTCCATTTCTTCCATTTCTCAGCATTTTTCCTTTCCCTTCTTTCCTTTCCCCGGCCCCTCCCATGACCCCTACCTCTCTGGAGCTTTTCTTCCTATTTTGCATTATCGATTATTCATTTTAATCATTGGAACATTTTAGGTATACAATATAATGAAAATCATCATTGGAAATTTTCCCCTATACATAATCTCTCGGTTCTTATTTTTCACCCTTGCCCAGCCCTCCCTTCAACCCCTCCATTCCTCCCTATTTACAAAGCTTTTGTTTCCAATTATCCATTTTCTCATATTTCATTCCTTCTTTCCTTTCCCCTCCCCCTCCCACTTCCTCTTCCCTTTTGGCCCTTTTCTTCCTATTTCACATTATTTGTTATACATTTAAGTCATTATTTACGCTTTCAGTTTCTCATACCAGAGAAACTATTCAGTATTTATACATGTGAGTCCTATTTATTTCACTTGAGAGTTTTCCCTCAATGAGCATACATTTAGCTATAAATGTCTCTAATTTCTCATTTTTTATGGCTAAGTAGTATTCCATTTTATAAAAAAAAACCCAGATTTTCTTTATCCAGTCTCCAGCTGATGGACATTTGGGCTGTTTCCAAGTTTTAGCTATCACAAACTGTGCTGCTATGAACATGAGTGCACATATATCACTGTGGTATGATTCTTTTAATTCTTTGGGGAAGATCCCCAGAAGTGGAATAGCAGGGTCAAACAGG
>NW_004624732.1:10495358-10532793 GCF_000247695.1 Heterocephalus glaber | reverse complement strand
GTTCCATCTCATTTCCCTTTGGGGTTGCTGTAGGTGATCTGGCAGTCTGGTTTTGAGACTTATTTATGTGTTTTCTCATTTCGACTGGTGTGCGGGGCTATTAGCACCTGCACGGATTACTTCCTCTGAGCTGGGTGAGGTGGGACAGGGGCCAGAAGCAGCGGTAGAGCTGGTGACCCAAAAGCCCTTTCCTGTGGGTTGGGAGCAACGGGAGGGATGGTGACCGGGAAGCCCTATCCTCTGGACCAGGAGCAGTGGGACGACGGCTCAGAAGTCCTTACCTCTGGGCCAGGAACAGTGTTGATCTGGTGGTCTGGTGTCCTCTGCATCTTTGCAGTGTGGAACCAGGTGGCTACCTGTCTACAGCGGGGTGATTCGGTGTCTTCTGCGTGACTCAGGACCTCGGTAGGGCATGCACAGACCTGCTTGTCTGCAGTGGGCTGATTCGGCATCTTCTGTGTGACTCAGGACCTACCAGGTTATTTTCAATATGATACAAGAGTCTACAGTCTCTTCAGGCTCTAGAAGAATAAAGCAACTTGTAAAACATCTCTTAGTTACAAACTTGACCAATTTATTCTGAAATGGAATAGTTTGAGTGAATACCGGCCATAATGAGTTTGATCTCATTACAGATTACAGAAATATTTGCTGGAGAAAGCTTGGATCTAGGATCACAGATCGAGGACTTGGGTAATTGTTTAATTTATCTTATATAACACTTTTCTGTCATTTTTGTCATGAATTTATCAATTTCATTTAGCACTAAAACCTTGTCCTTGGACCAACCAACATTTAGCTATATCACACTGAAATTCAAATATGTGTTTGTTGCCTTCTGAATTAGAAGTAACTGCTTAATTTGTATTTCCTCTACCATTAAGTCTCCTTCAAGTTAATGATTCCTAGGTGTACTCCTTTCCATTTACCTTAGGATTTTTTATGATCAGCTGCATTCATCTGTCCAGACACTACTGCCGTTCTTCACCATAAGTGCATTCTCAATAAGTTGCTTGTGGCCAGTCAGTCATGAACCATTTATAATTTAAGCCATTTATAATTTAAGCTTTACCTACATACCAAAGATTTGACTGTTTTTCATGTGCTCCTTTATCTGCTTTTACTTGCAAACTAACCATCATTTGGTCCACCAGAAGTAATCATCCACCATCTGTCAATCTGAGACTCACTTGTCTTTGAAACTAAAGCCTGGTGTTTATATATTGCAGGTGTTATGAGCACCTCTCAGCTGACACCTTTCTATTCCATCTCCATTCATTTTTTTCTATTGTTAACAAGCATCCTTTATGATGTTTTCTATGCTTTGTGACTTGTCTTCTACGTAGGTATTTTCAGCATGAGTACATTTTTGAAAGAAAAGTGGTATCATCACATTCACCTTGTCATTTTTAGGTACAGTATATCTGAAAGCAATGGGAACTCTGCCAGAATGAAAAGTACAGCCATAATTCATCATAAAATATTTTTCCAGCTTTATTATAGGAAAAAATGGGATATGTTAATTAGATGCAATAATTATGATTACATAGATTAATTAATTGTCAAAGAAAGTTTCTACCTTGACAAGGAATGTTCTTTTTCCTATCAATAATCTTATTATATTGCATTCAAATAATTTCTTAGAAGCAAAACAAAACAAAATAAAACCCTCAACATGAAATAAACTATTTACTCTGTGTGCTAATATGCATGTAGGTAGAAATAAATGTCAAATTAAATGGAATGATGTGAATCGTTTAGTCTGTGTTTGACTAGCTAAAAAGGGATATTATCTGAAAGGATCTTATTCATAAAGGAATGAGGGGCTCAAATATGAAATACACTGGACTTGTTGATAATATACTTGTATCTGAAATGGGGTAGATACTTTGTTTAGTCTTAAAACTTACTCTAAGAATAGAACTTTGTGTTCTCAAATAAGAGCAATTGATAGTGAGATAACTTCACTCCTTTGCCTTAACCACACAAGTGAGTTAATAAAAACTTTCTCTGAAATACTTTCTATACCATTATTTTCATATAAAATACTTCTCTATTTTTCATTTTCAAGACCACTACCAAGTTCCCAGAAAGAACTGTGAAAGACTTAATGAGACATTTATCTGGTCTATGTATTTTATATTTAGCTGGTAATATAATGAGGCCAAGGTACTGGAATGAAACATCCCTAACATTTCACATAATTTTCCACTTCCTCTCCACCATTTTTGGTATTTCGGCAAAGTATTTTAACTTTTTGCTGTTTTGAACTTTACCAGCACTATAAATAATCATTATGTCAGATGCAGCATCCTGTTAAACCTTATCCCAAAGCACATAATTCCATTTATCTTTGAGTGTATTAAGTCTTATAAACAAAGCAATATGTTTTAAATTTAATTTTTCTATAATGCCACATGAGTTACTTTTACTGACTCTGATACTGTTTCTTCACGCACATTTTAAAGCTGCATTACAAAAGGCAGGGTTTTTCTACGTTTCTTTAAGTCTTTTATAATTTTACATGGATATGTTACAAACTTTCTTTTTCTCTCTCAAATATATGACCTACTGATAAACATATAAGAATGAAAGACATTTCCATTTCATATTTAATATTCTCCAAACATAGGAAAACATTTATTAAATGTGGTAACAACTGAAAAATCAGTGTTAAGAAAGAAGCACACAAAATTCTCAGGTATAATTTTCTTATTAAAATATATTTTAGAATTACTTTGAGAGGCAAATTAAGATATTGTAGAAAAATACATTCTCTCAAAAATATTTCTTACCTAAGATACATACCATATTCCATTTTCCTTCTTATTTCATATGACAAGCCAGTCTATAACCAAAGATTGACATATGAGTCATGGTGTAATTGGAAGAAATTTTTTCTCTCCTCTATACTTTGTCAAAATAATGTAGGGAATAGTTATGAAATTTCTATGTAAAATGTAAAATACAATGAAAATAAAATTTTCATTGGTTTATTTTCAAGAAGCAGCTTAACTTAGTAAATTATTTAAGAATCAAGTACAAAATTGAGTCTTAGTCAATCTGGGACAGATTAACTGTTTTCTGTCTGTCTCTTAATAAAATGAGGGCTGATATTAATACTGTAACTACTTTGCCTTCCTTGAATGATGGCCTGGAGTTTAGATATGATATAGTAAATGTAGTAATATAGTGAAAGCTATAAATCACTGAGTAGAGAAAGGGAATCATTATTTTGCTTTTATTTCTTACAAAGTGATATATATTATCAACTGAATTCTTTGGAATTCAGAATTAAGATAACTTACATATAGGAAGATTGGCATCAAAATAAGTTTCCATGTAATATTTTTTATTTACTTTTAAAAACTTCTATAGATTCACAATAAAATTTCAAAATCGGTATTGATATATTTTCTATGAGCAAGGGAAATACATGAGAGTATTGCATTTATAATGTTCATAGGATACACAAAGGAGATTAAGTAAAGTACGATAGAAGAAATTGCAATCATATCTCCTATCAAAATTTTATGGTTCCTAGATTGAAACACCCTCTTGTTTTCTGATTCAGCATAGAAATCTAATGTTTTCCTTCCCTTGGATGATTCTGAGATACAACTGAGAGCATAGAATACATTAGAATACATTTGCAATTTAATTCAAGGATTCCCTCTTATGTTTGGAGGCAAATGTCCAAAGCACTGGGGAAGAAAACACTAAGAAATTAAAATAGGAAAGCTAAAATTTTCATTAAATAGTACAGACTAAGGCAGTAGTTTGAATACTCATTTATCTGATGATTTTACTTATTTCGTATAAGTTATGCTATAAGAAGACTTAAAAAGTAGAAGCTATTAGAAGTTCGGTCTATAGTTAAGTACAGAGAAAAATCATTATTATGTCAGGAACAAAATTTTACTCTTAGAAGAAAAGAGACTAGTCCCAAGGCAACCAAGAGAGGGAATTTTGCACTGTGTTCATGAAACCCTCAGCAGAAGCCTCCAGGGAAAAGAGAAAACTCCACAGAGGTTGCCAACATTGTGTTCGCCCAAAATGACAGAGGACACAGATTGTGGACAAAAAAAAAAAAAAATGTCTAAAATGTGCTCAGGTAAATTCTTCTCTGCCAAAATGAAATTCAAGTATGAAGAATCAATTTCCCAATGGACAATGCTGCAAATTGATTTTTAGGACCCCTTCTAAATGTACATAAATAGAAAAGTCCATGTTGGTAGTTGAAGATGGATTTTTCCAATTGTATGGGGAACTTCTCTATGAATAGAATCACATCAATGGAAACTGTCGGTGAATAAACTGCATAGGAATATTCTAGGTAGACATTAAAAGGTCACATAAAACCGTACTAAATTTTTTCTGACATGCTCATAGGAAATTGTGAATATGTAAGATAGCATGAAGTTATAAAGTATTGAATAACTTCCCAAGTTGATTATAACTATTATTGTTACATCAGTTTATTCCCCAAGGTCAAGCTTTCAAAGTGAAACAATTGGGTTATTAAGATAAACAAATTTGAAAGTTTTTGCAATAAATTAACCACTACTTGGTTCTACTGACCGGTAATTTATTCAAAATATTTAACCAATTAATAATAGTAAAATTTTGTGTAAAGTACAATAACTTAGAGAGCCCTAATTTCAATTTTTCTGTCTTTTTACTTTTTAGTACTTCTTTAATTTCTCCTTCTGGCTCACAATTGTGAAATGGTCAAAAGGCAGAGATGATGAGGACAGCAAAGAAATGGAAGCCACAGGGTGTAGAGAATCCACAAACAGGCTAATTGGTCCCTGGATAATTACTGACTCTTCAGCAGCCATACAATTGAGATTCCCAGGAAAATGAAAATACTGTATTCATATCTGTCCAAATTTCATTTTCAAGAATAGAAATACTAATCAGATGGGTTTAAATATTTGATCAAAGTCTCCAATCCATACCAACTTTCTAAATATTTGAACATTTTCTGCCTAACCATGAAGTTATATTTTCATTCACTTGTAATTGAATGAAATTCTGAAACTGGACTAGAAACCATCTACTTTCAGACTCTCATTTTTTTGCATTCTGTACATTGTGGTTCTGACTCAGTTGTGTCAGTGACAAGCTGTGTGATTCTGTTCAATTATTTCATTATCATTAGGCAAAAGGGTTTTCATTTCCTAAATAATAAGTATAACATGAAAAATCTATGCAATCACAGAAACAAAGCCTACCTGATTCATGAAAGGTATTGTGCTTGGTCATGGAAGAAACACAAGTAATGACTTAATAACAGCCTTTGTCTTAAGAACTAACATTCTATTAAACGAAAAATGTTATGGAAACAAATAAATATAAGGAGCAATCCTAGTCTCTACTTAAAAATGTTAAGACAAAATACTCTGTTAAGAAATAAATATTTCAAATTATCAATTATTCATTTTAATCATTTTCATCCTTATTTACACTTTCAGTTTCTCACACTAGAGAAACTATTCCATATTTACACATGTGTGTCCTATTTATTTCACTTAAGAGTATGACCTCAATATGCATCCATTTAGCTATAAATGTCTCTAGTGTCTCATTCTTTATGGCTGAGTAGTACTCCATTTTATAAAAAAACCACATCTTCTTTATCCAGTTTCCAGTAAATGGGCACTTGGGCTGTTCCCAAGCTTTAGCTGTTACAAATTGTGCTGCTATGAACATGGGTGCACATGTATCACTGTGGTATGATTCTTTTAATTCTTTGGGGAAGATCCCCAGCAGGGGAATAGCTGGGTCAAATGGGACCTGTAGTTCTAGTACTCTGAGGTGTCTCCACACTGATTTCCATAGTGGTTGCACCAGTCTGCATTCCCACCAACAATGGAGAATGGTTCCTTTCTTGCCATACCCCTGCCAGCATTTGTTCTTGGTTAATTTCTTGATAGCAGCCATTCTTTCTAGGGTTAGGTGGAATCTCAGTGTTGTTTTCATCTGCATCTCTCAAATGACCAGTGATGTAGAACATTTTTTCATATATTTATTTGCTGCTTTTACTTCTTTGTCTGAGAAATGTCTGTTCATTTCAGATGCCTATTTTTTCATTGGGTCTTTGAATTTTGGGGGTCTGATTTTTTTCAATTCTTTATATATTTTAGATAGTAGTCCTTTGTCTGAGGTACAGCTGCCAAAATTTTTTTCCCACATTGTAGATTGTCTCTTACCTCTGTTGGTGGTTTCTCTTACAATGAAGCAGCTTTTTAATAAGATGAGATCCCACTTATTGATTCTTTGTGCTAGTTCCTGTGCTGCTGAGGTTTTCTTCATAAAGTCTTTTCCTATGCCAATGTCATTGAGAATTCTACCTAACATCTTCCAGCAAGTTTAGTGTTTCTCTTAATATTTAAATCTTTAATCCACTTTGATCTTAGTTTAGTGCAAAGGTGTAGGGGTGGTGGGAGGGAAAGGGGAAAGGAAAGAAGGAAAAGGTAAAATTATGAGAAAAGAAAAAAAATGGAAATGAAATCTATGTAAATAGGGAAGGGTGGAGGGGGTGAAACGTGCACAGGTAAAGGGGAAAAAAATAAGAATCAAGATACATCATTATAGGTGCAAGCACCCAATGATAAATGTAAACATATTGTATATCTAAAATCTAAAATGTACCAATAAAAGAATTTAAAAAGGAGATAAATTACCTTTGGAAGAATTGTGCAGAGAATGAAAGAATGCTGTATTTAAAAAATTGCATTTGATTTGGACCTTTATACATTGTAAACATTCTGTAACCCTGGAATTTCATGTAATGGGAAATTGCAAAGAATGGACAGGAATGTACAAAAGGAAGCATAGGCAGTTTTTAGGAAGTGTGCATAGTTGAAGTATTTAGTATATGTCAATGAGATCTTGGACACAGGTTAAAAAGGCAAGATGGTGTTCTGAAAATAAGGAGATTTAATACTGAACATTTTAGAGGAGAGTGGTAATAATTTGGAACTATTTAGACTATCGCTACATGTTTTGGGGGTTTTTTACATGTTTTTTTCATAAAGGAAAGAGACTCTAGGTAGGTGGGGTCAGCAAGAAGGCTGCTCAAGTAGTCTTTTCTGAAAAACAAACTAAAACTGAACTAAGATGGTGGTAATGGAAATTGTACAAAAGAAATTAATGTAAAATATACTGCAACTATAAAAGACACACAATTTGAAGTACAACTAGACATGTTTCTGAGATAGAGGGAGAATATAAAGAAAACTAATATTTCAAGTATATTGTGTGAAGAATGATGATTCCAAGGAATTCATCCTATTGATGGCAATGTGGATATTAAAAACTGCTAAATATTAGCATATATCTTTTTTAGTAAAAAAATCTCAACTTTGTATGATGATTAATATTTGCTAGTGTTGGGCTGAGGATATGGTGCAGTGGTAGAGTGCTTGTCTAGCACGCACAAGTCCCTGTGTTTGATCCCTGAAATCAACAAAAAATGCTGCTTCTTGTTTTTTGATCACTGAGAAATACCTCTCAAAGTTACCTGTAGCCATAGTAAAAAATATATTTGTTTTGTAATGACGGAATAAATAACTATATTACTTCACATTCCACTTGAATTTCCAGAATACTAATCCAACATTTAGTGCCTTTTAATTAAAAACAAATTTTGGCAAGCTTAGTCCTTGAAAATACATGTTTAGTGCATCTGTACAACCTGAGGTAGAAGCTGAGGGGTTAAGACATGGCGAGGCTCTGAGTGCAGAGGGTCTAGTAGAGTAACATACACTCAAAGCTGTGGTTTAATATCAACTGGATGACATAGGTTCTCAGGTCTTGATATTTCCAGGAAATAGAAAGGCTAGTACAAGTTTAGAAGTAATTAAGATATCTAAGGATTTGTGTAAAAAGTTACCTTGTCTAAAAAGACCACTTTGAGAAACTATGTTATATTTTCCTAGATAAGCATGCTCAGTATATGCCTTCAGGTTTTATGCACATCAGAAATGGTTTTGTGTTTCAAATCTATTAAACAGAGATAAAGGAAGAACTATGTTTTTACCTTATATATATGTTTTAATAGGAAGAGAGAAAATATAATTTTTATTGTATTTCTTCCTGATTTCATAGGAAAATATTTGCCTCATTATCTTTCATTTACAATTTTTCAACATTGAATTCCCACCTAAAAATTCTGCCTTTGAAAGTGTCTACAACTTCATATTTGAAGGAATAAAATTTGCTTAAGAGATTGTTAACTGTGTGAGCATTAACTTGACTGTAAAGAGGAGTAAGTATATACAATACAATTACTTTCCAAGAAGATTGAGGAATAAAAGAATCCATATGTCCTCCCAGTTCCATTATTTGCCTATCAGCATATATGACTCCAGCATTTTGTGCTCAACATTCATTACTCTCCTCAAACCAAAATTTGAGCTTCTCTGAGCTTATGGCTCTGTCTCCTTTTTCCCTCAGTCGTGTACATGTGAGACACATTCCAATTCAACATCTTTGATAAGTTATACTAGCCAAGATATTTTGAGCAAGTTCTATGAGTCAGACATTGTTGATAATATTAAAATATTCATGTTTTCTTATGCACAACAGAGTGAATTAGATAATAAAAGAAAATATTGTAATGTGTAGTTCAAAAACCAGAACGAGGAATTTGGAAATTTTCACCATGAAAAGATGGTAAATGTTTGAGGAAATAAAAATATTTCACCAGATTTAATCATTATGTAATGTATCCATGTATGAAATATTACATTATACTCTGTTAATATGTACATTTCATATTTTATGAATTATTTAAAAAATAAATAAATGTTAGGGAAAAAGTTCATTTAATTCTCAGAATAACCCATAATAATAAGTCTGACCATTTTTGATGTTTGACTGCTGACAGCTCTCTTCACTTCCCCAATCACCTTCTCTCCTGCCCCACAAGAGGTCAAGCCAATAAGAAAACCAGAGCTCTCTTACCATGATTCACATCTAAGAAAGGGGTGGAGTTCGTGTTTAAACTCTGTCTTCTTTTATAACCTATATCTTCACTGCTACACAAATCTACTTCTCTAAATTCTTTCAGTGGAAAATATTCTCAACTGAACATCAAACCATGGTGTTACATCTAAACAAATTCAAATACATTTTGATAATAAAATAAGTAATGTGACCTTAAAGGTTTTGTAGTGATATTATTTGAGGAAATTATTTTTGTGTTGATACCTGTATTTTATAATTAACATTCTTTTAGGTATGAAATATTTGTGGGTAATTTACCTTTCAGTAATGAAATAGAAATAAAGATACTTGAGAGACATGAGTGACTTTCACATATAATCATTAGCTGTCAATTTAAATTAATGCACTTATTCATTAGTGTCAATTACCTTTAAGGATACAACTGCCAGTGTGTAAATTTATTTTTAAAATCTGATAATTTAAGTCATCTGAGCCAAAAAATTTTAATGACGTAGGCCTCTAGCCTAGAAGATTTTTTCGTGCTTTCTGTTTTAGCTGCTCATCTTCAACTGTCAACACAATCCAATCTTTATGAGCACTGTTAGAATTGACATTGGAATCTGCAGCAGTATTTGTCTTAATCCAATATTTGTCTCATTCCCGGTTCTTACTCTCAGTATTTACCTTATTCCCGAGTGTTTTAATTTTTGTATTTGTTATATGCCTTTTCTTCTCCCAAAGACTCATCTTATCAGGTTTCCTCTCATTGCATCTGTAAATGAAGGTGCAGCGCATGCATGTGTAATGTAGGACATTGCAAAGTTCCAAATAATGACTAGATGAGCTCGCAGGTGAATCTGAATTACCTAGTCATTGCTCTCAGCTTTCATGGTTTAAGTAGCAGTGATGAATAGTCATTTGGTATTGTCTTGGCTAGATCTGAGGCCTGCAAAATAGTGTGAGTATTTATAGTTGGTTCTTGTGGCTTCTACCTCAGTCTCCTTTCTCCCTTCTTTCCTTAGCTGTTCTTTCTTTCCTCCCAAATACAATGAATATAAGCATGATGCCTTTTATATGAGATATTTAAACTATGTTAATATAGACCAAGAGAAGGGAAAATATTTCAACTCACACTTTGCACAGTCAGAATCAAATTATGAATGGCAAGATAAAAGAAAGTCTTTGTATTGTGTTATATAATACAATAAAAGCAACAACATTGAATCTATTCTAAAAATGAAATGGCATAGACATTTGACATGATTTATATTAAAGAACATAGAAATTTCAGTAAATATGATTTAATAAATGCTGAAACAATAAAATTTCATAAATTTGTTCTTACTTTGCAAATTGAATTTAATTTTCTTGTTAAAATAATTGAAAACCATTTTTAATTTGAGAAATAAATGTACCTGGTGTGTGGGTGCATGTGCATATATAGACAACTTTTCAGCATAATGGAATGATATGACTGCATAGCAAAAAGAAATAATGAAGTAAGAGAGAAAGCACTGAATTACTAGAGGCATTTGACTTTCTGATAGCCTAGAAAATGTACACAGGAATAAAGAGAGTGTAATCTTTGAATCTTTACTGAAGAACCAATCTTTCTTCCATTTAAGGTACGAAGGCATGGTTTATAATGTATATGTGTAGTTAAAATTCTCTTGCTGAAAAGATAAAATGATTAAAAATATTTTACATTTAAGTCAATGAAAACCTCAATGAGTACAGAAAACTAAGTTTAAATGGTATTGCTGATATAACTTTCAAAAAAGACAAAAGAGATATATTCACCTTGTACCAATGATAAAATGGTTATTTGAATTAAATCTAGAAGACCACAGTTAAGCTAGAATTGTCCTGTTGAAATCCCATGTTGAATTATTCCGATTTTAAAAAGGTGCTCTACAGGATTTTATGTCCCTTAACATGATCTTTCTACTCAAACTTCCAATGTTTCTTCCCCAATTATCATTTTCATATTGTATATTTCAATGAAAACATTGAATGAAATAAAGATAACACTTATTAGCATATCCCTCTTAGCCTTTTAGTTCAAGAAGTCCTGCTTTTATAGTTTCTTAAGCATCTGCATTTGTTAGGCTGCACCTTCTTGCACTTATCCAAGCACTAAATAAAAGATGAGGGACAAACACTAAATAATCTCTGGAAAATAGTGTAGGTTAATACAAAGAGATTGTACTAATCAGCTTTCCTGTCACGGAGACATAATACCTAACACACAACTGAAAAGAGGAGAGATTTAATTTGGCTCATGGTTTCAGAGAATTTATGAGTAGCTGGCTTCAAGGCAGACACTTCATGGCGGAAAAAGTCATGACAAAACAAAGCTGCTTAGTTCATGGAGGCCAGGAAACAGAGGAGGGGAGCAGCACCAGAAACCATATAGAGAACCCAACGTCTGGCCTCATGACCCATTCTAGACACACTCAGAAATGTGCATTACTAATCCCTTGGGCAGTTTCTAAGCCTATAAAGTTGACACTATTAAACTTAAGTACTACACAGACCTACTAAACATTTCTAGGTTTGGAGAATGAGGAAAAGTGCTGAATGATATACTAAAAGGTCAAATAGTTAGAAGATGAAGGATCTGCAATGTACAAGGCAGATTCAAGACTCTCTGTCACACTTCTGATTTTCTTGGAGATCAAGAGACCAGCAATTGTTAGTACTTATGAAAATTCTGTGTCTCTTTGAGTACACTTCTGAGTCCAACAAGTGGCACTTAAACCAGTAAGTTAAGAAGCATTATTATTGAAGTACTCACCAAATTTTTAGATTGTGTTTTGTATCAGCTGAAAAACATTTTAGAATATACTATATAAATATATTTATCATCCATTGTAATTTTAAGCCCATATTTATATTAACAGATATACAAAAATAAAATGCATAAAGAAGTAGAAAAACTATACATGACCACTTATTATCTAGTGGTTTGTCTTCCTGTCAGTGTCTTTCCACCCCAAGAATATGTACATTGGACTTTCAAGAACATTCATTTGGAATGAGTCTCAGGAAAGAATATACTAAATGACAAATCCATCTCCTTGGTCTGAGGATATAGAGATGCAAGGCAGCCTTGCAGTTCTTTATTTTTTAGATATTTTTGTTTTAAAACCAAAAACCATATATTTTAGTTTTGTAGATTATTTTAATATTGCACCAAAATTAATTATTAAAAATCTATTTTACAAGGATAGACGTTTAGCTCAGTGGTACAACACTTGCCTAGCAGTACCAGACCCTGGTTTCAATGCAGTACTGCAAATCAATCAATCAATCCAGATCATTATTGTTTAAAAAAATCTATTTTGTATTAAATGCTTACTAATTTTCTATTTGTTTGAGACTGGCAACTGTTTCTTAAAGTAAGCCTCTATAAAAGAGAATATGTTAAAAATTAACATAAAATTTTTATTTTCCTGTAAAACTTAAAAAATGTTTAAATTTTTTTATAATCTCCTTCAGGACTACTCCTATTCTTTCATTTTAAAATGCTCTTTTCTCGGTACCAAAAATCAATATAAACAACTGGAATTTTTTTTATATGGATATGAATACATTGTATTTACACATTATTCACGTAACTTATTGTGTTTTACATATTTGGAAGAATAATAAAATGATGGGGAGATATAATGCATTAGAATATCAAATGCTTTCAAAATATACTTTTTGGTCTGTTAGTGCCACATTGCTCATGAAGGTAAGGAACTTTTCCCACCTTTCTTTCCCTTAGAAGAAATATATTTTTGACTGATAAAATACTAGGTGATGAACGGGTCTGCTATAAAGTGCTCTGCATCCTTAACTACTACATGAGAAGGATCTCAGCCTAAAATTGCTACATTACATGTCACTATTTAGAATGGATATTTTCTGCTTGAAATAGAATTTTTCTTGAATTGGCTAAAAAAGTCATACACTTTACGTTGCCTTCTGCAGTACCATCTGGAAAGGGAATTAAAAATCTGGAAATATAGTCTGTGGTGGAATCCATTGCACTGCACTGCTGGTGGACAGCACAGACCAGCTGCATTTTCACAGATGTGCAGAATCTTTTGCTACTCGCCTATCATGCTGCCATGAAATCTAGTGAGATGAGGTACCAAGTTTACTTATAAAACCAAAGATGAAAAAATCTGAATTCTTTAACACAAGTTTTTGTTCCGGTCTTTCATAGGATATTACACATTTACAGTGGATTGCTGAAATATATTAACATTAATGGAGATGTTGACGCGTGGATATGTTAAAAAATGTTTATGGCATTTATAAAAATTCTCTAGCATTCCATCCAACAAGGTGACAGCTAAAATGTGGAATTAAGATTTAAAATTAAAAGTAATGAATGAACCAAAAGTTATATTTTAAAAGGGTAGATATATTAGAAGAAAGTTAATCTATTTAACACAATTATTGCAAGCTCTTTCAACCAGAGAGCCTGATGTTAAATAATTTTTGAACCTGTTATCTTTGCTTCTTTTTAATAATATGAAGTTTTAAAACTGATTTTATCTCTTTATAATACTTTATCACTTGTTATAGGATAGTTTCTTTGACATATACTTAAATATAAGCAATTTGGGCTAACAATGTGCAAAAAAAATGCCAAATTAAACTCACAAAATAAGTATCACATGACTCAGTCATCTCCTTTTTAACAGTAATATAACCTACTAATTTTCTTTTATTAGAAAACTTTTCTACAATGAGTAGTATTTAAAATAGAATTTTTGTTTGCATTTCTATTTTATAATTGGGTTATTTGATTCTCATGAAGCAAAGATATCCAAGTTTTATAGTTATACTTAATTCAAAATGTAAGGTCCTAAAAACTTGAAATAAGCTAATTTAACAGAATTTGAAGGTTTTTAAATCATGCTTTTATCACAATGACTATTTTTTATAAATCGATCACATAGTAAAACTAGACATGTAAACATCTGCAAGCAAAAATATAGCATTATTTAAAACTCAAATTTAAAAAATCTTTGTTCAAATAATCATACATTTATTGTAGAATATCAGAATGTTTATAATCAAGTAGAAAATCTTGAAAATTAAAATAATATTACCACTCAAAAGAAATTATATTATTTTTAAATAACGTCTTTTCTTCAGGATCTTTTTCTTCATGTCTTCTAATTAAAAATGCATAATTTTATTATGTTCTTATTTTTCATGTTTCAAAAATTTATTTATAAATGTAATTTTACCTAATTTTTTATGTGACTTGAGATTGAAGACAGGGCCTCATGCATGCTATATCAGTACTCTACCACTGATGTACCCCCCTCCCAGCTACATCTATGAACATGACACATAACATTTCATTACACAAATTTTCAGAATTTAAATATATTTATTTATTGGGCTACAATGAGTTGTGTTTAATATAGAAAGGTTGTCTTCAGCTTGGGAATATATTTATCAAGTTTTTCTCTATTTCAAGTTGGTAATATCACACAGGTAGTGTAACTGATTGTGTAAATAAATATTCTTCACAAGAAAATTATATTATACTAATAGGGTGGATTTACACTATTCTCACATCTAACTCAATTTCAAATACAGCACCTGATTTTAAATATATTTTTTGAATCTGTGATCTCTGTTTCTTTTTTTAATAATGCCATGAGATACTTTTTAAACTGATTTTCTCTTTTTGTAATATTCTATCATTTTTTATAGAATAGATTCTTTGAAATATGCTTAAACATGAGCAGTTCTTGCTAACAAAACATGAAAACAAAATTAGGATTTTGTTAACATATTAATCCAAACGCTAAACTTTTCTAATGCTAAAGTTAATACAAAAGTAACATTTTGACAATGAAATAAATGCTTTTAGATGTTTTGTTTGTGGAGTAGTAAGCATAAAATGATTATACTTCTGCCAGAATTCTTAATTGGGAGTAAAATCAATTAACTAGAAAATTTAAGGAGTAGTATGCAGCAAGAGTTTTTTTTTTCCATAAATTCTTTTATTGGTACCTTTTAGGTATACAATATGGTTACTTTTATCATTGGGTTCTTGTACCTGTACATGATGTACCTTTGTTCTTATTGTTTTCCCCATTACCAGTGCGCCCTTCACCCCCTCCACCCTTTCTTATTTACTTAGATTTTGTTTCCAATGTTTTTCTTTTCTCATAATTTTTTCTTTCCCTTCTTTCCTTTCCCCTTCCCCTCCCACCACCCCTACAACTTCCTTTTCCTATTTCAAATTATCAATTATTCATTTTAATCCTTATTTACACTTTCAGTTTCTCACATTAGAGAAACTATTCAGTATTTACACATGGGTGTCCTATTTATTTCACTTAAAAGTATGGCCTTGATATGCATCCATTTAGCTACGAATGTCTCTAGTTTCTCATTCTTTATGGCTGAGTGGTACTCCATTTTATAAAAAAACCCACATCTTCTTTATCCAGTTTCCAGTTCATGGGGATTTGGGCTGTTTCCAAGCTTTAGCTATTACAAATTGTGCCGCTATAAGCATGGGTACACATATATCACTGTGATATGATTCCTTTAATTTTGGGGGGAAGATACCTAGCAGGGGAATAGCTGGGTTAAATGGAACCTCTAGCCCTAGTACTTTGAGGCATCTCCATACTGATTTCCACAGTGGTTGCACCAGTCTTCACTCCCATCAACAATGGAGAATGGCTCCTTTCTCCCCACACCCCCGCCAGTATTTGTTATTGGTTGATTTCTTGATAGCAGCCATTCTTTCTGGGGTGAGGTGGAATCGCAGTGTTGTTTTCATTTGCATCTCTCGAATGACCAGTGATGTTGGACATTTTTTGATATGTTTCTTTGCTGCTTTTACTTCTTTGTCTGAGAAATGTCAGTTCATTTCAGATGCCCATTTTTGAATTGGGTCTTTGAATTTGGGTCTGATTTTTTTCAATTCTTTATATTTTCTAGATAGTAGTCCTTTGTCTGAGGTACAGCTGCTAATTTTTTTTTCCCACATTGTAGGTTGTCTCTTAGCTCTGTTGGTGATTTCTGTTAGCAGCAAGAGTTTCTGACTTGAGAAAAAGACCAAATGGAACTACCAAAGAAATCAGGGGTGAGCTTGTATGTATACCACCACACCTCTCCTGACAAACATGCTAATTTTCTTCCAGTCTACACTGACTTCCAAGACTGGAACCCAGTCTCCCTCTAGCATATCTATTACTGCTGAGCCTGGAAACTGAATGTCTACCACTCTCAGGTCAACTGAGGTGGTCTCTGCTTCTTCATATCACTAGGGCACCCTCTGAAATCTGAAAGGGGAAACAAAGAAATGATACTTCAATAATCCAGGATTTCCTGGACTCCTGCTATGAAAGAAATCTTGTTAAAAATAAATCCACACATTAAAAAAATCTATAAGCACTTGAAATGGCAGTACACCATCAAAACATACCATCTGGTCAATTAGTGCATTCAAGAACTCTATTATGGAATATACAAAAGACCATGCAATGACATGTTAGAAATTTAATTGATATAAAATAGTAAAAAGGAAGACCCACATTTTAAAAAGGTACACTTTTTTTTTAAAAGAGAACTAATAGATATTGTATATATTGGAAAGTCTTATAATAGAAATTTAAATCTCAATGGATAAAAAAGTGTTCTTTACTTAATATACATAGAATTAACAAATTTAAAGATAGAATACAGAGAATACTAGTTTAATATCCATATATAAAAGAGATAAAAATAGAGTTCAAAAAGACATAGAATAAACATTTCCAATATAGATACCTAAATGGATTTTCAATAAAACCAAGAATATAAAAAGTAGATCAAGTTAGATAACAACTAGAGAAAGCCAGTAGCATTGATGAAGCAATTAATTTTCAGATTTTGAAAGCATGAGTATTGTTTATTATGAACCTAGATATCCATAACTACATTCATTTTTATAAAACTGCAGAATATTGCATGGAATTAGAAAGATATTTAAAGTTACCAGGAAAAAATGAAAATTACTTCTAAAGATAACAATCATAAGAAAAACTTTCCTTCCATATTTAAGGCTTTTTTTCCCCATTTTTTCCTTTTTGTTGCATGCAGTCTATCACTGAGCTGAAAGTATCATTACACAACTAAAGATATCTTACAAATCTTCATTACTTTCAAAGTACTGAGACAATATAATTATTAGTCACGATACTCATGAAGATATTTCATGCTACTCAAGTAGATATTTCAGACAAAAATTATTGAAAATATATTTCACCAAAAAACATTAAATTCACTTCTAAAGAATATTTTTCAGGAAAAAAATATGGCTCAAGAAGGAAGAAAAGGATCCAGTAGGTGATTCACCTGGAGACCCTAAGCACACTGCTAGAAGCCGCAATGGTTTTGTTGGTCCTGGCCCTTCCAGGCTGCACACTATTCCTCAGGCAGGCACAGCAGCCCTGAATGGAGCCCACAGTGGACTAGGTTCTGAGCTTATTGCACTGCCCAGGGAGGAACATTAAGAGTTGGATGTTAATTCTCGGTCTCCTTGGGGAGGAGATTTGGCCTCAGAAGGAAAGGTTGAGATTTAGGTGTTAACTTTAAAAGAGATACCTACATATCTAGCTGTAATCTGCACTGGGAAGCATAAAAAATCCACCAGAGAAGTGAGATGAAGAAGTTCAAACAGCAACTAAATATATGAAAAAATGTTCAATATAACTGATCATTTGTGAAATGAAAATCAAAACAACACTGAGATTCTACCTCACTCCAGAAAGAATGGCCATCATCAAGAAATTAACCAATAACAAATGCTGGTAACACTGTTGGGGAAAAAGAAACCCTTCTCCATTGTTGGTGGGAGTATAAATTGATACAACATCTATGAAAATCAGTACGGGGATTCCCCAAAGAACTAAAACTAGAGGTTCTGTTTGACTCAGTCCTTCCCCTAAAGAGTTAAAAGCATCATATCACAGTGATATATACACATCTATGCTTATAGTAGCACATTTTGTAGTGCTAAATCTTGGAAACAGTCCATATGCCCATCAACAGATGAATGGATAAAAAAATATCATGTTTACATACAATGGAATACTACTCTGCCATAAAGAAGAATATATTTGAGTTATTTGTAGGTAAATGCATGCACCTCAAGACCATAATATTAAGGGAAATAAGACATACAAATTTAAATATTGTATTGTTTCTCTTGTGTGAGAATTCCTAAGGATAAATAAGGAGCATAGTTGAGGATAGATACTGGGAAATAGAAAGAACATGTTCAAATAGGAAAGGAAACAAGAAAGGAGGAGGGGGAAAGGAAGGAAAGGAAAAGGGATTTAAAAAGAGAATGGAAGGAAAAAAATGGAATCAAACTTTCTGTAAATGGGAAGGGGAAGAAAGGCTGAAGGGAGAAGAGGGAAATTGGAAAAAAGAAAATTAAAGGTGTATTACATACAGGTACAAATTCCCTATGATGAATATGATCATTATGAATGCCAAATATGTACTGATAAAAAATACATTAATGAAAAAATATTTTAAAAATCCACATGGCTTTCTTCACTGTTCTTCAAGCTCATTGTTGCTAAAATTCTCTTACCAGTGCCAGAATCGAATTGCTTGGTGGAATGAAAGCATTTTTTCAGTTGGTGGAAGCTCAGACTTCCACCTTGGAACAAGAAAGAATATGTACTAGGGAATATTCTTGAAAATAAGCCTCTTTTGGTCACTTTATCACTCTGTAGTAAAAATTTTTGTTTAAAGTGATATCTGAGAAGCATTTTAAAAAGGATGGAAGAAATAAGGGAAGAATTAATGGTGGAAGAGGGGAATTGTCAATTACAAAGGGATGTCTTTTATCATGATTTATTTCAGTGTGGACTGATACCCAGTATTAGTGGTGGCAAACCTATGGCAGACATGATGCAACTGGCTGATAGCTATCATTGAAAGTGCTCGAAGGTTTGCCATCACTGCCCTGTATTTTTTACCTCTTGCTCCTTCTTCATTGTCCTTTCTCTTGTTGAAAGAGTGAGTTACATGTTTGGTGAATTGTGCAAATATTGATAATCATGTTTGATCTATTATCTTCTATTTCCATTGGTACTTACCTGCTCACAAAATAGTTGCAGGTTGCTCTTTTTTTTTCTCATGGTATAAGTAGCACAATTTTTTTTTTAATGTGGAATGTTGCGCTTTTTATGTGGAAGGAAGCACTGATTGTCTTTGACGGATGGGGAAATTCAATTTGGGAGGAGGCTAGAAAGCCTATTTGGTTTTCACAGTAAATTATGTTCCTCACAATAGCATCATTGGTAAAATATTTTTGTATCCTCTGACATTTCTTAATTGGTTTTGAATTGGTTATTTACAAATGGGATATGATCAACACTTGGTATAAAGATTAACAACATTGATAAATTGACCCAATGTGACAACTAGGAAACAAAATACTTGTTCATTAAACTATATAGTACTAAGGTAAGGTTTAGAATTTTTATTTTATTAGTATATATTTGCAGTACATAATGATTACATTCATTGTGAAGAGTTGGTACACAGTACATAACACATCTTATTTTTTCCCCTTCCTCTCTCCTCCTTTCTACTCCCTCCATCTCTAAGTCCCCTTCTCTTATGCAAAAGATTTATCTCCCTATTTTTAATTATCTCTTATTTTGCTCTACAATTTATTTATAGTTTTGATTTTCATATAAGATAGATTAAGAGCGTGGTGTGTAAAATTTTGACCTGGTTGTATTAACTGCAACTTTTGATGGCCCTAAAGCCAATATTTCTTCTAAGTTAAAGCTGTAAGTAAAGACACTAGGACTCAGGAGTGCTTGCTTGAGTTACAGTTGTAAAAAATGGGTGGTGGACCTGCCAACATTAGCAATATGGGACTAGCTTCCCATGTCCTTAACAATTAGAAACAGCTGAAGCAATGGTTCAATGATACAGAAACAAAATTTGACATGTATGCTTTTTAGATGTTAGAGTGTATTTAACTGCTTTTATTGGCTTTTTCAACTATTCAATGAGCAGGGAGATTAAGGATCTAAAATGAAAAGATAGATTAGTACCATGTTCATTAAATACCCTCACTGAATGTGTAGCTTTCGACTGTAATTGTCAGGCAGTGCCAGGTGAATTATCAAAATTTCTCTCTTAAATGTTTTTTTAGGGGCCGGGGATTTCGCTCAGTGGTTTCCGCTGCCTGCTGCGCAAGCGCAAGGGCCTAAGAGTTTTTTTAAAATCACAAGTGGAACCAAGAGGAAAAAAAAAAAACCGAAAGAGATTAACCTTGGATAGTTTAACTTAGTATGTTAGGAGAGATGTTACGAAGTAGAATAAATATGCAGATTTATAAAATGATAAACATGGAAAATAACCATTGTAACTAAAAGCATATTAATAAATACAGAGACAAATACCAAGAAAGATAATGCTATTGACAAAAATTGAATATTGAGATGAATAAGTTACTTCTTTTTTTCTTCTTCCTTTCCTCCTTCCTTTCTTCCTTCCCTCCTCCCTCCTGTCTTCTTTTCTTCCCTCCTTCTTTCTCTTGTTCCTTTCCATTGCCCATATACAACCTTGTTAACCAATATTACAGTTTTTGTTTATTTATGGTTCCCTATTATATTTTATCCATCTTTTCACTCTGATTCATTTTGAATCTCCTTTTTTTTTTTTTCTTTTTTACTACCGGAGATCGAACTCCGGCCCTTGCACTTGCGCAGCAGGCGGTGAAACCACTGAGCGAAATCCCCGGCCCTTGAATCTCCTTTTTGCCAATATATATCTTTGATATTCAGCAAAGATGAATTTATCATTTTTTTAGTGACTCTGAACATCGGGTTTATATATATGCTCTCCAGTTCTATTTATGTTGCTGGAAAAGACAGGAATTCATTCATTTTGTGGCTATTTTTTATTCTTTTGTGTAAATATACATTTTATTCATTTGCTTAAAGATATAAGAATTGATTTCATGTTTTGGCAGTTGTGAATACTGCAATAGACACAGGTGTGCATTCTTTTAATTATGATGATAGATTGCTTTTATTATTGAAGCAGTATAATGGCATTCATTTGATCATATGTACATTTAGAAAATATAAGCTAAAGTTTAAATATATGGCATAGTATACAATTACTATTTTAAAAAATATCTTCACCATATGCTTATTTTTAAAGGAATAGTTTAATATTTCAGAAGATTCACGTTTTTTCTAGAAGTATCTTTATATAATAATCTTAAAGTTCCCACTAGTGAAAGTATATTATCTTCAATTCAGTTCTACCATTCAAGTAGAACCTCAAGGGAATAATAAGTGGTCATTTAAAAAGGGCTCTCATATATAAAATATTACATTATTTTAATCATCTCTGTAAAAATATTTATTTCCTATTGGGAATTAAAATTACAAATAACATTTTCCCTTCCTTTTATCTCGCTTATCTGATTTACGTCCATTGCATGTATATGGATAATATTCTTAAAGATTATCCTACTGTTAAAATACTTTTCTATCTTTACTTTTTAAATATTCTATTATCTTCATCTACATCATTCAGTCATATATTTATTAAATATATCTGAACTAACAAATATATGATTTTGATTTTACTTTTTACTTTTTATTTTATTATATATGTTTGCAGTACATGATTACATTCTTCATGAAGAGTTGATTTATGTACATAAAATATGTTAACTTTTTTCACCTTTTTCTCCTTTCCTTTCCTCCTTCCTCCATCTCTTAGTCCACTTCCCTCTTGCAAAAGAACTATCTTTTGAAGTCCAATTATCAATTTTTATCTTGATTTTTATTTATAATGGATAAAGAAATGTGGTATTTATACACAGTGGAGTACTCTGCCATAAAGAAGGATAAACTTGAGTCACTTGTAGGAAAATGGATGCACCTTGAGATCATAACCTTAAGTGAAATAAATCAGACACACAAGCTTAAATGTAAAGTGGTTTCTTTCATATAACATAGAATTTATAAGCATTTGAGCTCTTGTCTGAAAGTATATTTTTTATCTTTAAAGTCCAACAGATTAATAAAAATAGATTTTTGTGTTGACTACTCAGGGTGTATTTTCTCTAGTATATGTATATTCAGTTTTTAGAAATTTTAGTATTTTTTTTGAAATAATCACCTTTCATATATGATTTATTCCATTGCATTCCATTGTTTTCTTCTTCAAGTACCTTAACTATACACACAGTGAATGTTCTTGGCATATATTCTCTCCTCTGTCATTAAATACATATTTACCTCTTAATTTATTCTTTTGGGTTTTTTTTGGTACCGGGGACTGAACTCAGGACCTTGTGCTTGCGAAGCAGGAAGCAGAACCACTGAGCTAAATCACTGGACCTAGTACTCCATTTTATAAAAAAAATTTCTTGTCAATGAATTGGACCAGTGTCAATATCACCCTTCTATTGACAACCAATATATCATTTTAATTTGGTTTTAGTAGCTACATTCAATAATATATGTATCAAGGCAGAATACAGCAATAAAATAAAAACCTGCAGTTTCCATTATAAACAAAAAAGAATCATCTACTTTTTTATTGGTTTATTTGAGACTTAAATGAGTCTTCAAATTTGTATGGCTTTTATTTTTTAGGAAATACAACTTTGATAGTTGAAGAAATTACCAACTTTTCTGTCTCTATTATTCAAGGAAGAAGAAAGAAAGAAAGAAAAAAAGAAAGAAAGAAAGAAGGAAAGAAGGAAGGAAGGAAAGAAAGAAAGAAAGAAAGAAAGAAAGAAAGAAAGAAAGAAAGAAAGAAAGAGAAAAGAAAAGAAAGACAGGGCAAAGCAGAAGATAATGTTAAAGTCCTATTTTAGGCCTAATAAAAATATTCCAGTTTAATTTTAAACCATCAGATGCTTTGGTTGTGGGTAAAAATAAAATGAACAATTACATAGTAAATATAAAACTAATTAAAATATTACAGAATTGAAAGTGGTAAAGTATTTTATTTTATCATATACTATGTCAGTATTTCACACTTAGCCATAAGTTTTTCGGTTTCGTTCAAAAGTTGTTAAAGACTAGCATACTAAGCTGTTTGTTATTTGCATTGGAATTTTAAAATAACTCTCAACTAATGTCACCGACATTACTGTGATATCTGGACAAAATACTCACCATACAAAGTCCACATGGCAGTTTTAATATCTCTCCCAGGCAGTGCACACAATTTTGTACAGTCAGACCATCAGTCTCTCCATAAATAACACAATGATAATCCATGCAGAAGAAAATGGAAGTTGAAGTTAAAATAAATACTCCTCATCTACTATTCTTCCAGTGTGGTACCATTTAAGTTCTGCACAGACAGTAATGCCTATCATTGACATTTTAGAAGGGAACTGAAAACATTGTATACCATTTTCTGATGTAAGAAATTACGGTATCCAAACAATGCTTCAATCTGAGAGGGAAAGACTGGAGACTTCAACAGAAAATAAAGCTCACCATAAAACATGCTGTTACACTACTGTTACAGGAAACATGCACAAGTTTGATAACAAAGAATAAAGCTTATGCTCATAGGATCTTCAGAGTTTTGTAGCCTGTTACTGTGGCCACAAAATGGAAAAAATTCACCAACAAAATACAAGCTAGTGATAGTGTAATGGTAAAACTAAATATGTAGTAATTGCTAAGAAAAAGCCAATGGACGTATCCTTCATGTCATATGCAATAACAACTCTTAATACAGTATATTGTTATTTAAATAATAGAAACAACAATCTTCTGTTTATTATTTATATCCTTAGAAAACCTTAAAAATCTGCCTAAAACTCCCCACAAGGTATTTGAGAAATATTTTGAGGGTATGGGGATAATTAAAGACTATGAATAGAAAAGCAGAAATTGTATCTACCATTGATAATGCCATTGCACACGTTATAAACTCTTCAGAAATTGGATTTATACTTAAATTGTAAATATTTGCATGTCTGTGTGTGTGTGTGTGTGTATGAAGCTATCTTTAAAGTCAGTGCATCTATACTTTGAGGCTTATCAGATTTTCTATCCAATAGAGTCATTGAAAAGTACATTTTTGTAATTCAATTTGTTACCCCTGGCCAAAAGAATGTGACACTTAAAGAGTGATGACATAAATTAATTGGGTTCTCCACATCACCAAGCACAAAGACATTTCTTTTATATCTATGGGAGCAATGTGAGATTCCTGGCAATTGATAGTATTTTATTCATCATACCTTTTTTTGCAACAAGTTTCCACAGAAAACAAATAAGCCTGAGTCCTTTGGACATAACATTATACTACACTGTACTTCATTTTTCATAGTGAATTCCTAAAGTGTTTAAATGAAGAAAATTGTTGAATTTATCATGGATCAAAAATGATAGGGCAATTATATCTCACTCAAAAGGCTAATTCAGTAAAGATTAAAATTCTTAACTTTGTTCTTTGAATGGGAATTCTGTCCAGTTCTTTGAATAATTATTTTCAGTGTGTATTTTTTGCTTGACATAAAATGCTGCACTCCATTTTTATCTTCAGAAGAACAATATCTGAGAAACTTCAGTAGAAGTGTCTAAGTTTTTGAATGAATAGTTCAAATTGTTTGCAATTATTAACAAAGAAGTAATATTTTCTATTTATTTATGATAACAATTTTTAAAGAAGTCAAATCCCTCTAAGCTGACAGGCTGCTGAGCTATAACTGGCAGAGTGAGTACAGAGAGACTCAATGTGAAAAGTGGAAGATAATGTGCTCACACACTAATGGGCACTGAACTAGACACAGGCTCATTTTTCACATCATGTCATCTGTAAGGTTTGAATAAAAAGTAATGGCCAGAATGAGCCTGGCTCTATCTCAGACATTATCATTTGCCTCCTCAGTTTTATTTGTGTTGACTTGTACAGTCTAAAAAGATGACAGTCTCTGGGCCTCTGGATCACTCACAGTGATAATACACAGCACATTACACTGTTGGTGACAGGTTCTGTTCTCTTGGATGGCATATGAAAGGAACGCATCTCTTTCCGTCATTTCAAATGCTATAAACTGACAGAATAAAGAATCTTGCAGAGGGGACATCACAAACCCTGTCTGTTATGATTTTATGAGATAAACTGGAGTTTCTAGGGTATCTTGTTCAGGAAATTAGTGTCAGTCAAACTTTAGTGTTTTTTTTTTCAGGAGATAAATAGCAGACTCTGGAAAAGTAGCTTTGCTTTATTTCATACAGTGAAACCACCAAAACCATATGTCCAATCCTGAGAAAAACTATGGCTGTTCTGTCCTTAAAAAGATAGCTCCAGATTACCTGGTTAAAATGCAATATACTGTCCACATCCTCAGTAAGAAATAAGTGTTCACATATCAACTAGATCTTTAAAAATACCACTAATATGATTCTATAAAAGAATAAATCAGTACTTTAAAATATTTTGGAAGGCTCATTTTTTGTTGAATTGCTAACTTAATGTCCTATTGAACTATAAACATGCCAAAACTATAATTTTTTTTCTTGGTACATTTATTCAGGGTTTTATCTTCTTTCTCTGTTTTAGTAGGTATTACAGGATTGATTTATAATTTCACTGAAGACACTACAAAAAATCACTAAGATAGATAATGATATGCAGAATTTTATTAATTTTTCTTAAACTGAGTAACATATGGATTCCCTAATCTTAACGTTTTTTTAAAACATTATAGTGTCATAAAAATTTACAGGTACTTGAATCATAATCTGCCAATTGTCATAGCTTTTTCCCATGTAATTTCAAGTCTTTCTATTATAATAAACGTTCCTCGCATGACTTAAGCTTAAGTGATTAAGTTAGACTTGCTCGTTGTACTTTTTGTCTATTTCCATGTTTGAAACATTTTTACTATCAAGATGAATAGAAATAACATACAAAGAATGACATATAAAGAATGTTTAAGACATACATATATAAATGGTACTTTTTTCAGATCTTTATTACAAACTCTTCAAACATTTATTTGATTCTAGAAGCTGACCACATAGTTGTATTTTAAAATAGATAGGTCTGATAGTTTGCTTTGACTTGATATTAAAGTATAATAAATGCTTTAAAAATCAAAGACTGCAAGTATAATGTAATAATGCATAATGTGATTAAAGAAAATGACAATAAAGAAGAAATAATGAATTTCATGTTTCTTGTACTTTGGTGGATGTTTTATCAGTCATTAATACCTACGGTGCATACTGTTTTAAAATATAAATCTAGACATTTAAAATTATAAAGCATTATGAAGACAATAGTTATAAAAAACAGATATTTCTTTCAAATTATTCACCTAAAACATGCAAAAATTATGGTTCATTATCCCGCAGGTGAAGTTCTAGCATTTTCTGTGACTTGGAAGATTGACTTGAAATTCCCTTACTTGCTAGTCCACTCAATTATCTGGCAGCCCAAGAGAACGTAGATATTTGTACAGATTTGGTCTCACTTTCCATTAGGAATTTTCAGTCACATAATCTCATATTGAGATCTAGGCACCTGCCACACATTTGACACATCCAATACTAGCAGCATACTTGGACTGTTAAATCGCTTCACAGAGGACCTGGAAAAATAAAAGTGGAGGGATTAAAAGGGCCACTTATTACTAATTTGTAGTGGAATCATTTTAAAGAGTTGCTCAATCTTTTCCCCCAGTTGAATATTTTTTATATGGTCCAGCATCAATATGTAAATTACTCTCAAGGGGGAGATCTTCACTTGATCTCTTTTACAAGGTAACTTTAAGTCATGGACATTGTCTATATTCAACTTGGTATGCTGAATTATGTACCTTAATATTTTTATGGACTCTGTCCACCTCTGAGTTCTTACATTATTCACTTCTGGTTATGAATTTGAATAAATACTCTGATTTGATTTGTTCTCTTCTTTTCCTTCTCTCAGAGGAATGCTTCGGAGTGAATATGCCCTGAGAGCCGGCAAATGGAGGATGCTTGAGGAATTATCTTTAGTAGAATTAGTCCTCCTATTGTGAGGTTTGTTGATATTTGGCTCCAGGTGCATCTCAGTCTTGGAAGTATATATTTAATAAATGGTGTTTGGAATCTGATATATTATTTTAATATAATCAGTTCTGTTAATCTAGAAAACAGTATTAGTTTAAATAATAATAGTGGTAATATTAATAAACAGTACACCACTTCATTCCCTGAATACCTACTTGTCTGATAAATCTTACTCATGAATGGAAAATAAAAATGAGTTAAATTTTAAAGAAATAAATCTCAGTAATAACATGTATAGGGCAGAAAGAACTCTTTCAAGTGAATATCATTCTGTTATACATGCAAGAATAATAGAATTAAAGAGCTTCAAAAATACTTCCTCATTTGATCGCAGAAATGTAAATAAAGTAAAATCCTTTTTTAAAAAAACATTTCAAAGTATCTCTCTCTACACAAGAAAAAAAGAATGAGCTGTGCTCCTAAGAGAATTCTGCAAATCCACAGTATTTTGAATGAACTAGTATCATGGCTAACCACATGGTAGCACAGGGACATGGAAGATAGTCGCTTGCTGGGGCTTAGTTTAGAAGTCATTTTCGCTCTTGGAAATGGGAATTGCTGCCCTATCCCATTAGGCTTCCACCTCATGTCCTTAGACTTACTTCTGCCTTTCTTTGTTCAGGTCTTATCCTTAGTGTCAATGTTGAACTAGCCTCCCAGAACAAGTAAGTCTTTTCCTTGTAGTTTGCCCATAAAGTCATCAGGTTACGGGTGCATCAGCTCTGTTCCTGATAAATAGCAGTGTTATCTGGTCCATTTCTTTTGTGTGCCTCTCAGTTAGATAGCAGGGTTAGGACATATGAAATCTTGTATTCTCCATGTCTTTTATTTGGAAAGCTTTGAGAGCTTAACATTTCTCTGTTTCTTGTTGTGCAGACCAAATCATTCCCTTCTGAATCTGTTTACTAGTGGCCTCTTGCCTCTTATAGCAAATCCAAACTTCCTCTTGTCATCTTCAAGGAACCCATCTCTATCTTGCCTTTCTGTCCTTATATTCACATGCATTTACTCCCGTCACTGTCACTTTTCTCTCTGACCAAGTTTAACCATATAAACAGAGCGAAATCATTGTAACAGTTAAATAGGAAGTCAAATGGAGATGGAAAAGAATGGAGCCTAAAACTCTCCATTCTAAAGAATTAATTAATTTTACTAAGGCTTTGTTTTCTTCTTACAATATAAAACCAACCATGCTTATATTGAAACATATATGTAGTAAAGAAATTGACTTTACTTCTAGACACTTTTTATTTAAAATGAGATGTGATCTTAAAAGGACCATTGAAGTGATATGTTCCCCATCCCTTATGTTTCTTCCCATTTACTAATGGATGATTAATTTCTTTTCATGAAACACAGTACTTTAAAATAATCTAATCCTTGCATAAAACTCCTCAAACATTTTTCTCTTGGAAATCTCATTCTTTTTTTAGGAGTCCTAGTTGAAGAAAACTTTCCTTTAATTTGAAGTGAAAATTTATCCTTAGTAATGTTGGGATGCTGGATCTTCTTGCCTCTTGATTCATAGAAATCATGTCTAAACAATTTTTAAGTATAGTTCTTCAAATATCTTAAAATAGACATTGCTTCTTGCTCGAGTTTTCTAGATCAAATAATCCCAGTTATTTAAATGTTAAAGCATTACATGAAATGTTGGGTCTTTTCATGGTCCTACTTTGTGAACTATGTCCCTGTTTAAAGTTCCTCTTAAAATATGGTGCCGGCAAGCGAATACAGTGGTCATAGAATGCTGATTATGAGGTTAAACTAGAACTCCAGTGTGATTTTTGCATGAGCTTTCCATATGCTGGAGATACCTATACTCTGAGACATGCTTTCTGTTGTAGATTGAATAAATGTCTCCCACAAGCCATGTGTTAAAGACTAGACAGCCCAGCCCATGGTGCTATTGGGTGGCAATGGAATCTTTAATAGGTGGAATGTTCGAGGTCATAGAGGCAGAGCCTTGAAGGTTTCTAGGATACTGGTCTCTATCTTTTTCTTCTTTGCTTCCCAGCTGCCATAAAGTGAATAGATATTAGCCCTGAAAGTTTCCGCCACGGTCCTCTGTCACAGTCATAAGGTTATGGGGGGTATTGGGCAGGGAATGAAACTCCCAAAACTTTAAACCAATATAAACCATTTGTCTTTATAAATTTATCTAGTTTGGATGTTGTTACAGTAACAGAAAGCTGATGAATATACTCTTTATGAAAGTAAATTTAGATTTTTCATAACCAATAGTGAGATAACTTTATGTAAATCACAACCACAGTTTAACCTTAGAGGTTCATCTATTTCTTTTTATATGTCCAATTTTTTAAATATATTGGTAATAAGCAAACATTTCTACATCACTTTCAATCTCATACCATTTATAAATATGATTGGCATGCTAAATATTTATAAAAATAAAGCAGTCTAGCAAAAGTTTAAGACATCATTTTATAAGCTGTGGTAATTCATCCATTAGAATATATACCATTAATTTAAAGGACATAAAATACCAAGTCATAATTTTAACTATGTTTATAGAGTAACTTTGCTTTGTGCTTGTGATATTATAATAATAGTATGCTTATGCATGGTAGCAAATAGTTATTTTCTTGTATAGTTTTAAACTTTAAAGATACTGTGAAAGCTGAAGAAATTTAAACATTATCTGATTTCTCTTTCCAAAGAAGTTACAAGGTTTTCTAAAGAACTTCATTGAAATAGACAACATTCCTAAAACTTTTTAAAATAACCCTTGTTTTACAGAGTATTTAATGCAATAAGTCTGAAAAAAATAACCAAAGTTGTCTTGTAAGAGGAGAATGTATTATTAGCTTAATTACTGTTTTAAAAATTAGGACTTACAGATGCATAATATACCAGAGTTTATAACAGTAATTTGTAATGTTGTCATATTTTAAGTGTATCATTCTCATCACTAACAACTCTTTTGGAAAATATCTATATGTGTATCACCATGCTGAGTGCTATCTATACCATTTTGAATTGCATCATTCTTTTGCTATGATACAAGTATTAAAACTCAGATGATAAGATGTAGCTCCAGATAAACAAACCCAGAAGTCCCTTTGAGTGTTCACCTGTGGCTCTTATTAAGTCACTTTATCTCATGTCAAGATTCTTTAACTATAAAGTAAGCTAATGATATGACACCTCTTTCAAGGGAATTTTTTTGAGTTAATGAACATGCAGTGAGCAATTTAAGGATCAAACACACTGGGCAAAAGACTAAATTTTTATTATAGTGGATACTCACAGCCTTATGTAATCTGCCAGTCTAAACCATGTGCTGCTTTGGCACATGCCTTACTGAAAATAGCAGACCAGTTTGTGAGATGGCACAAACTCAACATAACAGATGGGCATGCAACGAAATAACTAGCACAGAGACCTTGTTTCAACATCAAATATGTTTCCTTAGGGCCAGATTCTTGAGCAAAATTGTTTCAGGGATCCTGCTGTAGCTAAGTTAGGGTGGATATTTCTTATACATTCTGACTTTTTATGTTTCTTTTGAGAAATTATTTAGTTATCTACCCATTTCAGATATTCAGTATTCATATTAGAAAGTCACAATAGTTCAGACACTTTACTTTGGAATATTGAACACCACCAAAGAATGAGGTAGGAATTTTGTCTTACGAGGAGTAACAGTTAACTGGCTTCTCAAACAAATAGTTTTACTACACAGTCTATCACAATAAAGTTCACTCAAAGTTTTTTAAAGAACAGATGCTAAATGAGCTTTTTGCTAACTCAATATATTTTAGATACTATTGAGTATATTTTCAGTATATCCTGTGAAAAGTAATGTATTCTGGAAAATTAAGAATACAGACTCTGATATAAATGGGAGTCTCAAATATTTCAGCTTTTGCCAAACATCTTATTATTACAATTATAATGAGAGAAACTTATGCTAAATATATGTCTAAAAGTAGAAATGTATACCTTATAATTAGTATAGACATTAAGAGAATAAATAAATCATTAAAATGATTTATATAATACCTAAACTGATTTTTTGCCATTAGGTTGAATATAGCATGCATTATGCATTTATATTTCACTTCAATTCTTGGATATATCATGAATCCATCACCATTAGGAATTATTTTGAGAATTAAGTTAAGAATGAAAACTATTGTAATACTTGCATATGATAAAAAGGCAATAAACAATGAAAAGTATAGACTTTTTCCCTACTGGAAACACTAGCGTCTTTGAATATGTCACTATTTAATAGTTTCATATATTCTTTCAGAAATATCTGAGACATATGTGTATCTTCAAATTTGTATTTTTACATGTTTATATATTTTAAACAATACAGTACTACAAATTTGTATATGATGCATACATATCTATGTTATTTTAAATAGCTTTTATTAATTATCATATAAAATGAGCAAAATTTATATACAAAGTTCCTTATTAGTGGTCATTTTAATATATGGTACAGTTATTACTGATCTTTTTCTCAAATTTCTTGGGTATTGTCATGGATTTATTTCCAGAGATGAATTCTAATGTTATTTTTAAAGTGTCTCCAGAAGTAAAAATGCTTATAGAATTTAAACTGGTATTGAATAGAACTTATGAATTTAAATTAGGGAGAATTTTGACAATATAGCTTCTTATCAAAGAACATGATTTTCTCATTTTTCAATGAAGATTGCTAATGTCTCTCAACTGCATATTTGTCCAATAACAGAGCATAGATTTATCATGTTTTTCCTAAAGCTATAGTAAATTGCTGTCCAGGCATATTTCTCATTAAGATTATTATTTGTGTTAAAATACATGACAATAGAATTTTTTCTTTCATATATTTTAACTGCCATTTTTTTTATATATGAAAGAGACTTTCTTGAATTAGCTACCTATTCACATTATTAAATTTCTTTATTTTTAATTGCAGGTAATTCTCTTGAATTTTCTTGCTTATGTACTTAATCCACCTGTGAAAAAGTAAATTTTCATTTTTCTTTCAATTTTTTACCACTTATTTTTTTTTCTCTAGTTGTACTGGTTGGACATTGCAAAATATTTCTCAATAATAATGGTAGAGTAAGAATCTGTTTAATTTCTGTTACTTAAATGATAACATGTTCAGTGTGTAACTGCTAAGCTAGATGTTTGTTTTCAATTTGTAATAGATCTCTCCTGCGTTATTATGTCAAAATTATCTATTTCATAAAACATCAGGGGTTTTTACATAAATTTATATTAATTATTAAATGAAAGATAGAGCTTTAAATTATTTTAAACAGAGATTAAATATGAAATATGAGAGAGGTAAATAAAAAGACTAGTCAAAATAAATAGCCTCTGTATGACTATGAACTGTTTCAAAAAGAAAAAAAAGAAGAGTAAAGCAATTAGTAACACTCAAAGAGTTAATGGTTAAAATTTTTGTAGCATTATTAATTCATAAATTCTGAGCCATAAGATGCAAAATAAAAACTGAACAAATCATTAAAATTATTGTTAAGAAGTTCACTAAAAATGGTGGAGAAAGTTTTCAGCACAACTAGAAAGATTCAATAGAATTGCACGTGATAGAATGACACTTAAACTTATGGATATGAAGGAGAATTTGCCAGGGAAAATTATCTTTTAATTGCTGAGAGGAAAAATTTGTCACCCCTAAATTTTCTGTTCAAAAGAGAAATGAGGTGTACAAATCAGATAGGAAAAGTAAATTATCTATATATGCAGATAATATGATCTTATATACAGATAAGCCTAAAAATTGTATTAAAAATCTGTTAAAAATATAAATCAACTCAGTCATTACATAATACAAAAATCAACATTGGAAAACCACTAGCTCATCTCTTCACTAAAGAATCTATTTAACAAATCAAGAAAAAAATCATATTTACAATGGCACAAAAATATTTAGGAATCAATGTAAATAAATGAGATATCTGTACATGAAAAGTTATAAAATACTGAAGAAAGAAGTGAAAGAATACACAAGTATCTGTTACTATATTAAAGGAATTAATAATGTTAATACATCTATAATATACAAAGTAATGTACAAATTCAGTTCAATCCCTGTAAAAATTCCAGTGACAATTTTTTCAGAACAGAAAGCACAATGGATAAGTCATGAACAACTACAGAAAATGCTGAATAACAAAAGCAATTTTTTTTCCAGTGCCAGCGTAAGACATTTTTATGTTAAACAAGTGCTCAGTTACATACTCAGCTACCTCCCAATCCTATCAGAGCATATGTGGGCAAAACAAAAAACAAACAAAGAAACAAACAAAACAAATTGGCATCATTTTACCTTATCTCAGAATCTTTCTGTGGTATAAGAGGTCACAGCAAAGTGGATACTGCCAGAAAAGCAGACACAAAGACCAATGGAATAAAACAGAGAGACCAGAAACAAATGCAGGCATTTATAGTCAACTGATCTTCAACAAAAGTGCTAATAACAAACAACAGGGAGTACTGTCTCTTTGATAAATGGTAATATGAAAACTATAGGCACATGAGAAAGAATACAATTGGAACTCAACCCATCCTGTATACACAAATCAACTCAAGATCAATGAAACACTAAAGATCCTTTGAAACTGTAAAACTACTGGACTAAAACATGAAGGAAAAGTTTCTCAAGAATGATATTGGCAGACTTTTTAGATATAATCCAAAATCACTGTCAACAAAAGGATAAGCAAGCAAAAAGGATTGCATCAAGCCAAAATGTTTCTGACATACAAATGGCCAACAAGTGAATGAAAAAATATGCAAAATCACTAATTACCAGAGAAATGAAAATTAAAAGCACAATGAGACATAACCTCATACATACCATAATGGCTATTATCAAAAAGACCAAAGATGACAAGTACTGCAAAGTATGAGAAAAGGGAATCCTTGTACAGTGTTGGTAGCAATGTAAATTAGTACAACCCTTATGGAAAAATAGTATGTTGGTTCCTCAATAAATATGAAATACAATTACTATGTAGTCCAGCAATCCCACTACTGGGTGGATATTCAAATAAATGAAATCTGTATGCCACAAAGACATCTTACACACCCATGTTCATTGCAGCACTATTTACAATAGCCAAGAGATGGAAAAATCTCCGATGAATGAATAAAGAAAATATGACAAATATATGTAGAATGCAATACTATTCAATGATTAAAAAGAGTGAAATGCTGTCATTTCTGACATGAATGGAACTAAAGATCATTATAATAAATGAAGTAAACCAGACACAGAAAGGCAGGTACTATGTGACCTCACTCACCTGTGGAATATGAGCAAGTCGAAGGTGAGAATAGAAATGAGACTGTAAGAGCCGGGAAGAGTAAGGAGGAAGGAGTGATGGAACAAAGTTTATTGGTGGGTTTTAGAATATTATATGTAGGATAAAGAAATTCAGGTAGGCTGTTGTAAATAGGGTAACAAAAGATAAAAATGATACTTGATACATTTCAAAAGTAGAAGGAAAGATTTCAAAAGTTTTACCATAAATAAATGCTAAGTGTTTGAGGAAATAAAAATGTCTAACCTGATTTAAACATTATACATCATATAAGTATATTGCAACATCATGTTACCCCATAAGTAGGTATAATTTGGCGTTACAAATATTAAATTTTTATGTTTTTAATATCAGCAAAAATAAAGTTAATTAGGGTTGGGTGTACAGCATATGAGCAGAGTACCTGTTCAGCATGAGTGAGGCCTTGCACTTGGTTTCCAGGACCATAAAAATTAAAAAATACCAAAAATTAATTTTAAAAACTTGGGAAAAATCTTTTTTTTTGACCATAACTTACAATATGATTTTACACTACTTCAAGCCAGACTATTCAAGATTGATTCAGCATTAACACTTACATACTCAAACACTAAAAGATAAAGTAAAAAGAAAATAATTGTACAATTTCAGGAAAAAGAAAAAATATATTAAATAGAATATACTTTCTATGACACTAGAAATAGAGGAATATATTTTCCTTGATAAAGATTATCACATTCTTCAATGTGAATGGAATGATTTTTAACAAATCTGTATATTAGACAATAATATCATCTACCATACTTCTATTAAATATTCCCATAGACATTTTACACTGTTAAGTAAGCAAAATAAAAAATCTGGAAATTAAATAAGAAACGAGACAATGCTTTTAGGCAACAACTATCTTGAAATTTATAAAAATATAAAATTTATAAATATAAACATAAATTTATAAATACATAAATGTATATATAATAAAAGTAACATAAATAGAACTACATCCTTATGCCCATAAAACATTACTATATATTTTTAAAAATTAAAATTTAACAGTAAAAAATAATTTTAGGAAAGTAACAAAAGTCATAAGATATCCAATTTTAATTTTACCATTGACAGATGGGATAAAATTTAAACACAGACAAAAAGATTTAAGAGTAGAGATATATACACCAATTTGTGAATGAAAAGTCAGTATTACACAATGCAAATTCTTCTATAATTTCAATTTCAAATAAATTCATAAAAGTTCATATGATAAATGTCAAGAAGCTTTGCATATAATATATGGATGTAATAAAGAACATGAGTAGGCATAGTATATTTGAAAAAGAAGGATAAGTTTAAGGGACTGTTCTATAATTTAGAAGAGTCAATATAATATTAATACAAATCTGGTAATTCTCCACTAGTAAAAGTATAGACAAGCCAATAGTTCAGACCCACCTGTATATGGTGATTGATATATGAAAACTGAGGCTTAAAAAAATAGTTGCAAAGATAAATTAGTACAAAATAATTGTTCTGCCAGAACAATTGTTTAGTTCTCCCACAAATAAGGCAAGAAAAACTATTTCATCTAAAATGCTCTCAGAAAGGAAATTCTATAAAAAAGAGCCATCTGAGATTTAAAATATAACTACAAAATCAAAAATGAAAAATGATATACAAAATATGAATTTTGATGTGTCAACTTGTCTTGAGTAAGATAAAAAAAACTGGGTGTATCTGTCCATGATTCATATGTAGGCCATAAAATGAGGTAGGAAGATCCACTCTAGATATGCAGATGACAATTTTGGTTTCATCTGCCTCTGATTCTATAGCCATTGGTACTCTTTCTCCTCTGATCCCTATGTGAAATAAATAATTATCTATCAAAACCATCTTTCAAAGGATCGGTATTTTGAAAGTTGAAAGTTGCATAAGAATATGAGAGAAAACACCCAACTAAAGCAAGTGGCAAAGGTTTTAATAGAATATTCACGTGAGTTGAAAACCAACTAGGCAGTTGACATAAATTATTTAACTTGACTATTTATCAAGAAAATGCAAATTAAACACATTGTATTTCATTTAATACCAGAAAGATTAACAAAATATGAAAGAATTAGGAAAGAGGAGATATGAGTTCTCTCATACAATTCTTGAGAACAAATAAAAGGGAAGAAATGAAAGAAAGGAGGGCAGAAAGGGAAACAGAAAGATAGAGAAAGGAAGGAAGGAAGGAAGGAAGGAAGGAAGGGAAAAGAAGAGGAAAGACAAAAATAACACAACACTGGAAACAGTGATTGATGGGTATTGCCTATCACTCACTGCAAGATTTGGTGGTCTGTCCTCGCTAAAGAATGCATCGCACATCACAGTGATTGAATTATATCCTGTTCTACATTTTATTTTTATTTGTGTTTGGAAAATGAATAATGATTGTCTTACTAGTTGCTCACACTAGTTGCTCCTTATTCAGCTTGACCAATATTATGAACTTTTACCATACTGAAAACAAGGCATAACAATTACAGTAAGGCTTTAAATTCATAATTATTGAATAATTTTGGTAGTGAATGTCTGTTATTTAGATATAAGATTTGGTTGATCCACCAGGCCTTTAAAAATGAAAATATTCTTTATAAACTATATGACACAAAATGAAGATAAAATGATATCAATGTCTCTAAGCTTTTTCCTCATTTCTTTTTAATGCAAGTCCCATTTTTAAGAATCATTTTTAGTATGTATTTTCAACACATGATGTTTATATTACTTTTGTGGAGTTTGTAACATGTGCACAACACATGCACATGTTAATTCCTCTTTACATCCACTTTTGCTCCCCTAAATTTTCTTACTTCCAATTTTTAAAAATTCTTTAATTGGTGCATTTTAGGTATACAATACTTTTACATTTATCATTGGATGCTTGTACCTGTGCATGATGTATCTTAGTTCTTATTTTTTTTCCCATTACCTGTGTGCCCTTCACCCCCTCCACCCTTCCTTATTTACATAGATTTTGTTTCCATTTTTTTTTCTTTTCTCATAATTTTTCCTTCCCTTCTTTCCTTTCCCCTTCCTCTCCCA
>NW_004624732.1:10470762-10494039 GCF_000247695.1 Heterocephalus glaber | reverse complement strand
ATAGTTTCAAGTTGGGGATTGTGATACCTCCAACCATGTCTCTGTTGCCTAGAATTGCTTTTGTTATTCTAGGTCTCTTCTGGTTCCAAATGAATTTTTGGATTGTTTTCTCTAGTTCTGTGAAGTATAATGTTGGAATTTCAATTGGCATTGCATTAAATCTATATAGTAGTTTTGGAAGTATGGCCATTTTGACTCTATTGGTTCTTCCTACCCAGGAACAAGGGATGTCTTTCCATTTTCTTATATCCTCCTCAATCCCCTTTCTCAAAGTGCTGTACTTTTCAGTGTAGAGGTCTTTTGATTCCTTTGTTAGGTTGATTCCTAGATATTTCTATTTTTTGGATGTTATTGTAAAAGGAATTGTTTCCCAAATTTCTCTCTCAATAGTTCTGATATTTATGTATAAGAAGACTATTGTTCTCTGAGGGTTGACTTATATCCAGCTACTCTACTGAATTTGTCAATTAGGTCTAGAAGACCTTTGACTACGTTTTTGGGTCTTCTACTTAAAGTATCATATCATCAACAAATAATGACAGTTTAACTTCTTCCTTTCTTTTATTTATTCCTTTTATTTCTTTCTCTTTTCTAATTACTGAGGCTAATGTTTCCATAACAACATTGAAAGGAATGGTGATAGTAGGCATCTTTGTCTTGTTCCTGATTTTAGCATGAAAGTTTTCAGTTTTTGACCATTTAGTATGATGTTGGCTGTTGGTTTTTCATAAATAGCCTCAATCAGGTTGAGATAAAGACGTTCTATTCTAATTTTCTGTAGAGTTTTTATTATGAATGAATGGGTGTTGGATTTTGTCAAATGCCTTTTCGGCATCTACTGAGATGATCATATGGTTTTTGTTCTTGACTCTGTTAATATAGTGTATTACATTTATTGATTTACAAATGTTGAACCATCCTTGCATCCATGTCATAAATCTGACTTGGCAGGGTGTACGATCTTCTTGATAACCCTCTGTATTCTGTTTGCCAGTATCTTGTTAAGGATTTTTGCATCTATGTTCAGTAGGGAGATTGGTCAGTAGTTCTGTTTTTGGGTTGGGTCTTTCCCTGGTTTTGGAATCAAAGTAACACTTGCTTTTCAGAATGAATTTGGAAGCCTTGCTTCCCTTTCAATTTCCTTAATGAGTTTAAAGAGTAATGGCAATAGTTCTTGTTTAAATGTCTTGTAGAATTCAGCAGTGAAGCCATCAGGACCTGGCTTTTTTTGTTGGCAAAATTTTTATTGTGTTTTCAATTTCACTCATTGTAATTGGGGTGTTTAGAATTTCTATATCTTCTTCATTTAACTTTGACAGTTCATATGTATCTAGGAATCTGTCCATTTCTTCTGTGTTTTCCATTTTATTAGAGTACAGGCTCTGGAGGTAGGTATTGATGATCCTCCAGATTTCTGCTGGGTCTGTTGTGACTTCACTTTTTTTGTGCTTAATTGCATAGATTTGAGCCTTTTCTTTCCTTTTTCTATAAGGTTGGCTAAAGGTGTATCGATTTTATTTATTCTTTTGAAAAACCAACTCTTTGATTCATTGATTTTTTTTGTATCATTCTCTTAGTCTCCATTACATTGATTTCTGCTCAGATCTTTATAATTTCCTCTCTTGTACGAGCTTTGGATTTATTATGCTCTTTTTCTCGGAGCTTGAGGTTCTGCATTAGGGCATTTATTTGAGTTATCTGTTTTCCTAATATGGGCATTCACTGCTGTGAATTTCCCTCTTAGAACTGCTTTCATTGTGTCCCATAGATTCTTGTATGTTGTATTGCCATTATCATTTACTTGTAGAAACTCTCTAATTTCTTCTTTAATTTTCTCTGTGACTCATTGGTTGTTCAGGAGGGTGTTATTCAATTTCCATGTGTTTGTGTGTCTTTTGTGCTTTCTTATGTTATTGGCCTCCAATTTTATTGCACTATGGTCTGATAATATACAGGGGTAACTTCAATTCTTTTACATTTACTTAGACATGTCCTATGAGATAGCATGTGTTCTATTTTGGAGAATGACCCATGTGCAGATGAGGAGAATGTGTATTCTGATTTGTGGAGTGGAACACACTGTAAACATCTATTAAGTCCATGTGTTCAATAGTCTGGTTCAGTTCTAGAATTTCTTTGTTAATTTTTTGTCTAGATGATCTGTCTATTTGTGACAGTGGGGTATTGATATATTGTATATACTACAATTGTATTAGTGCTTATTTGGTTTTTCATGTCCATTAATATTTGTTTTGTACAGTTGGGGGCATTCATATTTGGTGCATATATATTTAGGGTTGTCATCTCTTTCTCTTGGATTGTTCCCTTCACAAGGATGTAGTGACCATCTTTTTCTCTCTTAACTAGTTTTGGTTTGAAATCTACATTGTCTGCAAATAAGATTGCTATGCCTGCTTTTTTCTGGGTTCCTGTCACATGGAGAAGAGTTTTCCATCCTTTTACTTTCAGTCTATGAAAATTTCCTTTTGAGTAAGGTGTGTTTCTTGTACACAGCATATTCCTGGATTTAGCTTCTTAATCCATTCTGCCAGTATACTTCTTTTGATCGGTGAATTGAGGCCATTAACATTGATAGTTATAATTGATAGATACTGACTCAACCTTGTCATGATGTTTTACTGTTGTTGGCTCTTTTATTTCTTATTGTTTCCACCTTTCCCTTTAGTGTCTTACCTTGTCTGGTGACTTCCCTCTGTTGGGCCTCATGGAGTTCTGACCTTCATTGTCTTTTTCTAGGACATTGCTTAGAATTGTTTGGAGTCCTGGTTTGGTGTTCATGAAATTTCTCAGGTGTTCTTTTTCGTGGAAGTATCTAATTTCTCCATCAGTTTTGAAAGATAATTTTGTCAGATACAACATTCTAGGTTGGAAGCTATTTTCTTTTGGGACTTGAAATACTTCACTCCAGGCTCTCCTTGATTTGAGGGTTTGTGTTGAGAAGTCTGCCATGATTCTGATGGCCTTTCCTTTGTATGTGATTTGTTTCTTTTCTCTAACTGCCTGTAGGATTTTGTTCTTCTGTTGGGTTTCTGGGATTTTGACTATTATATGTCTAGATGTAGATTTTTTTTTGATCATGGCTAGTTGGAGTTCTATATGCCTCACTTATCTGTATGTCCAATTCTACAGCTTTGTCTGGGACTTTTTCTACTATTACTTCTGTGAACAGTTTTTTTATGTCAATTGTACTTTCTCCTGTTTTTTTTGGACTCTTATCACTCTTATGTTGTTCTTCTTTGCATCTTCTAGCAGCTGCTGGATTGATTTCTCATGGTCCCTTACTATTTTTAAGAAATCTCTGTTTTCATGGTCCTTCACTGCAATTTCTTCTATATCTCATATTCTATCTTCAGATTTCCTTAGTCTGTTCTTCATGCTTCCAGTGGATTTTTTAATCTCCTGGATATCTGTTTGAATCTGTTTCATGGATTCCATTCTTTCTTATGTTGGGCAATCATGGTTTCCATTTCTTTCTTATGCTGGGCATTCATAGCTTCCAGCATGTTTCTGAGCTCAACTATTTTTTATCTGTTTCTGTTCTAGGGCCTCTAATCATATCTTTCACTCTGCTCCCCATCTCTGTAGTTATCTGGGAGATTAATTCTGCTTTGAATTTTTCTATAGCCTCATTCATCTGTTTTGTTACTTCATGTGCTATCAGTTCAGGGTGTCCAGGTGGTTGATTATCAGACATTTCCACTTCATTCCCCCCAGAATTTGCCTTTTGTGGGGTGGAAGTCTGAGTTTGTGCCTTGCTTAAATGTCTTCTCATTTTTGTTTTTTGGTACTGTCCTTGGTTTAGTTCCTAGGGTGATACTTTGAAGTTGCTTATTGTAAGTATCATTGTTGATGTATTTAGAACCCTTATGGAATAATTGCTTCTCAGAGGTGTCTACCAGATATAGTTGGTCTTTAGGTTTGAATCTCTAATGACTCTGAGGCTGTCTCATTTTCATTATACCAGGAAGGAGAACTGATTAGATCAATCACAACACCTTAGCCCAAATGATACAATGAGCAACACAATAGCATCAAGTGCCCCTTAGAAAATGACAATTTGTAGTAGTTATTAATCTATCACCTTTAACTGTGTGAATTAAATCAAAATCAAGGACCAAATCAACATATGTTTACAATGAATAAACTCTTCAATATAGCAACTTTACCCTTTGGAATAGGGAGTTAGAAGGAGTTGGACAGGGAGGGATAGGTAGGTAGAAGCATAGGGGAAGGTTAGCAGTGAGGCCAGAGGACACAGATGAGAGAAGGAAAGAGATGAAAAGAAAAATAAAGAAGAAATATGAATTAGGGCAAGAACAGGAACACAAAGGGAGATGAAGAACAATGTGGGATAGCAAGGGAGTGAAGGAGAGAGAGAGAAAGAAAAGAAAGAAAAAAAATAAAAATTTTAAGAGTAGAAAAAGAAGGAAAAGAATTAAAAATAAGAGCAAAAAATAGTGGTAATTTTGAAAATAACAAAGATAAAAATGAAAGAACTCCTTCAGGGTATGTCTCTTCTGTCTCAATAGACAACATAGGCAGCAGTGTGCAATTATAAGTCAATGAGTCTCAGTAAGCCAGTCACAGACCCATGAGATTCAGGCAGATTTCTGGCTGTAAGTCCCAAGTTAAGCTCCCTGTCCTCTTGCAGGGTTGAACTGTGCAAGGTTCTATTGCAGGTTCCAGCTGCCTTTCCCCTGAAGATAGTCCAGGTTCTGATGGGAGGTGATGATCCCTCTAACTTACCAAGTACGGTGGTCTCGGGTGCCTCTACTGCAGAGAGTCTCTTCACTTTTCCAGTGGGCTTCAGTTGTCATCAGTGAGCCTGAGAGAGGCCCCCTCTCTCTCTTGTTCACATCTGCAGCTCAGGACAATGGCCTTTATGTCCCCCTGTGCCTCTGTAGTGTGGAACCATGTAGCTGCACAGCCAAGAGGCTGGAGGCGGCGGCGGGGGTTGGGGGCGCCTCTGTTGTAGTTGCCAGCAGGGCTCCACGGGAGGCTGATGGGTGTGCCCAGAGGTCCTTACCAGCTCTTGGTCACAAACAGGTATAGCCAGCCTGATAGAGCTATGCTGTCAGTCCTGCCCGCTCTGCCCTTGCTGCTCCATGGGCAGCTAGTGGGTGTCTCTTACTTCCATTTTTAAAAGATTGTCTTGTTAAAAAAGGATATTATTATTTTTTTATGTAAATCTTGATGAATTCAGATAAAACAAAATGCATCTATATTAAATATACAATTTAATAAAACTTTGAAAAATATAATACTTTCACTTGTATAATCACAAAATGGCAAAACGAAGATACAAAACATTTTCCTCACCCCAAAATTTTCTTCATTTCTGTGTAGCAATCTCTTTCTTACCTCCACTATCCCCTCCAATCCAGATATCTAATTTGCCTTATTTAATGGTAATTCGTCTTTTTCAGAGTTTGATATACAAAGTATGATTGGATAATATAGCGAATGTTTAAGTAAAAAGAACTTATTACAGGAAAAGACACGTTGCCATTAATTGTGTTCAAAATAGTCCCCTTAACTTCCTTGCTTTGAACACATATCCCATCATTCGTGCCATTGCTGAAGCTGTTCTGGAAGTGCCCTTTCACGAGAGTCCTTAGTTCCCCTGATCTGGCCACCTCAATGTCCTGAATTAACTTAAAATATGTACTGTTCATAGTCATTTTCTTTTTGAAGAAGAGCCATGCTTTCAGGGTGCCAGATCCAGTAAAGGAAGTGAATGAGGACATACCATAATGTTTTTGCAAGCTCACCTTTATGGTGGATGGTACTCAGCAGTGGCATTTCTGTAGTTTTTATCATACCTCTTAAAGACACTCATAAAAGTAGACTTCCAGAACTGCTTCAGAATGTGAGAGGAGCAATGGGATAAGGGTGTTTGAAATGAGGAGGATTAATTTTAAGGATATTAAAGGAAATGCATCTTTTAAAAAATTTAAACCCTCATCATGTGTTTCAATCATATCATAAACAATCTCATAGTATGTATTTTTTTGTAACAGGGTTCATTTGCATAGCATAATGCATTTGCCAGTCATCCACATTACTTTTTAAGTGAAGTTGTACTTCATATACAGTTACACCATAATTTTTATATCTGGTCATTTTTACATTACTATTTGATTTGTTTTTAGGTTTTTACTATTATAAATAAAACAACTATCACAATTCCTGTAAAAATTTTTAAGGTGAACTTTTCAAAATTTTAAATTTTCTATTTAGTTTTTACATAAAAAATGAACTAAAGTAAATACAACAATACCATCTTTCTTCACTTCATCCCAACATCTAACTATGGGTTAACCATCTAACTATGGTTAATTATGGTTAATTTGAGGAAATAAATGCTATCATATAGCATGCAGTATTCTGAGACTGTTTTCTTATACTCAAAATATTATCTGAGATTCATCCAAGTTGTTATAAATATATCAGTAATTTTCTTCTTGTGTATTAAAATTTCACTCTGCTTTAATTATAATGTTTCCATACATTCAAAAATATCTTAGCAAACTCTTCATTTGATGAATTTGTATGATTTACAGAAAAATATAAAGATAGTACTCAGGATTCTCAAATTTCCCACACCCAGTTTTCTTCACTATTACCATTCATGGCTTCTTAGGCTCTTCTTGGTTGTGCCAATTTCACAGATTGTCTTTGTTTTCGATAATTTTGATGGTTTTGAAGATAACTTGCTGGGCATTGTATAGAGCATTTCCAATTCAAGATTTGTCTGATATTTGTCACAGGCTTACACTAAGATTATGGGTTTTGGAGATAAGGCAGCAGAAATCTACTTGTAGCATTTTTACCGTATCACATTCAGGGTACATAGCATCAATGTGACTTATTACTGTTGATATTTGTCTTGATTGCATGTCTGATTTATTCGATTTTATTGATTACTAGTATTCTATTATGGATACAACAGTTTGTTTATTCATCCACTGAGAGATATTTATTTAGGCATTTACAGTTTTGAAGATTATAAACAGTGGTGGTATAAATCTTTCCGTACAGATTTCAGTGAAAACCTAAGTTTTCTCTACTCTAAGGAAAATACTCAGCGATGGGCATGTTGTCTCACAGGGTAAGAATAGATTTAACTTCGTGATAACATGTCAAACTGTGGCATTTCTACCAGTGATGAGTCAGTTTCTGTTTTCTATTATCACCAAAACTTCTTAGTGTTTTCTTCAAAACTTTGTAGCCATTTTACTCTGTGTGTAGTGTTAACTCATCATGGTTTTAATTTGCATTTTAAATTTTGTAAGTGATATAAAAATTTTGACACCAACTTATCCTCGGTATATTCCCTTTATTGAAGTGACTAAGTGATCTATATATTCTTAAAGTTGATTGTTTATTCTCTTATTGTTGAGTTTTCACAGTTGATTTTCTGAATGAGTTCTTTGTTCTACCTGTGGTTGGCAAATATTTTCTTCCAGTATAGCTTGTTCTAGCTTGTTAGCAGCATGTCCTTCACAGCACAGGAAAACATTAATCTTGGGAGTGACCCATTTGTTGACTTTTATCTTTTATGGATCATTTTTTGGTGTCAGTGTGGAGGAACTTTTTAGCAAGTCTTAGGTTTCTGAGATATTCTCCTTTGACAACTACAAATTTAATTTTGTTCTTTACATTTAAATATATTATACTTAGCAATGAAGAATGAAATTATATAATTTATAGGAAAATGAATGGAACTGGCAAAGATCATGTTAAGCAAAATAAGGAAGACTCAGAAAGACAAATATTCAGCTTCTCTCATACATGGTAACTACAAAGTAAAAAAAAAAAAAAAAAAAAAATTGCCTGAAAGTAGGAAGGGGAAAGGATCCCAGGGAGAAGAGAGTGGGAAGGGAAGCCAAGAGAGAATAGAAGGGGGCCAGGAATTTAGCTTAGTGCCACCGCACCTGCCTTGGAAATGCAAGGTCCTGGTATCAAAGAAAGAGAGAGAGAGAGAGAGAGAGAGAGAGAGAGAGTAGAAAGAAGGATAGATATGATCAAAACACAATATACACATGTATAGAAATGTCACTGTGGAATGTATTAATTGGTATAGTTAATGTAAATTAATAAAAATGGCAAAGCTGAAAGAAAATACATGAAGCCAAAAATTAAATATGCTGATATATGTTAATTTTTTTCTCAGCCATCAGATACATATGCAGTTCCAAATTAATTTTTTTTAACCTATGAACATCAAATTGTCCCAGCAGTATTTGTTGAAGAGTCTCTTTTCTCCACTGAATTGCTTCAGTATCATTGTCAAATGTGAATTGTCCATATTTGTAAGGGCTCACCGCTGGGCTTTCTATTTTGCTCCACTAATTTACATGTCTTTCTTCTGACAGTCTCACACAGTATTAATTATTGTAGCTATATTATAAAAACCTCTAAAATCAGGTGAAATAATTCCTTCCTCTTTATTATGTTTTCAAAATTCTTTTCTCTGTAGCTATTTTAGTTCCCTTTTGTGTCATGTGAATTTTAGTGTAATTTTTTCTATACCTAAATCATGTCTGATTGTTTTTTTTTTTAATTCATTAAGTTTACTGGTATATTTTAGGTACACCATACAATGAGGTTCATCATTGGGAATTTGTACCTTTATATAATGTATCTTGGTTCTTATTCTTTTCCCCATTCCCCTGCCCTTCCTTCCACCCCACCCAATTTACAAAGACTTTGTTTCTGTTTCTTCCTTTTCTCATATTTATTCCTTCCCTTCCCCTAGCCCTCCCACTTTCTCTTCTCCTTTGGGCCTTATCTTCCTATTTCACATAATCTAGTCTTTATTTTGATCCTTATTTACACTTTCAGTTTCTCACACCAGAGAAATTGTTCGGTATTTACATGTGTTTTATTTATTTCACTTAAGAGTATGGCCTCAGTGTGCATCCATTTAGCTCTAAATGTCTCCAATTTCTCATCCTTTATGGCTGAGAAAAATATACTCCATTTTATTAAAAAAAAAAAAACACATCCAGTCACCATGATGGGCAATTGGGCTATTTCCAAGTTTTAGCTATTACAAACTGTGCCACTATGAACATGGGTGCACATAAATCTCTGTCACATGATTCTTTTGGCTGAGATTTTCATAGGAATTATGTTAAAAAAATTATGTGAAGATGCAGATTATTGACATTTCTACTTAGCTAAGTTGTACAATTCATGAACACTGTATGTCTTTCCATTCATTTAGATTTTTATTTCTTTTCTGAACATTTAGTTTTCAGTGTGTATATCCTGTAAAAGTTTTGTTATACTTATAGCTAAGTATTTCATGAGATTTCAGCTAGGATAAATGTTAATTTTTTCATTACTAATAGAAATGCACTGGGGATTTTTTTGGTGATTGATCTTGTATCATGTGTTCTTGCTAAATATTTTTCTTTTCTCTATAATTTCTTGGCATATGTCTTATAATTTTCTACGTAATAATGTTTCTTAAATGAGCACATCTTTATTTCTTCCTTTTCAATCTGTATATTTATTCTGTATATATATATTTTTTCTTGTTCAACGAAATTGGCTAGCTCTTCTGAAACAACGTCGTGTGGAAGTGATAAGTCACATCTTCCCTTTTTCCCTATTTTAGAGGGAAAGCATTCCGTCTCTCTGAAGTATGTTCTTAGCTGTAGTTTTTCTTTTTCTTTTTCTAGATTCCTTTATCACTTTGAGAATGTTCCCTTTTCAATTTGTTAAGGGATTCATTATGAATTAAAATTCATTTCTGTCGAATGCCTTTTTGCATCAATGAATATGATTATGTGAATTATAATAGACTAAACTTATTAATTTTGACTATTGAATTTCTAGAATAAGCTTCGCTGGGTCATGAAGTATTATTTTATTTTTTAATCAATGGATTTAGTTTGCTAATACTCTGTTGAAGATGTTTGTATCTAATTACAAACATAAAGTTATGCAGTTTTTTAATTGGTAATATCCTTTGATTTTGATTGTTGTTTTATAAAATTAAATTAGAATTATTCTCTTGAATTTTCTACAAGATATTTCAAAAATTTGTATATTCATTTCTAAGTATTATATTTTATTAGAGAAATGCTGAAGCTTGGGAATTTCCTCGTTGGAATATTTTTAGCTACAAATTCATTCTATTCATTAGTACAGGACAATTTGGAGTAAATTTTATCTAGGAAGAATTTAGCTGTTTGTGCTTTTCAATGAGTTGTTTTATGTTTTCTAAGCTTTGATATTATATATATTGAGTTGTTCATAGTATTTCTTATTGTTTTAATATCTCCAGGTGATTTCTTTTCTATAGGAGAAATAGGAATGCAAATTCCTGGACTAGATGTGTATATATCTAAGTTTATAAGAAACTACCAAATAATTTTTTCAAAATACACATGCCATTTACCTTCTCACCATTCTTTTTAAATTTCTAGCTATTTTAGTTCTTTTCAACACTTGATAGTCGCTAGTTTTAACTTTAGCTCCTTTATTTCCAAATTGTCTTTACAAGGGCCAGGATTTTAGCTCAGTGGCACAGTGCCTGCTTTGCAAGCCCAAGGTCGTGAGTTCGATCCCTGGTAACAACAACAACAAAAAAATCTTTATAAGCTTCCATTGCATCAAGCAATCTAAATTTTACATCTTTTATAGCATTTGGGGTTGTCTACTAAAACAAAACCTTTTTACAAGTGATATACATTAGTATATCATGTTTTTGTTTGTTTGTTTGTTTGGTTTTGGTACGGGGGATTGAACTCGGGGCCTTGTGCTTGCGTAGCAGGCGGCGAAACCACTGAGCTAAATCCCTGGCCCAGTATATCATGTTTTCCATCTAAAATTTTGGTGAATATTAATTTTGAGAATCTTTGCACTTGGTTTTTGTTCATTTAAAATTCTTTGTTTTGAAATGTATACTGAAACCCTTTATTCATCTTTGAGTTGTAAGTGTTCTTTATATATTCCAGGTTTTTATTAATGCAGTTATTGCAAATAGTTTCTATTAATAACCTATTAATTTTAAAGACAATGTCTCTAATAGAATTAGTATATTTAATTTTAACAATTTATAATATTTCATTTTTGCTTATATCTTTAGTGCCCTAAGAAGTCACTACCTATGCATTTGTCTGTGAAATTACTCTCTGCCTCTGAACACACTCCACTATAGTCAAGGGTTTTATTACACTTTTATATTGTTAATCTTTTAGTCTCAAATACTCTGGTCAATACTTATGTCACTATAATCTGAAATATTCCAAATTGTTCAAGGAAATTATTTAATATTACCAGTATTTATTAATAGTTAACATTTTGTTAATTGATAAGTGTGCTCATCAGTGTTTCTTGAAATCCAGCTTTTCATGTTGGAAATTTTTGTTTGGCTCAAGTGCCTTGTTTACTAATTTGAATAACAACTTAACTTTTCTTATTTTATGCCTCAAAATCTCTGGTCCTAGTATGGTTATAAAGCAGTAAAAAGGACTGTGTATTTAAGCTAAATTTCTCTTTTGGTAAGAAATTTCAACCCAATTTTATTCTTATTTTATTGAATATAATTAATAAAACTGTTTTGAAACAATTATCTGAATATTTCTTAATGAAATATTTAAAAATAAGGATTTTTTTTTAATTTAAGAGAAAGCCTCAGGAAGTTGTCACTTTTTTCTTATTCCAGTGTTCTTATTTCAGATCTAGTCTTAGATTCATATTAGAAAGTCTTAAAATACCCTCCAACTTTCAGCTTACATTTTATATCTCTTTATATTTTTCAGAGTGATATTTTGAGCTTAGTGTATACATTGATTCTGCTCTTCAGAATGTATACTAAGATAAAATTTTTATTTCAGCAGGAATTTTTCCCTTTATTTTTGGTGGTACTTGTGATTGAACCAGAGAATTTTATTGAGTTACATTTCCAGTCATTATTTATTTGTCTATTTATTTGTTTAAAGGATCATGCTAAATTGTTAAGCTGCTCAGATGGGGATTGATTTGTGATTGTCCTGCCTCAGCCTCCCACAGTGCTGAGATTAGAGGCATGTGCCACCACACTTGGCTTCTAACTTTATTTTTATAACTGCTTGTACTTATTTCATATGCATGTCATTCAACTACTGAATAAACATAATTTTCAGTTTGCTCTATTACTTGTATTTCCTTGGTTGCTAATGTAACTTAATATCAAGGTGTTATACAACATCAGATGTTTGGTGACATGTGCTGGTTTTACATCACATAAAAATTCCTTGCTTCATGTCAGTTGTGCAGACTCAACAGAGGATGTTGCAGTGGAAGACCGGTAGCCTTCTCTTAGCCCCCGAGATGGTGTTCCTGTGTCCTATCATTGGCTATAGACAGTTTCAGCCACGGAGGCCATCAGACCCATACTTTACCATCTTCCTAGTAAGGCTGCAAAGTGTCTCAGATGCTTACCACAGCATTGGCATTAGTTTTGTTTTTACTATTTTCTTTCAAATTATATATCCAAGAATAAGTCTATAGAAATGTCCCTTTTTGGTTTTAATAATTATAATATTTTGTTCTAAATTTTCTACAGTATTACAGCTTCTCCCTTGAAGACAGAAAATTTATATATTTATATATTTATATATTGAATTTATATAAAGTTGTAATCTCCCTCATTTTCTAAAGATTACTCTTTTCATGTCAATACCTTGTTGGCAAATGTATTAAAATAGGATTTAAAATGTGTTATAAATATTTTATGTGGCTATTTCTCATAGTAGACTGTGAATAAGTTGAGGTTTGTAGATTACATAACATTCATTCTGCCCTTCTTATTTACTAATAAAGCTCCACTTTAATTTGGAGTGGATGTGTGCCAACTAAGAATGTTTCCTCTTTCATTTGCTACTAGCAGACATTTGATACAGTCTGACTGAGACTTCAACACCATTTATTTGTACAAGTTTCTAGGAATTTCTCTGATTGGAGGCTGACCCAGCTGGCACGTGTGTTCTTCTGTTTCTTGTCCCTGTCCTTCCTGCATGGAATGCGAGGTGAAGGTCTGAACTCCACCTCCTCGCAGCATTCCCATCCAGTTAAGAGGCGGAATCGTTCATTCTCATTACCATGATATAAGATCTTCCGATCTTCTATTATGATGTGTCATGCCAATTGTTATCCCCCATCGGAAGCAAGATAAGATGTCTATGCATCCTTAGAAGATGATTTACACAACCCTAATCCAGGACCAATAATTCTCTATCTTAATTGACTTAATCTAAGCAACACATATTCCTGAACCTGGAACCAGTATCTTCCTAATAATATTGCTGCCCTCTGAGAGGGAAGCAGTAAAGTAGTTGTTAAGAAGTTCTCTATAATATGGACTCAACAGTCCATATTTTTCACTCGCTCAACATACACACAAGTGGTGAATCAGTTCATGAACTGGATTCGTTCCAAGATTCCGGGGAAGAGGCCCGGCTGTGGTCATCTTCCTCATCCAGCACAGATTTTGCGGACAGAAGCAAAATTTTGCCAAAAACCTCTGTTTGTGTTGAACAGAAGTATTCATGAACCGAGGTATTACTATGTCCCTTTTCTTAGTTATACATTTGAAATTTTTATTAAGCATAAAAATCCCACTCTATAGGAAGGTAATTTAAGCTTCCCTTCATTTAAGATCCCCTCACTCTTTAAGAACACTCTCAGCCATTACTATTCCCACAATAATTTCCTGGCCTACTCTTTCCCCATCTCAGGTTTTCTGCCTTTTTCTCTACTTTGAATGTACCTTTTGCCTATTTTAATAAATGTACTTGTCTCACCCGATGACAACTATCATATGATTTATCTAATTATCTTAACATAAAGACCTATTTTATTGGTGCTAGACCATGTCTTACTTAGTTTTGTATACATAATCATTTAGTCAATATTTGGAAATTCAAGGTGGGTGTGGTGCCACATTCCTGTAATCCCAGAACTGTGGAGGTTGAGGCAAGAGGATTGTCATGAGTTCAAGGCCAGCTTGAACTACATAATGAGACCCTGCCTGTCTCAAACAAACAACAAACAATCAATATTTGGGAATTCAGTAATTGAATTGATTCCATCAGGCCTATTTTAGTTCATGTTTTCTTGGAGGCTTGTATTGGAATACCAGAAAAGGGAGCAGGAACATCATATAGCTATTTAAATAAAAATGTTAAAAAGCTTTAATGATTAAAGTATCTCTGCAAATATGCTAATTGTTCTAACCTTTTAATGGCTCCACAATAACAAAAACTTTAAAATGTAAATATATTTTGAAAAATAATAATGGACTTCTTTTAGGTTGAAATAAAAATTCCATTATGAAAATAACTCATTGCTTGATGGTGCACATGCACTTCTCTCTTCTGTCTCTTTCTCACACACATGCACACACATGGAGAACATGCACACACATTCATTGAAATGTCAGTGTTTATTTCTTCAGCATGATCAGTTAAGTTGTGATAATGTTACACAAATATGATTATAAGATAAAATAGCAACATAGTTTGCCCAATTGTACTTTAAGTATTTTATTTTTTACCATTTCTCTTTTTAAAAAATAGTCCAAATAATTATTTTACTGCAAGAATAAAAATGAACAAAAATAATAACAATGTGGTAATATAGTATTCTTATAATATTTGAATGAAAAATAGACAAACACACCCCAAAATCAAAATCTTATTTTTCTGACAAAGCAAGCATTTTATTTTGTAACTAGAAATCAAACATGTAAATATATGTGCAAACCATAAGCTCAGAAAGATATGAGCATAACCAACTAACTTCTATTTAGCAAAAGTAGCAAATGTAGTCCACACAGACGTGGCACAGAGCCAGGTGATTTTTAAACAGCAACAATAGCTATAAATATATTTTTAAAATTCTGTCTATACATTCTTTCTGTATAGCCATAAATAATGTCCAGGTTAAATGAAAATGTTCCCAATTGAAGTGTACTATTACCCAGTCTATCCTTTATCAGCTTCACATGTGCAGTTCCCAGGTAAACATGCATCATACACTGGGAAATTTTGATTTCAAATCTTGACAGCACATTTCCAAAGGTATAACATCTTAATCAAATTTAAAAATAAAACATCCCAGTGCTGAGCTTAGTTGTAAACCTAAAATTATATAACATACATGTTTTTATGCTTTGTCAATTACATTTGAAATAGGGGACTGTTTGTTTCAGCCCTTCTAAAAATGAGACGAGGATGAGAAAACAACCTATTTCCTTATTAGGATCAGGAGTCAAAGGACTCAGCCAGGAGCCGCAGGCTTCAAGAGCACAGAAGATTAAGACATATATTGGATTCATGATGGAGGGCAGAAAGTTCATTTTCAAAATAAAACAGAATTTTATTCATATTCCTTTTAAAATTCAGATTGCCATTTGCCAGCTGACCTGTGACACGGCAGCAGTGTATTACATTTTCAATGAGCAGTCTGTCTAGAGCTGCTAGGGGGAGAGACTGCTTCTTGGTTTCTAGGTTTGTATTTTTTAAAGTAAGATATTGTTGTCAGAATTTTAGATGGTGCAAACAGGGGCAAGGTAACATATTTATTTTTAATAAGGAGGAGATGTAGAATCGTACAGTCATCAGCATTATGCATGGAATAATCGTGTTTAAAAAATGCACACAACAGCTCAGGTAAAATGTGTACATGGGACAGTCAAAGATGAGAATGCCAGCATCTCAATGAGAAATAAGGGCAGGCCAAAAAATACATCTTTATTTAAAAAAATAAATACACACGAATGCCTTTTAAAACAAGTTTTGGTAGAGTGCAAGTCAAGCCAAGGTTTTCTATAGTCAGGGACTAGATTTATCCAGCTCACCATCTGTCAAAATTATATTATAGAAGACACATATGCATAGATACAAGACCACTGATTTTCATATATATTAAAACCTGAAACTACTGCAGGATATGAAAACCTACAAACTGTTAAGCCAAAAGGCTTACATCTAGAACTTTTTCCCTTCACATTGTTTTAATTCTATTCTCTTTCTGACCTGATTTTTAAAAAGTGGACATATTGTCATTGGAAACACATACAAATTAGAGATGATTTAAGAAAAATCAAAATAGAAACTAAAAAATATAAGCATACAAAAAGGGATGTGTCTTTCCTTTAGTTTTGGACTTGCTTTTTTATGTGAACATATCCAGTTAAAATGTAGAAAGGTAGACTTAAATGAAGACAAGGACAGCTTTTAATATCAAGTAAACAATGATGATGTTTGTAAATCCAGAAAACTAGCAATAATGATGATACAGGTGACCAGCTGAGTTGACTTGAGCCAAGAAAATGCAGAGTGTATTTCACCCTTGGAAATACCTTTGTGATAAAAGTTATTCCGATGCTATTTTTCTTAACCTCTCAAATGAGAAACAAAGGGAGATAAACAGCACTTTTGCCTATGTGATTTGGTACTATACTTTCAAAGTGGAAACAGAGGTGTACAGAACCTTTAACCTCATATTTACTGTGGACAAAGCATATTTATATATTGTTCCCACATAATAGTCAAAATCATATATTTGCTATATAGGAAGCCCCGACTTTAATCCATTTGTTAGATTTAACTAAATGATTGGTTCATAAGTACAGCTCTTATGCTTTCTTTTGTCCAAGTAAATATAACTGTGAAATCATGTCCTGTCATTCTATCACTAATATCACACAATTTACATATTGTACAAATTATTCTTTTTGTAATTATTATTTAAGGTTTTTATTTAATAATTTTATTTTTAAAATGACAGGAGAATAAATCAAATGACAATGGATTTCACTTTAGGAACAGCTGTTCTGCAAGCAGATAATTTCTATTATAATTTAAAATTCATGGCAAGAAAGGAAAAGAAAACTGGATTTTCTTTGTAGACTTTTCCCAAATGTGTTTGTGTATTTATCATTGTAGTTTAATTTCTGTAAGATCTCTGAATTTTGATCCGCAAGGTATCAAAACCCATCCAACTTCTTAATGGATAAGGCACAAGTAAAAGTTCATATCATTCATTTTTGTATTTTTCATATTTAAATTAAATAAGCACATCTAATTGTCATTAAATACTAAATAATCTGTGATTTTTAAGTATCTGGCATTTTTGCTGCATCCAATAGAGAATATGGAAAAATTATTTTGCTATATGCTTTCTTCTGTTTTAATTATTAAAACAGTATAGTGTATACAACTACTATAATATTCAAAACAAAAGAAAAGCTTTTCACCAAAAGAAAGAAAAGGGAGAGAGGCAGAAAAAAAGATAGGAAGAAAGAAATAAAGAATCTTTAAACAAATACGTAAATTTCAAATGCAATACAAGTAATTTGAGATAATTTGATTTACATGTGCCATATGTCAAATCATACACTCCCCTTCCCCCAAACACATGCCCCACACACTATCCAAAGCCTGCAAACCCTGATATTCCGAGTTTATCTGTGACAAAACTTTAGTCCGGTCTGCCTAGAACCTAGTGCTATAGAACAGATTTCATTACATAGCATTGTAAATGACTGCCAAAATTGATGAAATTAGTGTCTTTTGAGTTATAATGTGCTTGGCATATGTCACTGGGAATGTTTTCCAGTAGCTCACACAAGCATTAAATAAAATTTCAAATTTTTTCCTATTGACTCACAATAAATTGATTTATTTACAATTTTTAAAAGTTTCATGCCAAAGGCTTAACCAGTTGTACTCTAAACACAAAATAGGCATGAACTTTAGCAACACAATGAGATTGAGATTGCTTCTTCACTGAGCTAATTCTCCCAGAATCCACTGTTCATCTCATCACTCCTTATGAAATACAGAATCCTTAATTGGTCTGTGCTTCTCCAACATGTTTTTAATGAAAACGCAGCACATAACTCTTAGTTTGTTGGCTGCCAGAGCCCAATTTACAAAAGTGGGAGTGCGAGATAAGAAAAGAGTACATCTGCAGAGCAGGCTGCGCAATGAATCACACGGTGCCAGAGTTGAGTAGAATATAATTGAGTCCAACATCTCTGAGCACTTTCACCATAATTAATGATAATCTGTAACAGAGGAATCTGAGATTCCAGTTCAGAGAACTGTTTAATTAGGCCAAGTAATGAAAGCAGGAGCAGTACAAGAATATGGCCTGTCTCATGATTAATGATTCATGCTACTGAACACAAAAGTGCCGCACCGTTAACTCTAACGGATGCTGCATCTCTCTGGCATTTACAAAATAGTGAAATGCATGCATTTTTGTATTTTAAAGATGTAACTGGCAGTATCCTTTTCTGAGCTATTTACATGATAAATATGGTTCCGAAGGTAACTGTCTTCACAGATTCTTTGCTCTGGGGTAGTTTAAGATAAATATGGTATCTGCCTCCACATCAGTATTAAGGCAACTGCCATTCTAGCACAGGATAATTAACACTTTCACTTTCTCTTCCTAAGTTACTAAAACACTGTTTTCAACCTTACTTTTTTGTTTTAAGAAAGTGTGTATTATACAAATCATATTTCTTAATGTTTAGGTGATATTCATTCATTTGTAAAATGATAAAAATATTTGATTAAGAATCATATGTAAGTTCTAGAAAAAATAAAGCATGATTCACAGCTATTATTTTGGGAGGTCAGGGTACAAAATGTCTTTTCAGGGGACAGCAATTTAACATTTGGATTGCTCTGCAAGAATGGGATAAGACAAAAGAGAAAATGGTTTGCCTGAGGCCTTAACTTACAAGCCAGTGTACATAGATTTTATGCTATTACTTACTCAGCAGTTCAATAAAATAAGGAATAGTACTTATCAGAGAGCTATATGCTAGGTCTATGATAAGACGATCTCCATTACAAAATGTTATTCTTACATCTGATTTACTCTGTGTGCAAGAAAACTGGATCTCATTCTGTACCTACGAAAGAAGCTTCTGTGATTCAGCACCAATCTGATTTCATATTAATTCAAAAGACAAATTTATCCATTACATGGCTTAAAAAAAGGACCAAGAAGTCCATCATCATACTCACCCTGCCTTCCAACGCACTGGGACACATAGTGAAATCACAAAACTGCAGCTCTTGTTTGAAGTTCAGATAACTCCTGCTGGCCAAATAGAATATATGATCTCACTGGCAATATAACTTCTGGTTTGTCAATAGAACTAGATCCAACTCACCCCAGAGCAACTGACAGAGATGTGAAATTTCAATGCTTATCTTCAAGTAGTCCAAAATAAAATTTTTCACATCTTTCACATAACCTAAAAAGTAGTTTAATGTCCAGGGATATTTTGTAGAAAATTATTAATGACAAGATGAGCTAAATGGAACAATTTAATAAAAAATTAATAAATTATAATTTGTTCTAAAATTTTAAATATAAAAAAATGTGTGATTAAATCCTGCTACATATACTAAAATATTTAGTTTTTACAAGATTTTGTAAGAGTAAGCATATTTCTTTACTTACCTCTGTAATTATGGTATATTTATACATAGAATGATATACATTACTGTATAGTCATAGATGACATTTGCATCATATACAAGAGATGACAATATTCTTGAAAACTGAAATCAAAGAACTTCAATGGAACTTCTATTTATTCTTTAGCTACTCTGTTTTTTTATATACTATCATATAATTTAATACAAACTATTACCTAGTGGTTCAACCTATAATTTTTATACTTTATGATGGCATGAAAGTGATTGACACACAGTAGAAACCATACTTTGAATTTTGATCTTTTCCTAGGCTAGCAGCATCCAGTATTACGTCTCTTGCAATGCTGGGCAGTGGCAGCGCTGCAGCTTCTAGTCAGCCATGCGATCATGACAGTAAACCACCAACACTCCTCAGCATACTGTGTTGCCAGAGCTTTCTGGATATTGTGTTTTGTGTTTTCACATCTCATCATGTCTACAAAATGCCCATCTGTGCATGTACATGAGACATTCAACACTTTATTATAGAATAGGCTTTGTGTTAGATGATTTTGTCCAACTGTATGCTAATGCAAGTGTTCTGAACACTTTTAAAAGGCAGCACTGAGTTGTGATGTCTGCCAGATTAGGTATCTATTGATAGAATAGGTATATTAATACACTTTGATTTGTGATATTTTCAATCTGTGATGGATTTTTTAGGATGTAACCTCACAGTAAGTCAAGGAGCACCTGCACATTTAAATAATTACAAATAATATTTGTTTAGCTGTGTGAATTGTGGAAAATAGAAAGAGGGAAAATAAACTTTATAATGTGTGAGATTATGAAAAGAAGAAGCAGCATTCACAATTGTTTTTATAATGCACAAAAATAGTTAACTTTAAAACAATATTCTACATATTAGGCATTGAGCTACACAATATGATACATTAATTTACTTATAATATAATTATATGTTAATGAAATTGAAAAAGAAAATCAACAGAGAATATCTATCAAACAAAAAGCTGGTTCAGGGCCAGGGATTTAGCTCAGTGGTTCTGCCTCCTGCCTTGCAAGAGCAAGGTCCAGAGTTTGATTCCCAATACCAAATAAAAATACCCAAAACCAAAAAGCTGGTTCATTGAAACTATCACTAAAATTGTTAAAGTTAAATCAGCTTGAGGGAGAAGAGACAAAGGAAGAAAAGATGAGAGGAATAGGGAGATAAGTGTTGTCAAACCTGCTACTATCAAGAATATAAAGAGAAAACAAATCTGACAGTTAAAAAAGAATAACATGGAGTTAAACATTAACAAATTTAATCTTATGAATTCAGCAACTTCAATGAAATGGGTAAAATGCTTAAACCTCACTCTAAAAGAAATACATAGGCTGAATTGTCAAATATGCATATGTGGACTTGGATTTGTTGGTAAAACCTTCAAGAAAGGAAACTTCAGGTGACTATAGCTTCATTAGTGATTTCTACCAAACATTTACATAAAACATAATTTCAATTACACTCATTTTCTTGTAGAAAACAGAAGTGAATACTTTCTACTCATTTTATAAGGCCAGCATTATTTCAATGTCAAAATCTAGCAAAAGATAAGAAGAAATAAAATTGAAGAAAAATGTTCTTTAAAATACATGTATGTAGCCAGGCGTGGTGGCTCATGACTATTATCCCAGCACTTGAGAGGCTGAGGCAGGGAGATCACTGCAAATTCAAGGTCAGCCTCAGCTACATAGTGAGTTCAGGGCCAACCTGAACTGCATAGTAGTAAGATTTTGTCTCAAAAGAAAAAAAAACCTCTTCAACAAAATATTAGGAAATGGAATCCAGTATATACAAAAAGATGAAAATATCATAATGAAGAAAGATTCATCCTAGGAATCCAAGATGGTTTCAACATTCAAATACCAGTCAAGTTATATCACATTTCCACAATTATACCAAAAAATAACCAGAGAAACAAATATAGAAGGAAACACTTGACGTGATTTAACGTCGGTTTTTTATTAATAAAAATATCCTTCAACTAAAAATAGAAGGGAAGTTCCTCAAGTAGATAACCTCCATAATAATTGCAACTTACATTATATTTGATAGTTAAAGACTCCTTTTCTTTCCTAAGTGCTGCAAAGGGTGGCAAAGGTGATTTTTCTCACTGTTCCTGATCTATGTCATAGAAAAGAGCCTAACACTGCAATAGCTAAGAAAATTAAAATTAAATTAATACATATGATAAAGGAAGAAATGAATCTGATTCATCATCATGTTTTTATGATTTTCTACCTAAAAATTTTAGAGAAATTATAGAAAACAAATATAATTAATAGATGATTAAACAAAGTCACAGGTTACAATGTAATTAATTGTATTTCTGTATATAAGAAATAAGAAAATTTGAAATTCAAGTGAAATTGAAGAATACTACATTTAAAAACACCAAAATTATGAAATACTTAGCTATAAATTTAAGAAAACATATGCAAATCTGTGTGCTCAAAATTATGAAATGTTTGTTAAGAAAATATGGGACCAAGTGAGGGGAAACACACTGTCTTTATGAGTTAGAAGTGTCAATATTAATAAGAGGTTAATTGTCCCCAAACTGATAGCAGTATGTTTTGTTTTCTCCTATTAGATTAAACACTTTTTGAAGGTAGGAGTAATGTCTAATTTAAGCTAATAGCCTTTTATATTAGGTATTTAGTAAAGCTTTGAATTAATTTAGGAATCTAGAAACATGATCAGTGCTAGGAATTCATTTATGCTATATGATCACTCAATAATGTATCAAAACAGTCTCATAATTACATACCCAATTTTTATGAGTTTCATTTACTTTTTTTACCATTAAGTTTATTGGTACATTTTAGGTATACAATACAGTTACATTCATCATTGGGAACTTGTACCTTTACATGATGTCTCTTGGCTCTTATTTTTTCCCTATTCCCCTACCCTCACTTCTATCCCTGCACTCTTCCCTATTTACAAAGACTATGTTACCATTTTTTCCTTTTCTCATATTTTTTCCTTTCCCTTCCTTCCTTTCCCCTACCCCTCCCACTTTCCCTATCTCTTTTTACCTTTTCTTCCTATTTCACATTATCAATTATACATTTTGATCCTTATTTACACTTTTAGTTTCTCACATCAGAGAAAATATTTGGTATTTACTCGTGTGTGTTCTATTTATTTCACTTAAGAGTATGGCCTCAATATGCATCCATTTAACTCTAAATGTCTTTAGTTTCTCATTCTTTATGGCTGAGTAGTATTCCATTTTATTTTTAAAAATACACATCTTCTTTATGCAGTCTCCAGTTGATAACCAATTGGGCTGTTTCCAAGTTTTAGCTATTACAAACTGTGCTACTATAAACATGGATGTGCATATATCACTCTGGTATAATTCTTTTAATTCTTTTGGGAGGATACCCAGCAGAAGAATAGCTGGGTCAAATGGGACCTCTAGTCCTAGTTTTTTGAGGTATCTACATATTGATTTCCATAGTGGTTACACCAATAGGCACAACCATCAACAATGGAGGAGGGTTCCCTTCTACCTACAACCCCAACAGCATTTGTTATTGGTAGATTTCTTGATAGCAGCCATTCTTCCTGGGGTGAGGTGGAATCTCAGTGTTGTTTTCATCTGGATCTCTCAAATAACCAGTGATGTTGGACATTTTTTCATATGTTTCTTTTTTTTAATTAAATTCTTTTATTGGTATATTGTAGGTATACAACACAATTACATTTCTCATTGGGAATTGTACCTTTACATAATGC
>NW_004624732.1:10433993-10465769 GCF_000247695.1 Heterocephalus glaber | reverse complement strand
CAGAGTGTTCCATCTCATTTCCCTTTGGGGTTGCTGTAGGTGATCTGGAAATCTGGTTTTGAGACTTATTTATGTGTTTTCTCATTTTGACTGGGCAGGGAGGCTATTGGTGCCTGCACGGATTACCTCCTCTGAGCTGAGAGAGGTGGGACAGAGGCCAGGGGCAGTGGTAGGGATGGTTGCCCCAAAGCCCTTTCCTCTGGGCTGGGAGCATCGGGACGGATGTTGGCCGGGAAACCCCTTCTTCTGGACCAGGAGCAGTGGGACCATGGCTCAGAAGCTCCTACCTCTGGGCCGGGAGCAGTGGGACTCAGTGCAGTGGTCTGGTGGTCTGGTGTCCTCTGCGTCTTTGTAGTGTGGAACCAGGTGGCTGTACAGAGGAGTGCGGTGGGGGTCCAGTAGATTGTTGCCAGGGCGCGGGCTGATTCAACGTGTTCCATGCAACTCGGGACCTCGATATGGTGTCTGTAGACCTGCTTGTCTGCAGCTGGATTATTCGGCTTGTTCTGCTTGACTCAGGACCTCAGTAGGGCATGCTCAGACCTGCCTGTTTGCAGTGGGCTGATTTGGCGTGTTTGGCGCAATTCGAGAGCTCCTTCATATGTTTCCTTGCTGCTTTTACTTCTGTGTCTGAGAAATGTCTGTTCATTTTAGATGCCCATTTTTGAATTGGGTCTTTATATTTGGGGGAGTCTAATTTTTTCAAGTTCTTTATTCATTAATGTTATGGAATTATAAATGTGAAAGAACATATGGCAGTTAAGGTTAGCAATTTTTCTTTACATTTTATGAATAAAAAAAAGCAAAGTAGCATGATGAATTAAAGTATGGGGCATAAATAGTAAATGAATGTAGAATGTAATTAGTATTTCTAAGATTTTAGCTTTTTTTATCAATGTGTAACATAATTCGCATCTGTAGAGCAACAGCAATGTTCAAGTCAAGTTGATATAATGATTTCTACATTTAAAAAATTCTATATATTCTTTATTCTATTTTTAAATAAAAGAGAATGCATAAATAATATGAATAGTAACATGTGGCATAAAGAGAAGAAAACTAAGGCAAGTTAAGACTGAACTTACGTAAGTTTATTGTTTTACTGCTACAAGGAAAGATTTCTTTTCTTTTAGAAAATCTACGAATGTTAGAAATGATCTTATTGGACCCCTAAACACCTGATTTACAATTTATTTCCAAAATCCATGAACACATCAAACATTCTCATCTTGCAGATAAGCTCATGGGTCTTCTGACTGGATTTGATTCACAGTAAGGCAATCACAAAATGTGACAGAAATTAGTTGGGAGAAGTACCCAAGAAATTAATCTTGCAGAATCTTGTAGACTATGTTATAAACCTCAAATATTGTACATTCCACAGTTCCAATCACCTTTATTGCTGATATTTTGGTCTAGACCATCATGGAATCTTGAGTGAATTTTTTCAGTAGCTTCCTAATTAATATCTATAAATGTGCTCTTGGACCTCTCTATTTGATTCACTATCCACATTCAAACACACACACACACACACACACACACACACACACACACACACAGAGTAATCCTTTAGAAGGGTGGGGATTTAGCCCAGTGGTTCCAATGCTTGCCTCGCAAGTGCAAGGTCCAGAGTTCAATCCCTGGTACCAAAAATAAATAAATTAAAAAAATAAAAACAAGGGTGAAATCTTGTTATTCTCTTGCCCAAAACATCTAACGACTTCCCTGGGTGTCAGGGAAAAAAATCTACAATCTTTCCAATAGTGCACAAAATCTGACAGGACTCATCATTGTTTACTTCTCATTCCATCTCCTGCCACACACTCCCCCACTTTCTGTCTTCAAAATCACAACTGCTTTCATGTCTTGGGGCTTTTGTGCATACATTTCTTTTAGTTTATGATTATTTTCCTTGAACTGCATGGCTCCTGTTCATACATCCTTCATGCTTTTCCTCAAATTATACCAATCCTTCCTTTATTATACTCTAAAAAACAACAACCTCACCCCCTACTACAGCACTCTGGTCACTTTACCCTCCTTTTTTCTTCATAACATAAATTAATCTAACAAATTACTTTTTCTTAAGCATTCCTATCTTAGCTCAGACTTCTACACCAACCTACCATACACTGGGTAGCTAAACTACAGATATTTATTTCTTATAGTGCTGGAGGCTGGGAATTGCAAGGTCCAGGTCCTGAATGATTAGGTTTCAAGAGGGGTCTCACTTTTCAGTTTGAAGACAGAAACTATCCTACTACATTCTCACCTCAAATGATGGAAAAAACCAACTCTGGCATATATTTCTTTACTCATAAAGGAAATAATTCCACCAGGAAGAGCTCTTCCTCATTGTCCCATCTAAATCTAATTATCTTCTGAAAGGTTTGCCTGTTTGAGGCTTCAATGTGTGAATTTGGGAGAGACACAATTCAGTCCATAGCAAATTCATTTACTCAAGAAGTGGTTTTTGAACTGTGACTATCTACAAGTTTATGTGTAAGCACTTTGAATAATTTATAATTAAGAATAGAAATTAAGAATAATCCTCAACTTTTAGTATAATGCCTAAGAATGTACTCTAAATTTAGCACTATTGTATGAATATCTTAAGAGGAAAAATGGAATTAACTGAAATTCTAAGATAAAAAGAAAAACTTACTTCCCTTGGTCAGGTTAATTCCTAGGCATTTCATTTTTCTTAATGCTATTTTTAAAGGTGTTGTTTCCCTAATTTTTCTCTCAGTGGGTTTATTAGTTTACAGGAATGCTATTGATTTTTGAGTGCTGGCTTTGTATACTATTTGTATACTATTGAATCTGGTTATTAATTATAGGTGTCATTTGGTGGAGATTATGGGATCTTCTATGTAGAGTATCATGTTATAAGCTTAAAATAATGATAATTTAACTTCTTCCCTTCTTATTCATATTCCTTTTATTTCTTTTTCTTGTCTCATTGCTCTGGCTAGTTTTTTGAGAACTATATTGAACAGAAGTGATTAGAGTGGGCATTCTTGTTTCATTCCTGGTTTTAGAGGGAAAGCTTTCAGCTTCTCTCCATTTATTATAAAGGTGGCTGTTAGTTTGTCATAATTTTTTTTTTTCGGATTGAGGTAAAGATCTCTTATTCCAATTTTCTTTACGGGTTTTTAAAAATCATGAATAGATGTTGGATTTTGCCAATTTTTTTGTGTGTCTATTGAGATGATCATGTGCATTTTGTCCTTGCTTCTGTTAATGTGGCCATATTACATTTCTTGATTTACTTATGTGAACTATCCCTGTACCTCTGGAATGAATTATTCTTGGTCATATTGTATAATCTTTTTTTGATGACTATACTCTTAAATAAAATAAATTGGACACACAAGTTTAAATATTACATTGTTTCTTCTGTATAAAAGTTTAAAGTAAGGAGAGAAATAGAGGATGGATATTAGGAAGTAGGAAGAACTTTTTCAAATGAGAAGGGGAATAAAGGGGGAGAGAGAAGGAAGGGAGAAAAGGATTTTTAAAAAGAACTGAAGCAAAAATAATGGAAATATAGCTTTTGCAAATGGTGAGGGAAGAATGGTTGGCAAGAGGGGAGGGGAAAGGAACAAAAAATAATTAAGATATGTTATGTATATGAACAAATTTCCCATGATAAATTTGATCATTATATAATGCAAACATCTACTAATAAATAAAAGCAAAACCTAAGTTAAAAGTTCACATTTTCTTCTCATGACAATTATTATTTTTCTAATTATTCAAAGTAACATACCTCAGGACTTCTTTTGGAAAAAAGCAGTGAAGTAGAATATTATGAAGTATATTATGGCTATGTTGTGAGAGGTGGCATCACACAGAAGGAAGAGGACTACTCTAGTTCATAGTTTACTCTGGGAGATTTAACAGCGGAAAATTCTAATTAAAAGATCAGAATAAAATCCACAGTGTTTTACCTCTATTCAAACACAAGAGATGAATACAAGATTTTCCTTTTTTGTCACATAAACATCGGGTAATTTTCAAATGCAATGATATAATTCATATACTCATATATGTTTCAAACTTGGCAAAGAAGAATTCTAAAAATGACCTTCACTCTAGAGGCAGGAATTTATTTCTTTCAATTTTATGTGAAATATGTTGAATCTCTTTTCTATATATAAAACTACATCTTTTATAATCTCCTTTTCCACATATTGATTCACTTTCTGTAGTGATCCACATTAATCATTCACTGACTGATATTTCATTTATAATTTAGTCAAATTGTATTCAAATAATAGTTTTCTTTTTTTAGTAGTACAATAATAATTGCATTTTAGTTTGGAAAGGGCTGCATATTTTGTTGTGTTATCTCCTCACAATAGTGGCAGGCTTAGTCTGTAAACTATTGCAAGAACCTAATCCTATTTTAATTACTTGATATGATATACCTCAAAGGAGTAGACCAAAAACTATAAACATATGGATATACATGCATAAATGGATGATTTTATTAATATATAGTTCCTCATTAAAATGTCTTCTTTCTCTAAGACATGAATGTAATTATTTATTAAATTTTTGGAATTTCTTTTCATTGTGAAAAACATTTATTTTATATTTTATGATTACTTTCATCAATCTCTTGATTTTATTTTATTATCTACACTTAAATCTCTTAATTCTATTAATTGTTTATTTACTGTAGTGTGCCAGGATAAAAATTGTAACACCTGTAAATAATGATAATAAAATTCTCTTTTTCCACATAATAGCTCCTTTTTACTCTTTTCATGTATTGGTGACATATTAGCTAGGAAATGTAGAAATATAAAGGTTATGAAATTCAATAGAAATTTCATTTTCATTTTATCATGAGAAGCAATGTTGTGCCTATTTTAATCTATGGCTAAAAATAAAAGTATGTTTGCCATGAACTTAACTACTTATAACTTTATAGAATAGTAGCATTTTTTATGAATTAAAATAAATTTGAGATATTTCTGATCACTTTCTTAGCACATGTTTGGAATCATTAAGATTTCTTTTCTTATTAAACTATACATGTCAAGAAATATTAGTAGATTTTTCAATATTAGATTATATTTATTCTTAGAAAATATATTTGGTGAGTTCATCATTTTATCAAAAATGATCAAATGTATCTAGACTTATTTTTGGCTATACTTGTGATCAAACTTCAGGATTTTTGCTAGGTAAGCATGTTACCACTGAGGTATATCTCCAGCAGTGACTGAAAGTTTTTTATGTTATATTTATGATTTTTGACTCTGTGGATTATAGAATGCCATAGTTTAAGCCTTAAAGTGAGAAATTTGAATTCATATCTTATTTCACTCTTATGTTAGCCTTGTAACCTTGGTCAACTTGTCCAAGTCTACTAAGCATGAGTATATTTTGTGTAACACAATATTCTTTCCTTTCATCTGGTTGAAAGTTTTCTATGTTATAAGGTATGTGAAGTATTTAATACAGACATTAGGTTCAATGATACATTATCATAAATGTGACTTGTCAGTAGTTCCTTCTACTTTTTTGGTAGTATTTTTTATATCAAGTTTATGAAAGCATCTTTAAATAACTTATTTTAAATAGGCTGTAAAGTATGATTGAACTGATACATAAAGTCCTTAAAATTCTGCCATAAATAATCTGTGATATCATCTAAAGCTGGAATAATTTTGGAATATAATTATTATTTCAGTTCAAATTCTCTCTGTACTCAATCTTGTTTCCCATCTTACCTTTCTCAGGTATTGATCACTAAGAAATATATGTTTACTCTTGTTTGTGTTAGCATTCACTTCCAGAAAATCTAGTGTACAAAAAAAGCGTTATGGCTGGGGATTTAGTTCAGTGGTTCCGCCACCTTCCTCGCAAGCACAAGGTCCCGAGCTCAATCCCTGGCACCAAAAAAAAAAAAAAAAAAAAATAGGGTTATCCATGATTATGAAAAGATGAGAGCTTTCACTTTTTATTTATGACTTTTTGATGCATTTCATATTGAGCCTAATTTCCCCTTTTCCTTTTCCTTTTAAATATAATCTTACAAGATAACTACATTATCAGGTTCTACTATCATTATGCAAAAGTTTGGAAGTCATAAACAAAATTTAAATAGCAAATAAAAATCCAGCTATGTTATTTAAATGATCAATTCCATTTATTATTTTCAAATTCTAATAATTTCATCTAAGACAATTTATGTATTTGTCTCCAACTTAGTTTGATAATTTGCATTTTTAACTCCATTAGTTCCATAGAGATTGCAATATTTATTAGCAGCATGTGGTTGTAAATTATTAGTTTGAAATCAGTTCATCTATATAGTTTTAATATTTTTACATGTCTAAATCAAATGCTTGTTAACATTTTTAAGATGATATTCATTCATGTACAGTACGGCAGCACTTTTAATATTTTTGTAAGTTTATAATTATTATTGCTTATTTTTTTTGATGTGATGGTTTAGGTTTTCCATGAGTTATTCCTTCTCTGCATATTTTTAGACAAATTTGTGCTCTAGCTTTATGGAGGAGATACTTGATTATTTTTATATATATTCTTTAAATACAATAAAATTTTTGGCTATGAATCTGACATGATGCATAATTTTGGAAGAACAAGAAAAGATTTTCAAAAGCAACATACTCATCATAGTTACTTTGTAAAAAGCCATTAGTTGGGATTTTTGCTTTTTTGTTGGAAGTGTAAAGTGGAATTGATCATTTTAATTACACAGTTGGATTTTTATTTTTGCCTAAAATTTTGTTTATAACTTCCAAAATTTTGCTTAATGATAATAAAATGTTATTATACAATTATAAGATTATATGTAAAAAGAAAAATGGGAAAAGATGTTTGTTGTAAAATGAATCAAAACATTATGATTAAATGTGGAAACAATCTCATCTTTTCATAATCATAGATAATCCCTTTTTATAGGCTAGATTTTCTGGTTGTAGATGCTAACACAAACTTTAGCAAGCACAGAGAGCCAGAATGGAGTAAAGAGCAGTGAAGGACTGACATAACTTCGACATCTGATGGAAACCTCTGGAGCACATGTGATGGATCATACTTGTCCCGTGGTGGGCCAAAGTAGGTGTCCGTGTGGCCTCCAATCCTAGGAAGCTGTAGCCCTTATGAAAGGCCACTCTGTTGCTCAGCTAGATCCTACAGGAGACCACTACTACAGGCTACTTGCCAACAGCTGCTAAAACAAGCCTTCCCTCAAAGGAGATATGGGAGGTATATTTCACTATGCACCAGACCTATTTTTGAAAAATGATCTTAAAATATTTCATTAAAATATGTTACATCCATTTAAAATCTTATCTTATTGCCACTTAAATAATATTTTCAGTACATGTGTATATGTAAGAAATTTCTAATCCTTAATATGTATTTTAAGTGCTTTATTAACATGAAAAATTTTAATTTTACTGTTTTAATATTAATTTATCTATTAGTTGGCATTATTAAATTATCTAAATATTTTTGAAAAGATATAGGATGTACTTTTTGGCCACTAGCCAATTAATTATGTCTATAATATTCCCACATGAGTAGCAATTCTTCACAAAATAAACTTTACATTTTCTGACATTTAATGTTGCAGAAGCATATTTATTTCTGCTTGAAACGCTGAAACATTGCAAGAAGTTACTTATCTTTTTGTTTTAAAAAAGTTTCATGATCTCCCTATGGTCATCAATTATTTTTGCTTTTACTATGATAATAAGAGAAATCAGCAGAGAAGGATCATGATCAAATTTGCAGTTTTATAAATATCATCTCTTTGATATCAAAATTATATAATGAGGAACATGAATAGATGCAAGGGATATGAGTATATAATAACTCAAGAAGACAAATATCATGAAGGAGAAGTTACAATCAGTTTTAATCTTACTGAATTTGAGGAGCTAAAATGATCAAAGTATTGATACATAAACGGCTGCTAGGTTCAGAATTCCTGAAATGCTCTAAATGAGAAGACATGCATTGGTTAATAATAGGGATATGTTCCAAGAAATGCATCAAGTGATTTCGTCTTTCTGTGACCATCATAGAGAGTATTTACACAAACCTAGGTATTCGAGCCTACCACACAATTGAGTATATGGCATAGTTTATTTTTCCTGACTACGAACCTGTGCAGCATGTGACTTTACTGAATACTACAGGAGACTTTAACACAATAGCATTTATGTATCAAAACATATCTAAAGGTACAGTAAAGCTTTGCTATGAAAGATAAAGTATGCTACATCTATGTAGGGCACTTACTATGAATGAGATTGCAGGGGAAGCTACTCAGGGGGAACCAATGTGGGAGAGATGAGTGAATGAGAGGTCCTAGGCCATACTGAACAACTTTAGAATTTAAAACTGTACAATTCAACTGCACTACATTTATCAGAGTATATTTTTCTTTCTTCATTAATATATTAATCTGAGCTAGTTGTAACTTTTATAGCTATAAACATTTAAATTTTTGACTGATTTGTAATGAGTCTGTTTAAAATAAAAATACATTCAAATACAAAATCATTCTCTTTCTCTGAATCTTTATTCAATAAGCTGTTTCTAAGTATAAGATACTCCATTTTTTATGTTTAAACTGCTTAGTTGAAAAGTGACACACAAACATACCTAGCCTAAACCTACGTGGTGCCAGGATCATGAGTTTAACTTTGTTCCACCTCCACACCTTGTCCCACTGGAAGGTTTCAGGATAATAGAGTTCACACGGTTGCCTCTCCTACCATAATGCCTTCCTCTGGAATATCTCCTGAGGGATTTGCTGGGACTCTTCTTGTGGGCATGTTACTCTTTCCAGAAATATATTTATGGTTGTTTGCTTGGCTTATACATTTTTCATTATAAATTTGTTTTTAAGCAGATAAAACACCATTAGCATTCCTCTCTATTAATGAAGACTCTTCAGTTTTGGGGTTCATGTTTTCAAACTTTTGAAACAACAAGGCGCTAATTAAGGTCAGCAAATGCTTTTACTAAATGATTCATTGAAAATCTTTTGAATATTCTTTTTTCTTCTCTTGTAGCTTTCTCTTTTACAGCTATGCTTTCCTGTCGTACTTCCATCAACTCCTCAGCAGTCAATAGCTCCAGAAATATCTCTAGGAGCTCCTCACTGGAATCTTCATCTACACCCGGGTTATAATTGCTTGACATCCCAACCACGATTTTGTTGATATTTTTCAACTTCTTTATCCTTGGCAAATTCCTTGAAATCATAAATCAAGCTCTAGAGTGATTTCTTCCAAGATGTCATTTATACTCCTTGATGACCTCACTCCAAGGTCAAGTGATGTTCACAGTACAGTCACAACTGTCCTGTCCTAACATCCAGATCCATCAGCATCTTCTTCAGTTGTAAGAGTAGCCTGGGCAAAGGCCCTCACCACCTAATAGGATTTAAAATCTACAACTCCTTGATTCATTGATTAGATCAAAGAGATAGTTTTCACAAGGAAGAACAACCAGATTAATACTGAGATGGAGAATATGCTAGAGCACTATTATCAGGGAGCAAAGGCTTAAAAGATTTCTAACCTTTCATTTAGTATTTTCCCATTTTGATGACACAGCAACTCAGGAAGGCATGCATTAAGGAGAAGATACTTATTCATGATTTATTATTGCTCCTATACTACATTGGCAATGTATACTGACTTGCTTGAAGGCTACACAGCGCTCACTGTGCCAGACCCAAATCATTTCAAGTGTCTTTATGTCTGATATAAATTCCTAAGTAGCTTCTTCCACTTTGGTTTTGTTCTTCAAGATCACAACAATGGTGGAATGGGATATACCTGACTGGTAATCAATAACCATCACTGATTTTCTGTCTTCATTGCCTTTAATCACCTGTAGATTTGTTTCTAGGTCCATCATTCAACATAGGTTTTATATATGTAGGATACATGATAAGCAAAACAACAACAGCTTATTTAAATGCAGAAAAAATGATCCAATCAAGAGATGTAGTAAATATGAGATATAGCTTACTGTTTTATAGTAAACTTTAAAAAAAAAAGAATTAAAATTCTGAAATAAAGATAAAAATATAGTATAGTAAATATGTAAGACAGTAACAAATTAATTTTTGTCACTACTTAGTATTATATACTATACATAATTATATATCCTACACTTCCACAACTGTCAGCAAGGTAGGTTTGGTTTTTACCAGACAGCATGACCTAAATTTCATTATGATGTTGCAATAGCTGTGATGTCACCAAATAATAGAAAATTTTCAGGTCTATTATAATCTTATAGGTCAATCATTATATATGTACTCTGTCACTGACCAAAATTTCATTATGTGTGCATTGCTGTAGTTATATTTGTAATTCAAGATATACGTCATTTCATACAAATTAAGTAGTATAAGAACAAAGAGGGCTAGGAGAGAACCTTAAACATAATAACAAAGAAGAATAATGTAGTGTAGAAAGTTGTGCCAGCAAAGGACAATAAGAAGAAATTGTTAAAGATATTGGAAGACTGTTGTCTCTGTAAATTACAAAGAGAGGCCCCTTTTAAGCCTGTCTTATATAAGAAGACTTACATAAAGGAGTTATATAAGAAGATAACTCATTTGTGAAACTCCTACCCCTCAAGCTGATGGTGTGAGTATAGTGGGACCTTTTTGGAGCCCTGGTGAATGGTATTAATATCCCTATAGAGGAAGCTCCAAAACTTGCTTTGTCTTTTCTGCAATGTGAACACACAGCAAGAATAAGCCATTTATTACCCAGGAGATTGTACCACACTAGAAACTGAATTTGCAAGTGCTTTGATATTGGATTTTTAAACTATCAGAAATGTGAGAAATAAATTTGTCTACTACCAAGTTTATAATACTTTGTTATAATAGCCTAACTTGATCAAGACAAACACATTGAAGGGTTGTGTACTGAGATACTGATAATTGAGGAAAGTGTAATTTAGGGTGTATAAAGAGAAAATAATCTTATTAATTGAGGTAATAAACTAAAAATTTAATGATTGGGATCTAAATTGGCTCATATCTTAAAAACCATTAAAAAACTTGATATTGAGTACAGTCTCTGATTCATATAAGTGTGACTTGAAACTTTCATTCAATGTATAATTCATTTTTTAAAAATACCACTTAACTCTGAAACTTTACCTCTAAGGATTGTTTAAATTGATCCACATGAATTTTGGTAGTCTGTATTTTTATGTTTTTTTGTGATTTTTCATCTTTGACCATCAGGTTATTTAGTAAATAATGCATTATATAATGTTCACATATTTATCATTCATTTAAAAAATTATGGAGTTTATTGGTACATTTAGGTATACCTTATGATCACATTCATCATTGATAATTTGTGCCTGTACCTGATATACCCTGATTGTCATTTTTTCCCATTCCCCTGGCCTCTCTTCAAACCCTCCACCCCACCCACCCCCAATACTTAAGCTTTGCTTCTAAATAGGACACACGTGTAAATACTAAATCATTTCTGTGCTCTGAGAAGTGGAAGGTGTAAATGAGGACCGAATTGTGTAATAGATATTGTGAAATAGGAAGAAATGTTTAAAGCAAAAGGGCAATGGGGAAGGGGGGGAGGAATGAAGGGAAAGAAAAAAATTGAAAGTAAGAAGGATATACCTATTATACATTTATAATTACTGCATTGTGGATTTTGGAAGATATGAATGACTTGCCTATAAGTAACACATTTAAAATGACAAAAATTATTTTTAAAAGAATATAAAAATTCACAATAAAAGCACGAGTTTATTTAAAATCATCATTAGCTCAGTTTGTTTGGACACTTTATTTCTTTAACTCTTAACATTTAGGCTTAGCATTAGAAAATAAGGAAGGCTAAAAGAGTAAAAAAAAAATTTAAAACTACAAATAAACCACATTGAATGTTAAAAGTAACAAATTCGGAAATCAGCTAGAAAAACCCAGTAAATATGTGTATGAAGACACTCAGAGTAATATTAAATAATGACAAGATCTTGACCCAAGTTCCTAGAATTTGGCAGAAAAGAGCTGACTTTTTTTTTTTTTTTGGTGGCTAAAACAACAGAAATTTATTTTATTACAGTTCTGGAAGTCTGAGATCAAGATAGTGGCATGGCTTGTTTTTTTTTGCCACTTCTCTCCTTGGCTTACATACCATCCCTTCTCTGTGTTTTCACATGGCCTTCTTTCAGTATGCACATGTGTGATGTGTCTTTCTCTTTTTATAAGAACACTAGCCCATGGGTTTAGAGCACACCCATATGATCTCAATTAGCCTTAATTGCCTCATAAAAGGCTCTCTCTTAGAATACAATTCACATGCTAATATAAGGAGTTAGGACTTCAAAAGTATGAATTAGGAGGAGAATCTCTTCATAAGGAAGAGATTTTCTTTTTTTTCATTAAGTTTATTGGTACATTTTAGGTATAAAATACAGCTACATTCATCATTGGGATCTTGTACCTTTACAAGATGTGTCTTGGTTGTTATTTTTTCCCTATTTCCCTGCCCTCCCTTCACCCCTTCCACTGTTCCCTATTTACAAAGACTTCATTTCCATTTTTTTCCTTTTCTCATATTTTTTCTTTTCCCTTCTTCTCTTTCCCCTACCCCTCCCACTTCCCCTACCCCTTTAGACCTTTTTTTCCTATTTCACATTATCAATTATACATTTTGATCATTATTTACACTTCTAGTTTTTCACACCAGGAAAACTATTTGGTATTTACACATATATGTCCTATTTATTTCACTTGAGATTATGGCCTCAATGTGCATCCACTTAGCTATAAATGTCTTTAGCGTCTCATCCTTTATGGCTGAGTAGTACTCCATTTTATTAAAAATAACACATTTTCTTTATCCAATCTCCAGTTGATGGGCATTTGTGCTGTTTCCAAGTTTTAGCTATTACTAACTGTGCCTCTATAAACATGGGTGAGCATATATCACTGTGGTATGATTCTTTTAATTCTCTTGGGAAGATACCCAGAAGGGAATAGCTGGGTCAAATGGGACTTCCAATCATAGCTGTTTGAGGTATCTCCATATTGATTTCCACAGTGGTTATACCAGTTTGCACTCCCATCAACAATGAAGAGGGGTTCCTTTCTTCCCACAACCCTGCCAGCACTTGTTATTTGTTGATTTCATGGTAGCAGCCATACTTTCTGGGGTGAGGTGGAATCTCAGTGTTGTTTTCACCTGCATCTCTTGAATGACCAGTGATGTTGAACATTTTTTCATATGTTCTTTGCTGCTTTTACTTCTTTCTCTCAGAAACGTCTGTTCACTTCAGATGCCCATTTTTGAATTGGGTCTTTATATTTGGGGGGTCTGATTTTTTTGAGTTCATGTATTCTAATTAGTAGTCCTTTGTCTGAGGAACAGCTGGTAAAAATTTTTTCCAACATTTCAGGCTGTCTCTTAACTCTGTTGGTGGTTTCTCTTGCAGTGCAGCTTTTTAATAAGATGAGATCCCAGTTGTTGATTTTTTGTGCTAGTTCCTGTGCTACTGAGGATTTGTTCATAAAGTCCTTTCCTATGTCAGTGTCTTCAAAAGTTCTACCTAACTTGTCTTCGAGCAAGTTTAGTGTTTCTGTTTTAATATTTAGAACTTTAATCCACTTAGATTTTAGTTTAGTGCATGGTGAAAGATAGGGGTCTAGTTTTAATCTTTGACATGTTGAAATCCAGTTTTTCCAGCACTATGTTTTAAAGAGGTTATCTTTCCTCCAATGAGAATGGTTGGCTCTTTTGTCAAAAATGAGGTGGCTGAGTATGTCTGGAGTTATTTCTGTATCTTCTAGTCTATTCCACTCATCCTTGGGTCTGTTTCTTTGCCAGTACCATGCTGTTTTTATGACAGTGGCTTTGTACTGTAATTTCAACTTGGAGAGTGTGATATCCCCTGCCCTGTTTCTGATGCCTAGAGTTGCTTTTGCTATTCTAGGTTTCTTCTGGTTCCAAATAAATTTTTGGATTGTTTTCTCTAGATCTGTGAAATACACTATTGGGATTTCAATCGGGATTGCATTGAATCTGTATAGCAGCTTTGGAAGTATGGCTATTTTCACTATATCGGTTCTTTCTACCAAAGAACAAGGGATGTCTTTCCATTTTCTTATATCCTCTTCAATCTCTTTTTAAAAAGTGCTGTAGTTCTCAATGTAGAGGTCTTTTGCTTCTTTTCTTAAATTGATTCCTAGATATTTCATTTTTTGGATGCTACTGTAAAAGGAATTGTTTCCCGAATTTCTCTCTGTGAGACTGTTATTTGTGTACAAGAAGGCTACTGATTTTTGAGTGTTTACCTTGTATCAGCTACACTACTATATCTGTCAATTAAGTCTAGAAGTCTTTTGGTGGAGTTTTATGGATCTTCAATGTAGACTCTCATATCATTAGCAAATAATGATAGTTTAACTTCTTTCTTTCCTATCTTTATTCCTTTTATTTCTTTCTCTTGTCTAATTTCTGTGGCTAATGTTTCCAAACCTATATTGAACAGGAGTGGTGATAGTGGACATCCTTGTCTTCTTCCTGATTTTAGCATGAAGGTTTTCAGTTTTCAACCATTCAGTATGATGTTGGCTGTTGGTTTTTCATAGATAGCCTTTATCAAGTTGAGATAAAGACCCTCTATTCCAATTTTCTGCAGAGTTTTTATAGTGAATGGGTGTTAAATTTTATTGAATGCTTTTTCTGCATCTATGATGCAGAATATGGTTTCTGATCTTTGACTCTGTTAATATAGTGTATTAGATTTATTGATTTTCGAATGTTGAAGCATCCTTACATCCCTGGGATAAATCTGACTTGGTCAGGGTGTATGATCTTGATGACCCTCTGTATTCTGTTTGCCATTATCTTGTTGAGGATTTTTGCATCTATGTTCATTAGGGAGATTGGTCTGTAGTTCTCTTTTGAGTTGTTTCTTTCCCTGGTTTTGGAATCAAAGTAACAGTTGCTTCCAGGAATAAATTTGGAAGTATTGCCTCTCTTTCAATTTAACTGAAAAGTTTAAAGAGTAGTGGCCATAGTTCTTCTCTAAATGTGTTGTAGAATTCAGCTGTGAAGCCATCAGGACCTGGGCTTTTCTTTGTTGGTAAATTTTTAATTTCATTTTCAATTTCACTGATTATAATTAGGATTTTTAGAATTTTTATATCTTCTTCGTTCAACTTGGGTAATTCATATGTATCTAGAAATCTGTCCATTTCTTCTGTTTTTCCATTTTATTAGAGTACAGGTTCTCTATGTAGGTATTGACGGTCCTCTGGAATTCTGCTGGATCTGTTGTGACTTCACCTTTTTCATTCCTAATTGCATGGATTTGAGCCTTTTCTTTCCTTTTTCACAAGGTTCCTAAGAGTTTATCGATTTTATTTATTCTTTCAAAACACCAACTGTTTGATTTGTTTATTCTTTGTATCATCCTCTTAGTCTCCATTGCATTGAATTCTGCTTTGATCTTTACAATTTCCTCCCATGTATGAGCTTTGGGTTTGTCTTGCTCTTCTTTTTCTAGGAGCTTAAGATTCAGCATCAGGTTGTTTATTTGAATTCACTTTGTTTTCCTAGTGTGGGCATTCACTGCTATGAATTTCCCTTGTAGAACTGCTTTCATTGTGTCCCATAGATTTCTGTATGTTGTACTGGCAGTATCATTTATTTGCAAAAGCTGTCTAATTTCTTCTTTAATTTCCTCTGTGACCCATTGGTTGTTCAGGAGAGTGTTATTCAATTTGCATGTGCTTATGAAATTCTTGCAGTTTCTTATGCTATTCATGTCCAGTTTAATTGAAATATGGTCTGATAATATACACGGGATAACTTCAATTTCTTTGCATGTACTTAAACATGTTCTATGAACTAGTATGTGGTCTATTTTAGAGAATGGGCTGTGTATAGCTGAAAAGAATGTGTATTCTTATTTTGTGGGGTGGAACACTCTGTAGATGTCTAATAAGTCCATTTGTTCAAAAACTTGGCTCACTTCTAGTATTTTGTTGTTGATATTTTGTCTAGATGAGTTTATTTGTGACAGTGGGGTATTGAGGTCCCCTACTACAATTATATTAGTGCTTATTTGGTTTTTCATGTCTCTTAACATTTGTTTTGTATAGTTGGGGGCATTAGTATTTGGTGCATATATATTTATGGTTGTCATCTCTTCCTCGTGGATTATTCCCTTTACAAGGATGTAGTGACCTTCTTTGATTTTCTTAATTAGTTTTGGTTTGAAATTTACTTTGTTTGTAAATAAGATAGCTACCCCTGCTTTCTTCTGGGTTCCTGTTGCATGGAAAACTGTTTTCCATCCTTTTACTTTCAGTATATGAGGGTTTTTTTCAAATAGTTGAGTTTCTTATGTACAGCATATTGTTGGATTTTGCTTCTTAATCCATTCTGGCAGTCTGTTTCTTTTGATTGGTGAGTTGAGGCCATTAATATTGATGGTTATAACTGATAGGTATTGACTTTTCATTGTCATGTTATTTTCCTGTTTTTGGATCTTTATTTTTTCTCCCTCTCCTTTGAATTTCTTGCTTTGCCAGTTGGATTTGCTCTGTTGGGCCTCATGGAGTTGTGACCTTCATTGTCTTTTTCTAGGATATTTTTTAGAATTGTTTGGAGTGCTGGTTTGGTATTCATGAAGTTTCTTAGGTGTTCTTTGTCATGGAAGTATCTTATTTCCCCATCAATTCTGAAAGATAGTTTTGCAGGATACATCAGTCTAGGTTGGAGGTTGCTTTCTTTTAGGGCTTGAAATACTTCACCCCAGGCTCTCCTTGATTTGATGGTTTGTGTTGAAAAGTCTACTGTGATTCTGATGGGCTTTCCTTTGCATGTGATTTGTTTCTTTTCTCTAACTACTTGTAGTATTTTATTTTTCGGTTGGGTTTCTGGGATCTTGATTATTATATGTCTAGGTGTAGATTTTTTTTTTTTTATCATGGCTAGTTGGAGTCCTATATGCCTCACTTATCTGTAAGTCAAATTGTTTTTCTCTGTTTAGGAAGTTTTCTGTCATTAATTCTGTGAACAGTTTTTTTTTAATGTCATTTGTACTTTCTCCTGCTTTTTCATGGACTCCTGTCACTCTTATGTTATTCTTTTTTGAGTCATCTAGGAGCTCTGGGATTGATTTCTCATCGTCCCTTACTATTTTTAAGAGATGTCTCTTATCATGGTCACTGACCGCCATCCTCTCTTCCATATCTGATATTCTGTCTTCAGATTGCCTCAGTCTGCTGTGTATACTTTCAATAGAGGTTTTAATCTCCTGGATATCTGTTTGAATCTGTTTCATGGATTCCATTTCTTTCCTATGTTGGGTGTTCTTGATTTCCATTTCTTTCCTATGCTGGGCATTAATGACTTCCATCATGGTCCTGAACTCATCTATTTTTTTTAATCTGTTTCTATTCTAGAGTCTCTAATCATGTCTTTCATTTTGCTCACCATCTCTGTAGTTAACTGGGAAATTATTTCTGTTTTGACTTTTTCTAGAGCCTCATTCATCTGTTTTTGTACTTCCTGTGTTATCAGTTCAGGGTGTCCAGGTCATTGATTATCAGACTTTTCCACCTCATTTCCCCCAGAGTTTGCCCTTGGTGAGCTGGAAGTCTGCAATTGTGCCTTGCTTAAATGTCTTCTCATTTCTATTTTTGTTGTTGGTACTGTCCTTGGTTTAGTTCCTGGGTTGATATTGCTTATTGTAGGTATCTTTGTTGCTTGTATTTAGAACCATTATGTAATGATTGCTTCTCAGATATGTCTTCCAGATATATCTGGTCTTGAAGTTTTGAGTCTCTAATGACTCTGGGGCAATCTCATTTTCATTATACCTTAAGGATAACTGATCAGATAGAGCACAACACCTTAGCCCAAGTGATACAATCAGTGATAACAATAGTATAAAGTACAGCTTAAAAAGTGACAACTTGTGGTAGTTACTAATCTATCACCTTTAACTGTATGAATTAAATCAAAATTGAGTACCAGCCCAAAATATGTTTATAGTGAATAAACTCTTCAATATAGCAACTTTACCCTTTGGAATGGGGACTTAGAAGAAGCTGGGGAGGGAGGGATAGATATGTAGAAGGATAGGGAAAGGTTAGAAGTGAGGCCAGAGGACACAGAAAGATCATCCAAACTCTAAGGAACTGTTGAAGACAAGAGGAAAAGACAGACTGAAAGAACAAAGACAAGCACAGAACAATCTATCAGCAATAGGGAAGCTAGAAACTGTATTCTCTTTCCTTTGAAACTAATGACAATTGAGAGAAGGAAAAAGAGAAGAAAAGGAAAAGAAAGAAGAAATCCAAATTAGGGCAGGAACAGGAACAAAAACAGGGATGAAGAACAATGTGGCAGAGTGAGAAAGTGATAGAGAAAGAAAAGAAAAAAAAGAAAAAAAATTGAAAAGACTAGAAGAAAAATATCTAAAATTAAAAATTAAAAATAAGAGAAAAAAATTGAAGGGCCTTCTTTGGGGTATGTCTGCTGTCACAATAGAAAATGTGGGCAGCAGTATGCAGATCCAAGTCAATTCATCTTAGCAATCCAGGAGCAGACCCCTGAGATTCAGGCTGATTTCTGGCTGCAAGGCCCAAGTTGAGCTCCCTGACCTCCTGTGTGCTTGAATTCTGCAAGGTTCTACTGCAGGTTCCAGCTGCCCTTCCCCTGAAGATAGTCCAGGTTCTGATGGGAGGTGGTGATCCCTCCAACTTAGCAATTACGGTGGTCTGGTGTGCCTTTATTGTAGAACTTCCCTTCACTTTTCCAGTGGGCTTCAACATTCATCAAGGAGCCTGAGAGAGGCCCTCCTTCTCTTGTTCATTACTGCTCTATCCTCTGGAGCCTAGGACAATGGCCTTTATGACCCTCTGTGCCTCTGTAGTGTGGATCCAGGTACCAGGAGGCCAGGGGTGGGGGGGGGGTGAGGGGCGTGCACTGGGGTGGTGCTGCAGGCACCTTACTGGTGTGCCCCTGGCTGGGAGCCCACAAGGGGGTGGTGAAGCCTGAAGACTCTGAGCATTTTTTTTCAAGTGTGGAGGGAAACTATTCAGACCCCAAGGCCACTGCACTTGTCCAGGTGGTGCCCTTCCAGAGGAGTGGCTGGCAGAGAGCTTTACTTGACCTTGTCCTTGGAGCACAGGTTGTTGGTGTGGCCACACTTCTCATGGCAATTGAAGGCACAGGGGTGCACATGGGCATAGCACTTGAGGTAGATCATCTTGTTGCAGTTGTACTTCTGGGAAAGCTGGCACAGGGACAACTCGATGATCCCACCTTGCAGGTGAAGCACCAGGTGCAGGTTGGACTCTTTCTGGATGTTGAAGTCAGAGAAGGTGCTGCAGTCCTCCGTCTTTTTGTTAGCAAATATCAGATGTTGCTGGTCAGAGGGGATGCCGTCCTTGTCTTGGATTTTGGCTTTAACATTCTCAATGGTGTTACTGGGCTTCACCTCAAGGGTGATGGTCTTGCCCGTCAGGGTCTTCACGAAGATCTACATCTCTACATCTGCCACTCAGCTGTCTTACCGAAGAGAAAGAGGGCAATGGAACTGGAAACCATCAGTTCACCACTGAGAGCACCTGTGCCAGGAAAGATCTGACTTTTAAATTAAACATTTATTCCAGAGCTATGACACACAATAAAAACAAATTGACAGTGTTTTGGAAGAAATCATATTACATTTTCCAGATTTTTAAATAATTTTGCTTCTACACAAGGCAATAGACTAAAGATACCAAATAATCATTTTTGTTAAAAAACAAAGTTGTATATTGCATATGTGTTGAGCTAATGCTTTTTTTAAGATGTTGATTTTCTTAAATTTGCTTTTAAAAGTGAAATCTAAGTTTGAATGGCAAATAAATATTCATCACTTCTCAGGTCAAATACAACCCAACTGGACCTACTGGTTAGAGATGATTTGAAATTAATAATTCAGGAAAGGCCTGAAGATATCAATGGGTAGTTGGGGAGATTCACTTTTAAATTATGATACAGTGTAAAAATATGTGCAAATCATAAATGAACAGAGCTGTGGGAATTTTCACAAAATAAAGGTATTTGGGAAGCCAGTTACCCAATTAATAAATAGAACAATATCAGCATCCAGGAGCCTGTTAAAATCAGTGCTGCTTATATAAAATATCTATATTTGTTGATTCCCATTTGCACGGTATTTTTAATTTTATTAGTACATGTTTGCAGTACATGCCATTTACAATCAAAATGGGGGGTGGTTACAAGTACACACTACAACTTCTTTTTTCAATCCTGTTCACATTTTCCCCCTCTTCTCCCTCTTCTATTTCTCCTATCCTGATTTTCATTCTTGTTGATATTATTAATCTTAGATCATGTTGTGGCATATAATGTTTGTGTTCATTGAGGTTATTAGGTTCTTCACTCTACAAATTGATTCTTTTGCTATACAGAAGCTTTGTAGTCTTATATAATCCCATTTATTGATTCTTGCTATCATTTTGGGGAAAATAAACTTTAAAAACTATTGGTGTTGTATTGAGGGCTTGGCTGAAAGAATGATGTTTAAAAGGTAAGATAGGCTTGTAGGGCAAAAGCATATAGGACCTGAAATCTACAGTTAAAAACTAAGAAGGGATCCATGGGGCAAAAGCATGTAGGTGCTGAACTGAAAGTCCCCAAAACAGCAGGAGTTCATATTGGGGAAGAATGCTAGGTTTGGCCTTGTCCTTTCCACTGTCTGACAAACTGCTTAAATTAACCTAAAAAATGTCACATAACAGACTTCCTTTTTACTTGACAGCCAAGCTGTTTTTCTTCTTGTGTGTCCTTGGAATAAAAGCCAGAGAGTTATCAGTTCAAGACCACTCCCTGGAGACACCCTCACACTGAGTGCTCTTGTTAGGAGAGTTACTCTGGGCTTTTTGGTGTTCTGTCCATGTCTCATCTCCAAGTAATTTTTTCATCCTCTTGCCACCACAGTCATACACTGCTATAAGTGGTTTCTCTTTTGAGATTCAACCATGAAACAACCTATACCCTTGACTTAGGAACTCAATTTGTTTCCTTGTTGTTACTCAAGTTGACTGTAAGTCAAGACTATTTTTCCCATAAGAAATAATGGAAATACCCATAATGCTATCTGAATCTCCCAAAACATCCCTTAACTAAACTTTTCATAATAAAAAAGGATTGTATAATGTGCATAATTTACCAGAAACACTAATATTTTTCCTAGTGCATTCACCAAAAATTTAAAAAATATGCGTAGTTTACCATAATCAACAACTTCATACTGTACTCACCATTCAAATTGACACCTTTGTCTTGAAGGAAGGGAGGTTAAAATGGAAGGTGGTTATTGTTTGGAAAGAGAGTCCCCTTCCATAAGAACATCGGAAATTGGGCTCTCTGGTGTCCTTTCTCTCCTTGGGAGAGTCTGTAGCACACTAGTACCCACTTCTGCACAGTAGGTCTCAACCTTTTCAGAACTAAAATCTGGTCTAAGGTTGTCTGTTGTGTCTTCTTTAATACTGTTCTGAAGTATGACATAACATTGTCATTAAGTAGGTGAATTCAATGATTGGCTTTTCCTCTGGGTGGGTCTTTATGAATGTTTATAGGTCTGTCCATTTTTTCGGGATTTCCTTTACTTCAGAAGAACTTTGCTGCATTGATTGTTGATACTCTCTCTCCTCTACAGAAAGTTCCTTATCTGCCATTCTCTGTTGCTCAGCAAGAAGTTGCTGAAGTTCCCCTGTAGACAATTCCTCTGAGTGTTCTTCCAACATTTCCTCAACATCACCCTTGTCTACCTGCAAAAGTCTTTGAACTCTGCTATAGTGACAGTGTGTGTCATCAACCATAAGGTCATTTGAAGGCTCAAGCTCCTCTACACAGCCTTCAAATTCTCTCTTACGTATAATTTTAGGCCACATTTTCTTCCAGGCAGATCTCAATGCCCTTATAAAGACACTGGCCCAGGATTTCTCAATTAATCCCACACAGGAAAGGATGTTTCAGTCTTCCTTCCAGAAGTCTCTAAGAGTTAAATATGTATCTGAGACCATGTGGAAACACTTCAGGGTCAGTTCTTTGGTGTATACCTTCTGGTTTTTGTTTTTGTATTTTTTTGTACTGGGAATTAAACTCAGAACTTTGCATTTGTGAGGCAGGTGCAGTGTCACTGAGCTAAATGTCCAGCCCTGGAGTATTGCTTTTTAAAGTTAGCTATAACCTGCTGTTCCACAGGCTGCAGTAGAGGAGATGTATTAGGTGGGAGGAACTCAACTGAGAGCCATGGGAATTTTTCAGCCAATTCTTCCAAATCTTGTGGGTGAGCAGCACTGTGGATGATGAGGAGAACCTTGAGTGGCAAACCTTTGTCCTATAGATATTTTGTAACAGAAGGACAGAAAGCCTCCCTGATCCACTCAAGAAAAAGTATGCTTGTTACTCAGGCTTTTGTTTTAAGTCTCCACATGACCCCTAGCCTATTCTTCATGACTTTATGTTTTCTGAACACTCCAGGGGTCTCAGAGTGATAAACCAAGAGAAGATTTGTCTTGGAGTTACCACTCACATTAGCACATAGCAGCTTCCATTCAGGTTGTAACTCAAAACTTAGGGCATAAGTTAAAACTAAAATTCTGGTCATAACCCAAGTTGTTCACATGTGAGGCTGGTTGTAACTCAAGGTTCCACAGTATCTGCAGATCAGTGTGGAGGACCAACCTTCCAAAGCCTTGAAAAGGAACAAGAATATCCTACTTCTCATCCCAGTCATGGGACATAGGCAGCCATGGAATTGCCTGGCATGTCTACAGCAAGGTTTGGTTTATCAGCCCCGAGAGCTTTTAACTGTCCAATTACTAAGTGAATGGAGCCAGTGTGCTTGCTTTTCTTTTTGCTCTTTTACTTTTACTTCTTCTGCTTTGCATACAGTATGGGTGAAACTTTATCCAAGAAGGAAAAATCAATGTAAACTTTTTACAGTGTCTTTTAAATATATCTCAATGTAAAGTTTCTGAGCCCCAACTCATTAAACTCCTAATAGTTATTCACCAAAAATGCCCTTGGTTTCTGCTGGAGGGTAACTTGGAGATGGAGGACTAGGCATAGGTGGGTCAAAAACTGAGACAGTCATTTGATCCCATGAAAGTTGCACACCTTCCTAATGGCATCTTTGCAGGATTCCCATTGGAGGAGGCTTCATTTAAAAAAACCACTTCCTCTTCTCAGTTTCTTCTGAAATCCCCTTCCTGACTCCTCCACCTCCAGAAAATCCTTAACCCTCAGAACTTGAGTTCTCTATGGAGAAATGCTTAAAAGAAGCTTGGGAGAAAGATGGAGAAATGCATGCTTGTCTTGTTCCTAGAGGAAGTCAGGGGCCTCCACATGATAGCTTCTCTTATGTGGTATTGAAAGAATTTAGAAAAAGCATTTCTGACAGTGGACTGCAGAAACCATTTACAAAAATAATTGTAGAGGCAATAGGACATGTTTATGAGATGACACCGTGGAACTTGAGGGTCCTCATGAAAACAGTGCTTACTACTGCACTCCTCTGAATCATGGCTAATCAAAAAAATTTTACAGGCTTTATTGAATCAAGGGCAGATATAACTACTTTTGCAAATAAAAACTGGCCTCTTTCCTGGCAGACAACTTCTTCCATGAGTATTTCGGGATTTGGTTGTTCTAAAACCCTGCACCAATCAAGTTCCCTTTAACCTGCATCAGCCTGGAGAAGGACCACCATACATCCCTTTGCTCTTGATCTACTGGCCACTCTCTTCGGCAGAGATTTGCTTTTGTAGTGAGATGTTTACATTATCACTTCCAAGCCAAATTTATCATGACAGCTACTGCCATCCTCCAGCCACTCAAGCTTCAGTGGGTCCCAGTACTGCTGGTTTGGGTGGAGAAGTAGCCTCCAAAAGGGTGAGGTACTTAAACAGCCCCACCTATTGGTGGAAGAGCAACTGCGTGCTCACCTTACTGAGCCCTCTTGTAGTACCTGAAACACTCCTATGTTCTGCATACCAAATAAATAAATAAATAAATGGGGGCTACTATATAACCTCCATCAGATAAATGTCCTCATAGTCTCTATAGGTCCCCTACAACCCCAAATTCCTAATCCTGCTTTTATCCCTGAAACTTACCATCTTTTTTTTTTTGTTTTTAATTTTTCTTTTGGTACTGGGGATTGAACTCGGGTCCTTGTGCTTGTGCAGCAGGCAGTGAAACCACTGAGCTAAATCTCCGGCCCCCCATCTTATAATTATAGATTTTAAAGATTGTTTCTTTAATGTCTCACTCGATGAGAAAGAGAAATTTGACTTTTCCCTTCCTGGCATTAGTTATGAGTCCCCCTTACATAGATATCAATGGAAGGATCTTCCCCAGAGTACGGCAAATAGCCCCAAGTGTCAGGCAAGCTTTCATGAATCATTCTTTAAAACTTTCATAATCTGATGCCCTTATTTATCAGTACATGACTGATATTCTGCTTGCTTTCCCTGATTCAATCATTCTCTCTAAACTCTACACTCACTTCATTTCTTATACTGGGCTGTTGGCCTGCAAATTGCTCCCCCAAAATTCCAAAAATCTATACCCTGGGAATATTTAAGGTATATCATTGCACACACAAAACAAACAAACAAACAAATAAACAAAAAACTATCCAACCCTAATGCTTATCTCCTAATAGTCTCTCTAAACTTACTCGAAATATATTACAACTGCTGGGGCACCTTAACTGGCTTCACGCATCAATGGGAATCCTCACTTATAGTTTGAAAACTCTTTTTGACATTCTCAAGGGATTCCTGGCCCCCTTTCTTCTCGAATCCTCTCCCCTCAAGCAAAGATAGAGTTAAAACAAATTGAAGCCTGGTTATGTACTAGACATCTCACTCAGATAGGCTTACAGAAACCTATATATCTCATTATCCTCAATATGCCACATAGCCCAGTGAGTCTCTTAGGTCAATTCCTTCCCTCTTTGCAAGTTGTGGAATGGATTTTTCAAACTCACCATACTAAAAAGAAGCTTTGTACTCAGTTTAAACAGAGAATCATGTTAATAGAACAGTGATGACACCATTGCCAAATGCTCATGGGTAGAGACCCTGACATACTTAATCTAGGCTTTAGAAAGACTGACTTCCAGACCACTGTTATACATTCTGAATCCATGCACATTGCCATGGCTGAGTTCATGAGAACACTTGAATTTTTCCCTTCCTCCCAATAAAGATCTCCCTGGCCTACAACTATTACCTTTCATTGTCCTCAATCCTCTCACCTACTTTCATTCCCCAGGCATTTACTGTGTATCTGGATGGATCTGGAAAATCTGGAAAAGGTGTTTTCACAAGAAGGGAGGAAAATTCTTGGAAACATTTGTTTTACTATCCAACATTCCTTCACTCAGAAAGCCAACTTGCCACTGCCATAGCCACACTACATTTCCCTGGTCAACCCTTCAGTATTGCTGTTGATTTGGTCTTTGTCTTGGGTACTCTTCCAGTGATTAAAACTGCCTTTATTCATAATGGAAATGATAAGGCCTTGTTTCATATCTTGAGATAGCTGCAAAAACTTCAGGATGAAGCTGTCACTGTTTGTCAGTTTTCACAAGGAACTAAAGCTCTTATTTGTTCCTTTCACATTAAACACAAACAAGCTAGAGAAATCATTTGCACATGTCCAGACTGTCAGAAACAATGAAAATCTACTCTTCAGGCAGAAGTCAATTCTCATGGTTTAAAAGAGAATACAATTTGGCTAATTGACATGACTCATTATGAATGTTTTGGCAAACTTTCACATATCTATGTTTCTGTTAGCCATGTTCTGGTTAAGTATATGCCTCTTTAGAATCCAGTGAAACTATAAAACATGTTTAAACATCATTACCTATACTTATAATTCTCTTTGAGTTTCTAACTATGGCATGTTAAACATGTTACTGGTATACTTCACAATCCCATGGGACAAGCCATTGTGGAATGGACCAGTGGGCATCTCAAAATTTGATTATTAAAGCAAAAAAAAAAAAAGGGAGAATACAGTAGAAAACTTCTGCCACAGGAACAATTATATAAAGCACTATTTAAATTTATAAAATTATGATTCAGATGCCTTCGTAGCAGTGGAAAAACACTTTTTTTTCCACAAAGGAAAGACTGAGACCATTGATTCTTTTTCAATAGCCTTTATTAGGTCCACAATTGTTGAGCCCCATTGAATTGCTCATGTGAGGAAGGCAGTATGCATCTGTTTTGTCACACACAGGCCCTCTGAATTCTTCTGAGGGCTGTGTGTCCTTACTATGTGGCACCAGGCAGGAAGGAATTCTCTCCTGAGCTCCTGAAGCTGGCAATAAAACTTCCCCAAGAAATGAACAGCAAGAGGAAAAGGATGGACCTTTGCACTCTTATGACACATTCTTCAGTGCCCACCTGGGAAGACATTAAGAAACTTACTAATAGAGGCAAGTAAACTCTCTAAATCACAGGTTGGATGGCTTGGAGAGCACCAGAAGGCTCTCTGGACACCCAGTCAACTTAGTTGTGATGCAGGATATTACTCAGTGTGCATTACATCTATCCCATGTGACAGCTCAGATTCCTGGGACGAGGTCCAACACATGTTCCATGGTGCTTTTCACATGGATCGCATAGGAGAGATTACTATTCTCCAGGGCTGATTGCAGGCCCTGGTCTCAAACTTCAAATGGAAGTTCCCAGTATCACCTTAGACAACCTTAATAATAATGTCTACTGTCTCAACTGGCTCTTTAGCCTCAATTTTCATGTCTGGGTACTTATTTCTGTAGGAATAATATTTTTGTTGTGTTTTCTTGAAGTCTTAAAATTCCTCTACAGGCTGTTTTAATGAATATTTTCTGCCAAGGCCATGATTATCTTCCTGTACCAAGCCCAATACCTGTCTACAATATACTCTTCTTCTCCTCCCCAATCTCTAGATCTTAAAATGAGAAAGGGGGATATGTGGAGGTCTTGGCCAGAAGAAGGAATAGCTAAGTTATAAAATGACCTATGGGGCAAATGCAGTAGGGTCTGGAATGTATGGTTAAAGATTAAGAAATGATCTATGGGGCAAAAGCATGTAGGCCCTAGAGTGAATAATTAAAGATTAAGGGAGGATCTATGGGCTACAAGCATGTAGTCTCTGAACTGAAAGTCCTGAAAACAGCAGGAGTTCAGCTTAGGAAAACATGTTAGGTTTGGCCATTGTCCTTTCCACTGTCTACTAAATTGCTTAGATTATCCTAAAATATGTCATTAACACACTTTCTTGTTCCTTGACACCCAAGCTGTTTTTCTGCTTGTATTCCCTTGAAATAAAAGCCAGAGTTCTCAGTTTAGGGCTGCTCCCTGGAGACACTCTCACAAGGTGTGCTTTTGTAGGGACAGTTCCTCTGGGTCTCTTGGTGTTTGGACCAAGTGTCATCTCCAAGTAATCTTTTCATTCTCTATACTCTCAGTTGCACACTGTGACAGCGGGGATGTAGTTTGGTACAGCTAATGTGAAAATCAGCAGGGAGGTTCATCAGCAAACTGAAAAATAACTATCACACCTCTCAGCTATATCTGAAATATATATCCAAAGGAGTTAAAGTAAGCATACTATAGGGATACTTGCACACTCATGTTTATTGCAGCAGAATTCACAGTAGCTAAGATATGTAACCAGTTTAGGTTACATACTAGATGAATTGATAATGAAAATCTCAATGGAATATTATTCATCCATTAAGAAGAATAAAACTATGTCATTTGTAGAGAAATATTTATACTAGTAGGGCTCATAATATTAACTGAAATAAATATCTCATGTTCTTCTTTATATGTGGACTTTGAAAAAATTGACATGAAAATTGAAGACTATTATTAAACAAGAGAAAGTGAATAAAGGTAGGGGAAATTGTGTAAAGGAGGGTATTAAGGGGTGATATAATCAAGACATATTCCATGGAAAATACCACTTTGGAATCCTATATGATGTAAAATTAGTAGGCACTAATAAAATATATTTTTTTAAAAAATATTTTTTCAGACCAGGACTTTTAGGAAGTGATAGTTCACCATTTTTTCTCTGTACTTCTAGTCTCTGTTTTGTGCCACGACATGTTCATAGTTTCCTTTATATATTTAAATGTGATTTTTTTTCATTCTTTCAACAAATTTAAAGTAGCTTAATTCATGTCTTTGTCTAGTAAGTCCAACATATGGGCTTCCTCAGGGATATTTTGAATTACTGTTTATTTTTTTCCTAATAACATTTTTATTAAAAGCTATATCTGTCTAGAATTCTAGCTATCAGATACTTCTTCCCCCTCAAGGTTTGTTTGATACTGTTAGTTTAGTTATATTTCTGACAATGGCTTTATTCTTTCTTATGTGTGGCTATGGAAGTCATTACTCAACTAGTCAATTAATGATTGGAACTTTCCTTTAATTTCTGGAAACAGTATGTTTCCAGTCTTTGTTAAAAGACATGTTTGTATTGTGGGGCTTCCCTTCAGACATTAGGCAGGCAGCTGAATTTCTCCTTCAGGCTTCTCTTTCTCCTTACACTGAGCTTCAGGTCAGTTAGAGGTGGGAGCACAGCATATGTGCAAAGGTGTAGGTTCATCGTACATGCGTGTGACACTCTATATTTCCAGGAATGTGTCAGATCTTTTGAAGTCCCATATGGAGTTCCTGCTTACCAGGTTTTCTTTTTAAGCTTTTGGTTAACCTATTGTTTGGCCCAGATATTACTCATTGCCTTCTCCACCATGGGAGTAAATAATTGCCACTGTTTGTTATTCCAAGGGGAAAGACTATTCCTACTATCAAACTCTGAATCAGTACAAATAAAGACAAGAGTGGTGAGGGAAATCTTCCAGAAAACCACCAGATGTATCACATAATGGCAATTGTTTTGGATTAGAGCTTGAAGGGAGCTCCAATCCTATTATTCTCCTTCCATCAGTTGTCAGACTGCTGATTTTGGCTAAAACCATAGACTTTTGGATTCTCTAGGTACTTTGGAGATAGGGTAGGGATGGGTATAAGCAGGGTCAAAACATCACAAAGATTACATTTATTACTGTGATTCTGCCATTTTTCTTGAATAGATGCACTCTTTTAATTGTTGTAAGCCTTTGCTTATTTTACAGAGTTTTACAAAAGCTTGTTATTGCCAATATTCTCATTGCTTTCTATGGAGGAGAGGGTTTTCAGAGCTCCTTATCCTGGAAATCCTTTGTATGCCTGGTTCCTACCACTTCTGACACTAATGCATATATATATATATATATATATATAATTAATTATAGATGTTTACATATATTAGCTAGTGATAAGTAATTCACCAAGAACAGGAGCTATAGGCCCCTACAGAAAAGGAGAGAAGCAGCAAAGCATAATCTGTAAAAGCATCAGGTTTTATGAGCATTTGTAATAGTGGAGTTGGACAGTTAGAGTTTAGCCAATGTTAAATACAATGTTAAATAACTATAATAGTGGTTGACTTTTCATATGTTATGTGATTTATCACATAACAATAACTTCAGAGTTATTCTTTGTATTATGGCGTAGTGCTACGTTTTTATAGTGTCAAAAATAATGAGAAAATGGAAAAGTCATTTGAAACTAAGGTATTTTCTTTTTTCATAGTTGTTTTTTTTTTTTTTTTGTACTGGGGATTGAACTCAGGACCTTGTGGTTGTGAGGCAGGGATGATGCCACTGAGCTAAATCCATAGCCCAAGATATTTGCCTTTTTAAGTTATCTAGAGAGTGGAAACGGGAGAATCCACATGAGTAAACTTTAGTTTTATTTACAAATTCATGAGAAATATTTTTATTTTGTGAGTAAACTTATTCTCTTACTCCTAAAAACATTGCATTTAGTATATTTTTAATGCAATAACATTTAACCTAGTAACTATATAAAGGAATTGTACTAATAAAAATATGTTGTGTCAAGTTCTGATACTATACTCATCAATATTTGCTCCCAAAGTTACACACTTTTTGTGAAAATTAGTGCATGAAAATGTCTCTTAGCTAGTCATTTTCTGGCTCTTCTAAGGTTTTAGGAAGCAAACAGTCCCATAAGCAACTCCAAATTAGAGATGTCTAACACAAACTTACTGCTTAATAAGGAAGTAGATGACTAATGACTTCTGAGAATCCCCTGGATGAGTGCACTTCACTTTTCCTGTTTTCTAAGATCGAAGTTGTGAAGGAGCTCCGTTATGTAATTGTCAACATATTTTTAAGTCTGAACTATTTGTTTTTCACTCATTTCCCTCCATCCATGTTTATATTATTCAGTGAGATGCCTTCTAATTACTATAGTCAGTACTATCAATCTGGTATATTGTTTCTGCTAAGAAATACAGACTGCATTGAAAAACTCATGTTGGACAAATATAAAATATATCTTTTTTGACTATATTTTGTGATACCTTTCTCCTGTCCTCCAACTCTTTCCCTTCCTTTATTTTTTCTCCATGTTTTCTCCCTATCCTCCATATATCACCATTCTCTATTTTCACTGTTTCCTTAAAGGATCAAACTATCTCTCAGATAGTTTGTTTTTGTTTTTTTCTCTATCTTATTATCACAAGGTGCTAAAACAAGGCACAAGGCAAGAATGCCTGTAAAACTTCAGAAATTGGTCTTTAGAGGATTTCTCCCTTGGTCTCACATTGGAAATGACTGAGGGAAGCATGTCATTTTCTCTTCTCTATCCACTTTAGATCTTGGTCAACCTTAAAGGCCCACAGAGCTTAAGTTTAAAACCTCAAAATCTCCATCCAATTAGTATTTCTGTGAAGCAGCTTTGTCAAGTGCCTCAAAGTCCCTTTATGATGATCTTAGAATTATCTAGAAATCCAAAAGATTCTGATGCTGTGGTTTTTCAGGAAGTGATGAATAGTGTCTATAGGTGTACTGATGTGTGTGTACAGAAGGAAGAGAGGGTTAGCTATTTTGAGGAAGAGCAAAAGCTGAGATTACCGGAACTCTGTTTCTCTCAAGTGGCTAGAGGGACAGTTGTTCTCAACAGGACTCACAAAATAGATTACAGAATAAGAGCACAGCTTTGAAAATTATTGCAAAGGTTCATACAAATCCCATAGTGAACCATGTGCCTGAACCACTCTTACTTCAATATTTAGGATGGAAGATGCTGCTAATTTTTCAGAGAAATGAAACATATCTAACTATATTTAGGTAGCACAAATGCTCAAATAGGTGAGTCACGTGAAACACGCCAAATCAGCCCGATGCAGACAAGCAGCCACCTATTTCCAGACTACAAAGACTCAGAGGACACCAGACCACCAGACCACTGTACTGAGTCCCGCTGCTCCTGGCCCAGAGGTAGGGGCTTCTGAGCAGCCATCCCACTGCTCCTGGTCCAGAGGAAGGGCCCTCCCAGCCAACATCCCTCCTGCTGCTCCCAGCTCAGAGGAAAGGGCTTTTGGGCCACCATTCCTACCACTGCTCCCAGCCCCTGTCCCATCTCTCCCAGCTCAGAGGAGGTAATCCGTGCAGGGGCCAACAGACCCCCTGCCCAGTCAAAATGAGTAAACACATAAATAAGTCTCAAAACCAGATTTCCAGATCACCTACAGCAACCCCAAAGGGAAATGAGATGGAACACTCTGATACTCAACCACCTGG
>NW_004624732.1:10385084-10432318 GCF_000247695.1 Heterocephalus glaber | reverse complement strand
ATGGGTCACAGAGGAAATTAAAGAAGAAATCAGACAGTTCCTTCAATTAAATGACAATGACAATACAACATATCAGAATCTGTGGGACACAATGAAAGCAGTCTTACGAGGGAAATTCATAGCAGTGAATGCGCATGTTAGGAAAATAGAACGAGCCCAATTAAACAACCTGATGCTGAACCTCAAGCTTTCTAGAAAAAGAAGAGCAGGACAACCCCAGAGCTCACACAAGGGAGGAAATTATAAAGATCAGAGAAGAAATCAATGCAATGGAGACTAAGAGAATGTTACAAAAAAATCAATGAAGCCAAGTGTTGGTTCTTTGAAAGAATAAACAGAATTGACAAACACTTAGGCAACTTTATCAGAAAAAGGAAAGAAAAGGCCCAAATCCATGCAATTAGGAATGGAAATGGTGAAATTACAATAGACCCAGCAGAAATCCAGAGGATCACCAATACCTACCTCCAGAATCCATACACCAATAAGATGGACAACACAGAAGAAATGGACAGCTTCCTAGATACATATGAATTACCAAAGTTGAGCAAAGAAGACCTAAAAATTCTGAACAACCCAATATCAATCAATGTAATTGAAATGGTGAAAAATAACTTATCAATTAAGAAAAGCCTGGGCCCTGATGGTTTCACTGCTGAATTCTACAAGACGTTTAGAGAGGAACTACTACCACTACTGTTTAAACTCTTCAATGAAATTGAAAGGGAAACAATACTCCCAAAGTCATTCCTGGAAGCAAGCATCACCTTGATCCCCAAAGCAGAGAAAGACTCAACCGAAAAGGAGAACTATAGGTCAATCTCACTAATGAACATAGATTCAAAAATCCTTAATAAGATACTGGCAAACAGAATGCAGAAGATCATCAAGAAGATCATACACCCTGATCAAGTGGGATTCATCCCAGGGATGCAGGGATTTAAAACTTTGCTACTTTTCTCAGCATTGAGACACGATACCCACAACTTGAAAGAGCAAATGTTAATGTTGGGTCACAGTTTGTAGAGATTTCATTCCACAGTCATGTGACTCCAAGGCAGTGTGGCATGGCAGAAGGCATAGCAGAGGAGAAGCAGCTCATGGCATGGCACTGGGAAGCAGAGAGAGACCGAGGGCAAGGTGGGGGGAGAAGAGGGGTCAGGAGGGGAGGAGTGAGGAGGAAGGGAAGGGAAGGGAAGGGAAGGGAAGGGAAGGGAAGGGAAGGGAAGAGACACAGAGAATAAAAGTGACCACATCTGCAGTGACCTGCCTCATCTGATCAGGCTCCACCTCCCAACATCACATTTAACTATGAACTCATCAGTGGACTAATCCACTGTTTATTATCACACCTCTATGATCCAATCACCTCTCAAAAGCCCTACCCAGGAACACATGAGGCTTTGGGGGGACATCTAGATATAAATTATAGTAATTCTCTTCTCAATTCTATTTTAATTCTTTATGTATTGAATTATAGCATTAGGGTCAATGCTGATTTTTTTCTATGAAATGTAAAATTTGTATAATTTTTCCTCATCATGCATGAAGAAGACAAGGAGGAACATGAGGAAGATGAGAAGAGGAAGAGGAGAAAAAAAGAGAAGAACAATAATTGAAGTTGGAATTACAATATAATTTAGAAGTGTTGATAAGGCTAATGCTGAATTATTTAGAAGATATTATACAAAGCTTAATTTAATGACTAGATAAAATATGTTACTGTTTTATTTATTTCTTGAGTTTGAATAACAGATATTCTCTCATACCATTTTAATATTCTTTCAATTATCTATCTGATCTGTTGCAATACACACTTTAGTCTACATATCATCCAAATAATCATCAAATCTCTTTATTGTTCTTTGAATCAGTGTAGATACAATTGCCCTTAAAAATAAAATATAAAATTATGGGGTAAAAATCTCTACCCAGATAAAAGTCTCATTGAATGTTAATTACTATTGAACATCAGATCTTTATATCCTAATTTTTTACATAGTATGTCTTGTAATAGTTATATAGCCTAAACAGAAGAGTATGGGATGGAGAGTCAGTTTGATTTGGTTAAAATTACTTAAGATGAACTATTGAGTTTATTATACCTTTATTGAGTTTAGTATACCTTTATTCTTATACTTTGATAGAAAAATATTTTTTGTCATATTTTAATCTCTTTGCCTCAATTAAAAAATTTTAAAAGCAGATGAGAAAAGTACACAAATCAGATGTTGGCCAGTGTTCAACAAAGTAGAGTGGTTAGGTGGAAAACTCTGAGTGCAAGCAATAGGTAGGTATATTGTAGTGGAGAAAAAGCATATACTTACCGTCTTTCTACTTTTTATTTTACCATTGTAGTTGTTTTGATATAGTCTCACTGTGTCACTAAAGGCTTCCTGTGTTGAAAGACTGGTCTTCTGTGTAGTGATGCTTCAGAAGTGGTTGGAACCTTTAAAATATGGGGTCTAGTGGGAGGTGACTGGTCATTGATATTGCTGTTTGGAGAATTAAGATTTCAAAGGCTAAAAAAGCCTCTTTTCTTTATATGTTACTCAGTATCAGATATTTCATTAGATTAACATAAAAGGCCTAATTGGACTAATACTATCAGGTAGCGGAAATTCTAAAAATTGGCAATAAGAGTCCTTGAAATACTTATTTCTGCCAAAGTGGAGAACTGTATTCCATATACCTGTATTCCATATACCTTCCCCACTCATCTTTCTTACATCAGCGATCTTGAGGAAGATTCCATTATTATTGTTTATGAAATATTTAGCATACTGTTTTAAAAATGTATTTTTGCTTGGAATTCTGCATATCATAAAAATTTATGTAAAAAGCATTAAAAAATCCAAAGATCTGTTATGAAAATCTCTAGAAAGGCAAAGATTTTCTGATGAGCAATGGTGGAGAGGTTCTTTTTGTACACAGTCTTACCAAGGAATTTCACTCATAAATGTCACCAAGAACTAGAGGATCAGATAAGGACACAGCCCCTTGCCAAGTCAGAACTTTGCAACTATAACTACTTGTGCCTCATAACTACCCTAAAATGCTGTCTCAGATCTGACACATACCCTATATATCATCCCTGGGACGAGTAATTACAGAATCCCGTTCAAGATAAGAGGCTTCAGATTTTTGTGTTTCGACATAATAACTTCTTTTTGTCTTTCTAGAACCATGAGCTAGCAAAGCCTTGGACCAGTACACATAGAAATGGGGCAAATGTGTGATTTTTCCAGATTTCCTTTTTGAACCCACCAAGACAATTAACCATCTTTTGGGCTAATAGTCTGCAAATTAAGGGTGCACTCATTTAATGACTTATGAAGGTAAAGAGGATAAATGAATGTGAAGATTATCTCAGCAATATTCTTTGGCAATAAGATCCTCTCTAGGTTGAATAAATAGTAAGACTGCAAAGGAAGGGGCATCTTTGAGTCTGATCAAAAGAAAACAGTCCCCCAAAACAATTAAACTTGTATATGAGACTCTGAATAAAGACTAGAAATGGTTGCAAGGCAGAGAAAATATAGAACCAACTTTTCATTTCATGTTGCTAATACATAATCTTAATATTAATAGTATGATTCTATGACTTCCTTCACATTCTAGGTCTTTTCTTGGTAGAGTTAAGGACACTGCCAACTATATCTTAAGGTACATAAACTAGGAACACTCTGGAACACAAGTAAAGCAGAGAAAACAAGTTTCAATAGTTTAAGTGAGAATAAGAAAAGTATAAAAACTTAACTTGTGCCCTAGAACTAAAATAAGGCTAAGGAAAAATTTAGCCTTCATCAAGCAGTGATTTCCACATAATCTTTTGACTAGGAAAAACCATGTAGCCCAGAAAATTCAAATAAAAATTTCTTTTTATATATGAGTTCTTTTTATATTCAAGTTTCTAAGTTGTAATCACTCATATTATATAATAATGTGTCAATTGCTCCAGCTCAAACTGTCCAGTAAAACAGGGAAAATGCAGCAAAAAGTTGATGACATAGGAGTATAATGCAAATGATTTTCTTACATAGAAAAAAATTTCAATTTATATTCATGATTCTGTAGACTTCTTTATGGTCTTTACATATAGAGTCTCTTATTTATCTCTCTTATTTTGTTCTCATTGTTATTTTTGAAATATATTCTTATCTTAGGTCAGAGTTTTGGAGCACTGATTTCACAATTATATTTTCCATTCATGGATGGTTGAAAATAAATGCTGATGTAATTTTATATGCTCAATTTTTATTTATGTAAGGTAAAAGGAAATCAATCAATAAACATACTTTTAATATTTCCTCTGGTTTTCCATCTACTCTCTTGGACTATTTCTTTTTTTGTTTTTTTACAAAATAGAACAAGTATTTGAAAAAAAATGCATCATTTATTTTTTAGCCTTTTACCTGTAATTATTATGCTTGCTGAATAGTTTAAAGGTAAAAATCAAAAATAAAATATAACTGAATTATGTTCAATTTTGCCTTGAAAGGTAGATGATATACCAAAAAACAAAATTCAGTGATGAAACATGAAAACAAAATTTTATATTAAGCATGGATTAACAGATAAGAACAGACTATGTATTTTAATATTTTTCTGATTAGAATTATTTTATATGAATGTGAGAAAACTTAATTTATAAGAACTTTATATTATTCATGATTTTTCTCTTAAAACTAACAAATATGCTCTAAAATATTAAAAATAAAAGAAATTGTGTCAATGTTAGATTATAGGCTACTACATCTTCAGTCAAGCTCCAATTTTCATAGTAATAAATATGAGAATATTATCAAGAATTCCTTTTGAGATTACTTGATAACATCAATTATTATCTTCCATTCTTTTCTTTATTTTTCAGAGCTGGGGATTGAACCCCTGAGCTTATACAGGCTAGTCAACTGTGCTATCACTCAACTACACCCCTAGCCCACTCATTTTTAAACTTTAGACAAATTCTGCGGTTTTTAGCTCCATAAAGGTTTGATATTTTTCTATAAACAAGTTCACTTTTGCAATCATAAAACTCTTGCCTGGATTGTCAGTTCATGGTATTGCACCCGTCTTTCCTACCTCCAGTAAATCCTCCTTTTAATTAATTCTACCTATTTATGATATATTTATGTACTAAAATAAGAACTTGTTCAGGTCGGTGTCATATACCTGGAATCCTTGCACTCTGGGAGGCTGAGGCAAGAAAATCACAAGTTTGAGTACAAACTTGGCAATTTATCAACTTAAAGAGTCCCTGCCCCCCAAATTAAACAAAAATGAAGAAGATTCACAATGCAGATCAGTGCAAAGGCCCTGGTTTCAATTCCTAATATTGCTTAAAAAAAAGGAAAGGAGAAAGAGAGAAACAAAGAAAGAAAGAGAAGAGAGAGAGAGAGAAAGAAAGAAAGAAAGACCTGGTATTATCACTGCACATTATTTAATATTATATATTTATTACCCATTTATTTTTTTAAAAAAACTTGGTAATGTGTTTTGTTTTGTTTTTTTCGTACCAGGGATCAAACTCGGGTCCTTGTGCTTGTGCAGCAGGCGGCAAAACCACTGAGCTAAATCACCAGCCCAAAACTTGGTAATGTTACTCTACAAATTATTTAACATGAACACTTAAGTGGAAATGTTTATGTAATTTTATCATTTATGAGAATTACTGCAACTTATGCAAATCTTGAAAATCCATAATTCCTAGAAGTAAAAATACTGATAGCTAATATATCCTTGGATATAAAAATGCCAAATAGTTTACATATAATATATATATACACACACATGTATATATGTATATATATACAAGATATATAGAGAGACCGATAGATAAGCACATACATTAGGTGCTGATAACTATTATTCCTTGCGAATTTGGATTTATTGGCTAAGCAAAATCAATAGCTAATTTTGATTAATAACTCCCACTAATATGAGGTTTTTATTCTATGTTCTGATAACCCAAATGGTCAGCAAATATATGAAAAAAGGTTCAATGTCTCTGACTGTTAGAGAAATGCAAATTAAAACAACACTAAGATTCCATCTCACTCTGGAAAGAATGGCAATCATTAAGAGATCAAACAATAACAAAGGCTGGTGTGGCTGTGGTAAAAGAGAAACCCTCTTTCATTGTTAGTGGGAGTATAAACTAGTGTAACCATTATGGAAATCAGTATGGAGATTTCTGGAAGAACTGAAATTAGAAATTCCATATGAACCATCTATCGCTCTTCTACTTTTCTTTCTCTAAAGAGCTGGAGATATCATACTGCAGCAATATGCATACTAATGTTTATAGTGGCACAGTTTGTAATAACTACATACTGGAAGCAATCTGGAAGCAACAGCAGTCAATTGGATAAAGAAAATGTGGTATCTCTATATAATGGAATATTATCCAGTTATAAAGAAAGACAAATTTGCAACACTTGTAGAAAAATAGATACTCTCGGAAAATATAATCTTGAGTGAAATAGACCAGACACACAAGCTATGGTATCTTTCATTTGAGAGAGGCAAAGTACAAACAAAGAGAATAATAAAAGATGCATAGAAAAAGACAAGTATATGGATCTCTTGCAATAGTAACCAGCAGAAACAAGGGAAAGGGGCAAGGAAGATGGGCAGGGGGCATAATTAGAATAAAGACAGGCCATGAGCAGGAAATAGCCTCAATGAATGTAAACATTATATGCCATAACTTGAGCTAAGATTAATAAGATCAACAAGAATGAAAATTAAGATAGGAAAAACAGAGAAGGAGGTAGGAATGAGGGAGGGAAGGAAAGGGAATTGATAAAAAAGAAACAGGCTGCAGTAAGTACATGTATCCACTCCCCAAGATGACTGTAAACTGGATGTACTGCACACATGTACTAATACACTTTTTTTTTTTTTTTTTGGTACCGGGGATCAAACTCAGGTCCTTGCGTTTGCACAGCAGGCAGCGAAACCACTGAGCTAAATCCCCGGCCCCTGCACTAATAAAATTTTTAAAAGTTAAAAATCAAGAAAGTTTCTTTTACCATGTATTCTCGCTGGCATTTATTGTTTTTATATTCCATTTCAACTTGGGGGTGATGAAATATCACTATAGTTTTAATTTACCTTTCTCTAATGGCTAAAGATGTTGGACATTTTTCAGTGCATTTCTTGACCATTTTCATTTGTATTGAGAAGATTCTGTTTAATTTATTTGTCAATTAAAAGATTGAGATATTTGAATTTTTTTATTTTTTTGAGTCCTTTATGCATTCTAGATATTAATCCTGTGTTGGAAGATTAATTGGCAAAGTTTTTCAACCATTTGTAGGCTGTCTCTTTACTCTGGTAATTATTTTCTTTGCAGTGAAGAAGGTTGTTAAGCTGATGTAGCCCAATTTTTTATTCTTGTTATTATTTCAACTGTTACCGGAGTCCTACTCAGAAAGTCTTTGGCTGTGCCTTTGAATTGCAGCATTTTCCCTGTTTTCTTCTAGCAATTTCAAAGTTTCAGGTCTTGTACCTATATCTTTTAATCTATTTTTGAATTGATTTTAGATTGATCCCTAAAGAGATAGGGATCTAGTTTCAGTCTTCTACATATGTATATTGTTTCCCCACCACAGTTAATTAAGGAGTCTCACAATGTTTCCGAATCCTTTGTCCAGAATCAGCTATGGTTGTGCGTGTTTGTTTCTGTGTACTCTTGTCTATTGTTTCAGTCTATGCATCTGGGGTTTTTTTGCTTAAATTCTTTTATTGGTATCTTTTAGGTATACAATACGTTTACATTTATCACTGGGTGCTTGTACCTGTACGTGATGTGTCTTGGTTCTTATTTTTTCCCCATTACCTGTGCGCCCTTCACCCTTCCATCCTTCCCTACTTACATACTTCGTTTCCATTTTTTTTCTTTTCCCATAATTTTTCCTTTACATTCTTTTCTTTCCCCACCTCCTCCCACCACCCCTACCCCTTTGCTAAATGGATGCATATTGAGGCCATATTTTTAAGTGAAATAAATAAGACAAACATGTGTAAATACCAAATAGTTTCTCTAGTGTGAGGAACTGTGTAAATAAAGATTAAAAGGATTAATAACTAATAATTGATACTTTGAAATATGCATCTGTTTTTGTCCCAGTGTCTTATTGCTTTTGTTACTACGGCCTTATAGTATAATTTAAAACTGAATATTGTGATGCTTCCAAGCTTGGTATTTTTCTTCCAGATTATTTTGCCAATTATTTTTTATTTCCATATGAGTTTAAGCATTATTATACTTCTTCTTCTTCTTCTTTTTCGGTACTGGGGATTGAACTCAGGACCTTATGTTTGCAGGGCAGCTGTGACGCCACTGAGCTAAATCCCCAGCCCTATTTTACTTCATTTTAAAAAGAATATTATTGACTGCAGGGTGTAGTGGTGCACTCCTGTAATCTAGAACTCGGGAGGCTGAGGCAGGAAGATCACTGTGAGTTCAAGGCCAGCCTGGGCTATATAGTGAGTTCAGGGCCAGCCTGAATTACAAAGGGAGACACTGCCTCAAAAAACGAAAAAAAAATGGGCTGGGGATGTAGCTCAGTGGTTTCACCGCCTGCCTCGCAAGTGCAAGGTCCCGAGTTTGATCCCCGGTACCAAAAAAAGCAAAAGAAAGAAAGAAAGAAAGAAAGAAAGAAAGAAAGAAAGAAAGAAAGAAAGAAAGAAAGAAAGAAAGAAAGGAAGGAAGGAAGGAAGGAGGAGGAGGAGGTGATGATCATTGGAACTTTGGTAAGGATTCTATGGAAACTGTAAGTCGCTTTTAATAATAAGACCATTTTAATATTAATTCTCTGATCTAAAAATATGGAAGATATTTCATCAACCTTTGTCTTTTTAAATTTCTTTCTTCAGCGTTCTGTAATTTTTATTGTAAAGATCTTTCATCTCCTCAGTTCATTGTTTCCTCAGAACTTTTATCATGAATGGATGTTAAATTTTCTCACAAGTTTTTTCTGCACCAATTGAGACAATCATGTAATTGTATTCATGTGATGTATTAAATTTATTGATTTGTGGTAAACCAACTTTGCATGCCTACACTGAAACCAACTTGATCATGGTGTATGATCTTTTCAATGTGTTGTTGAATTCTGTTTGCAATAATTCTATTAAGATCTTTGGATCTATGTTGATAGAGGGTCTTTTTCTATAGTTTTTTCAATGCTGTTGTTTTGTCCTGGCCTTGTTTTAGTATTAGAAAGGAACAGTAATTGAAAATAAATTTACCATAGGAGGTGTGACAGAGTTGATCTAGCAATAGTAAGAATCAGTTAATTTGAAGAGAGGCCAGTTGAAATGATCCAGTCTGGGAAAAATTAAATTAAATTAAGAAAAATGAACTGAGCTAGAGACATGTGGGAAACTATCGAGGGTATCAATGTATCCACAGTGGAAATTATAGAATAATAGAGGCACAAATACAGAAATAATATTTAAAGAAATAATGGAGGAATACTTTCAAATTTGAAGACAAATATTAATCTTTATATATAAGAATAGAAACAAAAACTGTGTAAGAAAACCCAAAGACAACTACATCAAGGCCCATAATCCAACTATTTCAAGACTAAGCAATGAATCCCAAGGGCAGCAAAATAGAAGCAATTCATCTTGTGCAAAGTAAACTTAATACGAATAATGCCTCATTTTTCATCAGAAATCATGAAGCTGAGAAGAAAATTATTTAAAGAACTCAAACTAAAAGAAAACCTAAACCAATAATATTATATTTGGCTAAACTGCCCCTCAAAAATGAATGAGGAATTAAAACATTCAGAGATAAATAAATCCTGAAAAAGTGTATTACATGTTGACCTGTCCCACAGAAAATAATAAAGGGAAATCTTCTGGGTAAAATGAAAATAAAACAATTTAAAGCAGCACAAAGTAATAAAGACCACTTATAATTGTAATCTTAGAGGTAAATATTAAATATTAATATAATCTTTGAACATTGTATATACCAAGAATAATCAAGTAGTATCTGTGGGCATACAATCTACAATTTATAATTTGTAGGTGAATAAAAGCACAAATTTGGGGAGAACTAAATAGAAGCAAATATTATATAGACAATTTTAATAAATCTGGTATTTATACAAAAACCAGATTGCTATAACTAAATATGTTAATTTTAACTCCAACAAGACTAATAAAAATATAAATGACAAATAGTATGGTTGAAAAGCAAGAGAAAGAAGATGATACATCAGAAAATATAAATTATCATAACAGAAAAAGTGATTTTCAAATAAAGAAACCAAAGTAACATAAAACATTTGAAAGCAAAGTGGCATATAAATTATTCATCATTAATTACTTTAAATGTAAATTAAAATATCAACTCAAAGCCAGAAAATTTGTAAAATTGGTTGAAGAAAATCTTCCCAAAACTACAACCTGTCTACCAAAAGATACAATTTAGATCAAGGTCAGAAACAATATGAAAGAAGAATAGGAAAAGTTATCATGCAATACTAGACAACAGTCAGCAGAAATAGTGATTCTACTCTCTCAGACAAATAAACAAAATGACAGAGTACCTCAATTTATGTAACATAAAGTGACAGAATCGACGAATTATATGACTCATTAACAGTAGGCGTTTTCAATGTCTCATTTTCAATAATGGGTTAAACAATTAGAAAAAAGAACAACAGGAAGTAGAAAACTTCAATTACACTATAAGCAATTATAGCTGATGTACATGTATCCAACAGCAGAATACATATATTTCTCAGTTGTACAAAAAAGATTTTGCAGTATAGGTCTTATTTAAAATGTCACCAAAGAAGTCAAATGAAGTACAGGTTCTGAAATTGCATGAAGTATGTTTTATGACAGTGTAATTAAATAGAAATAAAACAAAAGAAAATTATAGACATTCACAAGCATGTGGAACTTAACATGCCCCTAAATAATAAATGGGTAAAAAATGAAGAAGATACTTTTTAAAATTCAGAAATGAAAATTAGATATATTTATCAAAATTGTGAAAATGAAAATATTTTAAAAGATTAACGTGAAAAATTACACAATGAAAAATCATATAACCTAAGCAATAAGAGAAATTCTTTGAAAGATGTAATTGCTAGGCTCAATCAAGAAGTATATAATCTGAATAAAATTAATAATTAAAGGTATGATATTAATAGTAAAATCCTCGTATAGATAGAATCAAGGTCTAAACAGCTGAACTTTATGAATTCTTTCTGGAACTTCATATTTGTGTAATTTGGAGGAAGAAAGGAAGGAAGAAGGAAAGGGAGGGGGAAGGGAAGCAAAGTGAAGCAAAGAAAAGAGAAGAGAGAGGGAAGGGTGCAGGGAAAGGAGGGAATATAGGAGAGAGAGAGAGAGAGAGAGAGAGAGAGAGAGAGAGGAAACAACAGAGACTTTGGAAACAACAGAGACTTTCTATTGGTAACTGATATGGTCTCGGGTATCAATCTTCAGGAATACACCCAAATACATAAACAAAAATAAAACTCTTCCAGTAAAGATACAAGATTCAAGATCACACAAAAATCAATTTTGTCACAAGCAATGAACCACTTTAAAATGAAATTAAGAAATCAATGCTACTTACAATAGAATAAAGAATAAAATTCTTAAAAATGAAAATAATAGAATACAAGACTTTTACACTGAAAACTGCAAAACATTGTTGAGGAAACTTGAATAAACAAATTAAACCAGTATTATTCTCTGTATGTGAATTGGAAAACTTAAAAATGTTAAGATAGCAATACTCTCTAAATCAATATACATATTCAATGCAATCTCTACCAGATGCTGAGCTGGTTTCAATGCAGAAACATAGGAGTTATTCATAAAATATAAATTGGACATATCATAGACTAAGCAAAAAAAATGCTGAAAAGAAGAACAAAATTGGAGAACTCAGTTTTAAAATTTAATAAAAAGATACAGAAACTAAAACAATGTATAAGAACTAACATATAGATAACTGAAACTGAATTGATAATCCAGGATGAAATCTATTATTTTGACCAAGTATTTCAAGAGGAGTAAGAATAATCTTTTCAAATGATTCTGACACAACTTGAAATCTAAATAAGAAAGCTCTATGAGTATCTCATGCCATGTTAAAAAAAATCAAAATTGATAAAAGATCTAAATGTAAAAGATAAAGAAAGAAAATTCTTAGAAAAATACGTACAAATTTTAGTGACCTTCATTAGACAATGGTTTCTTAAGTATGGTTCCAAAAATACAGCACCTGAAGAAAATAAACTGAAGCTTATCACAATTAAAACTCCTGTCCTTCAAAAGATATTATCAAGAATTTGAAGGGGTGGGAATTTAGCTCAGTGGCACCACTCCTGCCTTGCAAGTGCAAGGTTCTGAGTTTGACCCCAGGAACAAAAAGAAAAAAAAACAAAAACCAAAAAAAAGAATTTGATAATAAAGCCCACAAAGAAAAAAATCTTTACAAATAATATTCTCTAACTTTGTATTCCAAGTTTATAAAGAACTCTGACAACTCATCATAAAAGTACAAATAACTCAAATGAAAAATAAGCAAAAAATATGAATAAATACTTCTAGAAAGATATAGAAATGAACAATAATACAGTGAAAAATGGTCAACATAGACTTTAAGTTGATTAAATTCAAAACCAAAATTATATTCAACTTCACATACAATAAGAAATCAAAAATGAAAAAGTTTAACACTAAGGACAGAGGCCAGGATGTAGAGTTATCAAAGTTGTTAGAAATGGAAAATAAAACACACTTTAGAAAATAATTTATCAGCTCCTTAAAAAATTAAACAATCCAATATGACACGGTGATTCAACTTGTAGGTGTGTACCCAGGATATATGAAAATGTATATACACATAAAAACTTGCACTTGCAAGTTCAAAACAGTGTGATTTATAAAAGCTGAAATGTGGAAATAACTCCAAAGTCCATCTATTACTTAATTAATAACAAAATACTGCAATATGTGTATTAGTTTATGAAGCTGATTGGCAACAGAGAAAATACGGACTAAATATTTTAGTAAGTTGTGCTGACAAAAAGAACATTCATTTTGTGTAAGGTGAGACTGTAGTTTGCAGGGATCTTGATCGTCTTTCTCTCCCACAAGATATCGATGAAATGTCCATTACTTTGATGATATTATGCTGATTGGACCAAGTGAGCAGGTGGTAGTAACAACCCTGCATTTGCTAGTAAAATATTTGAGAGCCAGAGGATAGGAAATAAATTCAACTAGAATTCAAGGTTCTCCTACCTCAGTGAAATTTCTAAGTCTCCAGTGGTGTGGGGCATGTAGAGATATCCTATATAACCAGAAAGATAAGTTGTTACATCTATCTTTCCCTACAACAACAAAAAAAAGACACAATGCCTAGTGGTCCTGTTTGGACTTTAGACATCTAGGGTCTGGTTTATGGATGGTTCTTCATGTTATGCAAGCACCACCCACAAATGGACAATTGCAGCATCATAGTCCCTTTCCAGGAGGACATTTTCAAAGGACAATGGTGAAAAGAAGTCTTTATAGTGGGCAGAACTTTAGGCAGTGCACTTGGTAGTACATTTTGCCTGGAAGGAAAAATGGCCAAATGTAAGATTGTATACTGATTCATGGACTCTAGCCAATGTTCTGGATGAATGGTCAGAAATTTGGAAGGAACATGACTAGAAAATTGGTGACAAAGATATTTGGGGAAGACATATCCAGATAAAGCTCTTCATGTGGAGAAAGGATGTAAACATATTTGTATCCCATATATCACCAAAAAGTGACCTCAACAGAAGACTTTAACAATCAAGTGGATAAAATGACTCCAGATAGCAGTCAGGCTGAGGCAAGATAAGGCACTTGCTGAAGGCCAAGTGAATACAGAATGGATAATAGAAGAGGGTAGTCCAAAATACAGCTATGGCCCCATGATCAGTTACAGAAGTGAGGATTAGAATAGTTCTTATGCATTGTTAAAATTATGTTCAAGTTATGAAATGTTAGGAGTAAGCACTGTTCAAAAATAGGTGCCAGGGATTTAGCAAGCACAGGATCCTGAGTTTGAGCTCCAGTACAGGGGAAAAAAAAATTCTTTCTGTTCTGAGGAAGGAATCAGTGCATTTTTGTTTGTATGCAGTATAGTTATAAAACATTAGGCTTAATTATGACCTTGTCTTTGTATTTGGAGAACTTGTCTTTGTATTTAAAGAAATGTGTCTGTTTGTCAAATTGAGAAGGGGTGGATTGTGATAGTTAACTGCTTGTGTCAATTTGAATAAGAAATGCCCAGTTAAATTGGATCAGCATAGTTCTGGTGTGGCTGAGGGGATTTAGTGAAGATTTGCTGGGAGATACTGGGTGTGAGTGACAGCAACCAATGGGCTTGTCACCTAAATAGTATAAAAAGCTAAAGAAGGCTTGCTTCTGTTCCTTCAGAGGAGTTCTAGTCTTCACCTTCACATTGGACATTGTCTCCTGGCTTCCAACACAGACTCTTCAACCTTCCATCAGAGACTCTTTGGCCTCCTGATATGTACTTGTCTGGGACACTACAGTGAGCTCCAGAACTTCAACTGGATCCTTTGGATCTCCAGCACACAGATGGAACTTTTGCCCTCTTCCACACCTGACTCTGTGGGTGGCCATTTTAAGCCAAACTTGTAAATACTTACATATTTGTATATCTTGCATTAAATGTTTCTCTAGTGAGCACTGACTGATACACCAGGATATATGGAAATGTATATACACTCAAAAACTTGTACATTGATGTCCAAAGCAGAGTTTCATGAAAAGTGGAAATAATTCCAAAGTTTATCTACTAGTTAAAGAGGAGCAAAATACTGCAAAATATGTATTAGTTTATGAAGCTGATTGGGGGCAAGAAAATATTGAGTAAATATTTTAATAGACTTTAATGACAAAAAGAATATTCAATTTGTGCTAAATGAGACTGTGACTTTTAAGATTTGAAAGAAATATGGGCTTACAAATTGGTACAGGTAGAAAACTGGAACAGGGAATAGGGAAATGTAATCACTATAAATAAATTGGGACAGACTTCCGTGTGGACAACTTAGCTATGAATATTAAAATTCCTAAAACCATTATATCCTCTTATATTTTGACATCCGAAGTGGACATGTTGAGAAAAAATGTATGAACAAAGATAAATTATAGCACTAGGTATGTTATATTAGCCTATAATAAAAAGTACTGTTCCATAACCTTATAGAATATTGTTATATAAATATGACATTATAATCAACTAATATTCGGTAATTATAACTATCTCTTTAGAAGTTATATAGCTATAGTTAATTTTATATGTAGCTATTATATATATGTGTGTGTTTATGTAAATAATTGTGTATATGTGTCAAAAATAAATGGAGTAGTCATTTGCACAGTGAGATTGCATCTTGTTAGAAGACGATATATGTGTATATAAATATTCACATATACAAAGAAAAAGTCAGAAAAGAAAATATCAAAATATATATAACTAATATTGGATCATAAAATATTTTCTTTCTTTTTTTTTTTTTTTTGGTACCAGGGATCGAACTCTGGTCCTTGTGCTTGTGAGGCAGGCGGCAGAACCACTGAGCTAAATCCTCGGCCTAATATTTTCATTTTTCTTCCTGTTGCTCACCAGTATATTTTAAATTTTGTAAAGTGGACATAAATTAGTTCTAATTAAAGATTTAATAGAAATAAAAGTGGCAGGAAATATTTTTATAAAGGCAACTGAAATAAAATATTTCATAATTTCTTAAAAGATACACATAAAATTCAGGTATATAAATGTGAGTAATATAGCAACAATCTTATTTTGTCTGAGAATAATTTCTTTTTTGTACTGGGGGTCAAACTTGGGACCTTGCGCTTGTGAGGCAGGTGGTAGAACCACTGAGCTAATGAGCTAAATCCTCGGCTGAAAATCACATTCTTTTTTTTTCTTTTTTTTTTTGTGGTACTGGGGATTGAACTCAGGACCTTGCACTTGCAAGGCAGGCACAATGCCACTGAACTAAATCCTTGGCCTGAGAATAATTTGTTAGGAGCTCCATCCTTGTCAACAATAAGCAATATATTTCTATATATTGAAATTTATATTCTCAAGCAAGACTGCACAGTTTAATTTAGGAAAACAAAGAAATCAAAGTCAGATGAAAAATACATAATTTGCTATAAAAGGTTATTTTTGCTTTAAATGATAATTTTTCTTTCATTTCCATTAATCTTTTTCTTCTGTTCTTTGCAAAAGAGGCCAGAATGGGGCTGGGGATGTAGCTAATGGAACCTTGCCTGTCTCACAAGTGAAGGTCCTGAGTTCAATACCTGCATCAAAAAAAAAAAAAAAAAAAAAAAGAGGCCAGATTAGGAGTTGTGTTGCTCAAAATGATATAAAATATTTTTTATTACATTCAAATCAGTATGTCTTGAAACAAAGTGGCCCTCCTTTCTTCAGGCCTTAAGTGACATGTTAGTGAATTTGGATTAGGGTCAGGGGCTGCAGGGAATTGTGAAAGAACAACCACAAATATAAAAACTAAAGATAGATATAGATAGATATAGATGTATATAAATTCTTTCCTATCTTGCTCATTGTTTTCAAAGACACCATGTTTATTCTTGGTTTCAAACCTTTGTGAACTACTCCACTCTCAAGCAAACCTCCTCTCAGAATTTTCCTGAGAAATAGAACCAAGAGGAGATAGATATGGAAGCACAGAGATTTCTTGTGAGTTATTGACTCATCCAATTATGGAGAATCAGAGGTCCCAAGCTGTGAATTGGCAAGCTGGAGACTCAATGCCAATGTTGTAGCTCTGTTTTAAGCCTGAAGAGCTCGAAACCAAGATAGCTGATAGCAAGACCCAAGATGGACTAGTGTTTCTATTTCAATCAAAATACAGAAAAAGACCTATGTACCACCTTTGGCACATAGGCAGGAATTTTTGCCTCTTGCTTGTAAAAGGGTCAATGATTTTATTTATGTAAGTCTTTGCCTGACTGGATTTTGGCTACTTACATTAGACAAGATGGCCTCCATCATCACAGATATATTCAGAAAAACATTTGACCAATTATGAATGAGACCATACCACAGCCTAGTTAAGTTGACACGTAAAATTAACCATCATATCTGCTGATTCCCATCCTTCTCTTGAAATATTCATATCTTTCAAAGACATGAATTCATTTCTACATACATATATTCCATCAGCACTTCCTCTGTGACATCTCGGTCTGAACTCTAAGGATCCAGTGCTAAGGAAGATGCAGTTGTCCCTTTCTGAAATGCTGATGGAAATGATTTTAACAAGCAATAATTGCAGAAGACATAAACAAAAACAGGGTCAACATGTTCCAAGTGACAGTGACAAATACTAGATATATTTATAAGGAATAGAAGTTTGACCAAATGTGTTAAAATATAGTATACCAATAGAAGTAGAGAGATTAAAACAAGAGATTTGGGTTACATTGTGGAAGATCATAGTAATTAAGTTGCTCTTTATTTTTGCTGTCATTATTATTAGCATTATTATTATTGATGGAGTGCTATTGATAGCTTTCATCAGCATAGACTAAACAATATGTTGTAAATATCAATGAGTTATTATTTGTAGAAGTATTTAACAGAGGGAATATTGGACGAACAAAGACTAACAAGTGGACTACAGAAATAGACTGCTTCAGAAGTGACATGTGCTTTCAAAAGCCTCAGTAATGGGTAAGAATGGATACTACTTGGGTAAAATTAGTAAGTTGTGGCAATCAATATATTCTAAATGATTGGAGTGATAGAGAGGGAACATTCTATTATGATACTTAAATTACCAAAAGATAACTCTTGTTATAGAACAAAGAAAACAACATGTGTTTTGGTGGGATATAATACTTATACTGAACCATATTAAGTTAGTTGTGCTAGTAGCATGTCCAGGTATACATGAAATCTAATATGAAAGTGGTTGAATATTTTATGACTTTGGTAATCTGTTCCTGTGCAGTTATAAGTTGCAGTTTTTTGCACCAATAATATTTCTTATTTCCCTTGTCAAACTGCCTATCTTTACTTCATGTTTCTGCTCTCTGCTTTCAAGAGAAAAACTCAGGAGATACAGACAGACTAGCCCATGTCAAGCATCCTGGTAATTTACCAACCAAAAATAGTTACTTTTCAGTATAGAATGACTATATACACAGCTGCTGTATTTACAGTGCTGATTTGTCAAGCTGGAATTTAGAAAACTAGAAGTTATCAATGAGGAAAAGATTTGATGTTAGAGGCTGTTATAGGTGTTTCTCAATGCCCATTGTACTATATTATGAAGGTGAACATATTTGATTTTCCTAGATGTGATCCTTGTCATTATAAGCTTGACCCTAATTTATACAAAATTATACATATTTTATGATGCTTTGATAAAAGCTCAATTCATATTTTGGTAATAAATTAACATATTCTTTATCTCAGAGGGTTAACAGTGTTTTCTTCTTTCTATCTTTCATATATATCAGTTTCTTAAGTCTCAGTCTTACATGTGGAAATACAAAATTGAAAATGAAAACTTCATATACAGCATTAATTCAATATTGTAAAAATTATATATATGCATATATAAGGAAATATATCCAAAGAAATATTAAAATTGGTTACCTCTGAGTGGTAAGATTAAGTGTAATTTGAAATTTATTCTTTATCCTTTGTTATATTGTTCAAATTATCCATAATGAGCATGTACTACTGTTATAATCTGAGAAACAAATTTAGTGAAAGTAAAAGGTTATTCATTACATAATACATTTGTGGAATAGAATTCACCTGGCCTTGAAGTCATACAAAATTCTCACCCCAAAGATAGCCCTGACAGAAGTGTATCAGTGCCAACACAGCAACCCCAGACTTTCGTGTAGATTGGAGCCATTGTACAGTCACATTACCCTCCCAATGACCTGCTCAGTCTCTCGTGGCAACTATTGAATTCTGACTGCGGTCATTCCTGTTCATTCTCTTGCCTACTAGCGTAAGTCACTTGGTTGGGCACAGCTTAATTCTTGACTATGGATTTCGTGAACTCCTCTTATAAAATGGTACAATTACTGCAGGTCATGAACATCAAATGCCACTAACACTTCCAGCTGTGACCATGGAATAGCCTCCCAACAGAAGTACAGCAACATGGCAATAATAACATCCCAGCTGTAGCCACAATCACCGAAATCACTGACAGTGTCAATAATGTATAAAACCCCATAGAAACTCAACTATACTTGCCAAAAGGCATTCATCAATTTCACTGCCTTTTATCTACCATTTAAAATGGTCTCGTTTTAGTGTTAGGGTTTTAAAATAAATGACGAGGGTAAATAGGCCCTGGCTGAATTGCTCACTATCTGCTTTGAATTGCTTCTCTAAATGTTGGGGACGTGAGGTTCAACCTTAACCACTCAAGTACATTCTGTAACCACTATATGTTAGGTGATGAGATGTGAACAAAAAGAGTAGAGTGTCCACAGAGGTGAAATTCACTAAGCCTCTTTTCCAGTTTAACTTCATTTGAAATGTTGCAAAGGACATGGTGTGAATACATTGCTCAGCTTTTAGGAAGAACTAAGAGAGTAAAAATGTGGAAAGGCTAGAGAAAAAAAAACAACCCATCTATTTAACTGATGACAGGAAGAATGAATTAACTATCACCACACCTCTATTGTAGTGTTTTTTTGTATTTGGTCAAATATATTGTAAAAAAGACAGAACAGTTGGTTGGAATGTTTGAGCAAACCTAAATGACTATTACTGAATATAGGAAAAATTGCAACAGAAATCAGAATGAGGATATTTTGGAGCATGAAAATTATTGAGTATCATATTTTTGTAATACACTAATTACCATTATTATTATAACCTGAACTTATATATTTATTTTATCATTTTTCCAAATGTACTAGCAAAAGTAATTCCTCACCACAATTCTGATGTTTTATTGTATGCATGCATTACATAGACAGATCACAGACAGGTTAGAATTATATGCCCAATATCACATGACTAGTAAAGCAAAATGAGCATGAGAATATTGAAATTGTATCCTATCTCTTTTTGACTATGTGTCTCTTGTTGTAGAGTGATACATGTCTAACTTCAGAAAACTTGCACTTTGCAATCTCAGATTTTAGGATATGAATGCTTTCAAATGATTCTCCTCTGGAGAGAAGAGTGAAACTTTAGCCTAAGTAGGAAAAATCTAAGTAAAGATCCAGGATAAGACCCTTCCAGAGTGGCAGCAAATAAAAAATAAAGAAAATATACAAAGAAAACACAGTGAATCCATGGGAAATGTGGCCAATTTTTAGCCATTCATTCATTAACTTGTTCTTTCAATAAAAATGTGCTGAGCAATTTAATTTCTAATCAGTGGGTCAATGCTGAGAATTTAGTGGGGAATGAGAATGCTGACAGACTTAGCTTTATAATTAAAAGATGAGATAGAAATTTTAATAATGTATACATGAAAAAATTAGACACATTTCAAAATTTGACAAATGCCACAAAGAATACTGGATTCTCTGATAAAGAATATAGAAAGTATTATTTTAACAGAGTAGTCAAACAATGGACTTATGAGAAGATAGCATTTAAGCCAAAATGAAAGATATTTACCTGAATTGTAAATGTAGTCTTTTCAAGACAGAAAATAAATTTCAATGGGGAATTCTTCTACCTCTTTAATTCTGAACAAAAACAAAACAACAATAGGAAAAACTATCCATTGCCAATAAATGGGACTAAAACTGTGCTTCAACTGAGAGCTTAATACTTTAATTTTATACGAGAAATAGTTTTTCATGCATCCCAGCACCATGTTTTAAATGTGGTACTTCCAGTGGACTGTGTCTTGGGACCTGTCAGTTTGAATATACAATAAAAAAAGAGGATTGTGATTCATTCCCTTGTGCAATTTGTCACTGAATTGCTAAAGACAAAAACGTAAAGTTATTTATTACTCTATAGTTCACAACTCTTCTATATACATGAAAAACCTAATATTTGTAGTGATTTAATCATAAAAGTCTTTATTATAATGTTTTAAAGATAGCATATTCTAGAATTGCCTTGCCCCCAATCTAAAGCTAATATGAGGTAGATTAATTTTATTTTTGGCCTTCCATATTTTCATGTGGTTTTCATATAACAAAGTCTATCATACTACCCAACATTGGCCACTGGCTAACACATGTGGCAGATTCTCAATGTTGCAATAAGCTAGAGAATTATATTTTATTGGAATTGTATAACAATGAAAAAGCTGTCTTTCAAATTCGCAATTTTCCACCCTGGATATTTTCACATAAGGAATGAATGGTCACCCATCAGAGAATAAAGATTACATTCTTCATGCTCTAAAATTCTTACTATAAGTTTTCAACCTAAGATGAGTCTATTTGAAATTCTGACACAGGTTAGGAAAAGAAACAATGAGTTTAAGCAAATATTTGGGCCAACTTTTGAAGACCACATTGATGTAATTTTTTATCTATACTGTAAAATAAGCAAAAATAGTATAACAGTTTTACAGTATGTACAAGTTTTAATTAATAAAAATACAGTATGACTATATAAATTTCATTTTTTGGAGTAACCTGGATGTATATTTGTTTCTGAGATAAGATATGCCAGCAGTCAAGAGCAAAGAAACACAGTCTGTTGGAAAGCAAAAAGACTGACAGTGGGAGGCTTTCATCATTAGCTTTACCATTCACCAGCTCTGCAATACTGTGCATTTCCTTAACCTCTCTAGGCCTCACTTTCTGCACTTAGACAGGAACTGACGAACTTCTAAATTTATTACAGCTATATGATTCTTGAAGGAGTATAGAAGCCTTTAATGATAAGTGAAGAAAATAACTACTATAAAAATTCCATTTTATCTTTGATTTTATATTTTTTTGGTTGTCACATGGTATACTAGATACATAAATGGGTTCTGTAAACATGTCATTTGGATTTGAATTCTTGCTCCCTCACAAATGGGTTGGATTAATTTCTTGGTTTCTCTAAACCTCATTTTCCTGATCTGTACTCTAGAGATAGTGATCAGTACTGAATGCATACACTGTCATGGGAATTAAATGAGTCTCCACATATAAAAATGCTTAAGTAACCGATTTTGACACACATAGTAAATATCCAATAAATATTAGCTATTTTGTCATCTTCTTTAGTATTTAATTTACATTACCTTTGACATCACTTTGGAATAAGAACAATATAGAAATGGAGTCATAAGGATATGCCTTATTGGAAGCATTGTCCTACATAAATGACTGGGCATAAGTGATGATAGTTTATGTAAGGGACTTTAAGGATACTTTTCAAAGTAAGCAATTCAACAGAAAGAATTTTAAAAGTTGGTTGTCTGTGCTTTACTTCATAATTACCTTTATGTAAATATAAAATTTTGAGCTTTTTTCTTTGATCTAGATAATAAATTTCCTTAATTTTGAAAATATACCCCAAAATGAGCTTAAATCTATAGAATAAACTATATATGAAATATAGCACAAAATGTATTGCCAGAAATAAAAGTACTGCATATTTATCTAAATTTGAGTCAATTATTACTTCAAGTTTAATAATTGCTAATGTAAAAGAAAATTATTCCAAAACCCACAATGACTTTGAAATGGACTTTAAATTGTTTTCCACAGTCACATGCCATATTCCCCACAAACACCACATGATTAAATCCTCTAAATAATCCAGCACTTTGAGGTACCTAAAATAGATGCTTAAAAGTGGCAACTTTGTCCAAACACCTTAAATATGTCTTCTTTTATTCTTGCTTCCTTTTCTAACCTGAATCTGGCTGCCAGTGCACATGAAAAAAATTACAAAAGCTTCTCAGTCACTGCGACTCGGGTTCCTTTTGCACTACAGCATTTGTCATTGCCAAAACAGCAGAGTTTAATTAAGTGTTGTGAGCAGCCTAGTGAGAAACACACTTTAAATTAAACCTCTGTACATGCAGCTATTGGTTCTTTACCTCCTGAACAATCAGCAGGGTGTTAGGCATAAATTCTGTCTCTCGAGGGAAACGCAGCTCCACGCACCTCTAGAAATTCATAAATGATCTTGGTTTCTCAGAACCATATCTTATTAAAGCACATTTAATTATTTCTAAGTTTTAAACACCGATAGATGAAGGCGATAATTAATGTGCCTACCACTAAACATTTTATTTACTCTTGATATATTAATGGTATTATCAAGAAAATATGCTACAGTTTCAGGTTTAACAAAATTACATGGCAAATTATCTTTTGATGCATCAAGCAATTGTTAATATAATGGAATAAATTATTTTAACACCTCAGTAGTAATGGATGGGTAAAAGAATATAAGCATTTTAATTTTCAGAATGTTTTTGCAATTATGCATTACAAGGAACACTTAAATCAATGATGCAAGTGTTGGGAGTTTAGAAAAAAAAAGAGCAATTTAGAAGGGCGACTGGTAGTTTCCTTACATGCAAGGGAGATGGTACCAGTGTAACTGGCCTTCTCATAACAGCTAAGTTGTGGCACAATACTCATGTGAAAAGTATTGCTTTTTAAAATTAACCTTTGCTATGTTGAGTTTCACTTAAACTTTCAAATTTAAATTTTTGCTTAAAGTAAAGGGTGATTATTGTGCACATTTTAAATCCCCGTGGCCAAATACTGGCTCATGAAACAATCGTGATGATTTTTTCTCAACTGAGCAGCATCTATCAGAGCAAGTGAATAGTCAAGATAGATGACCGCATCCATAAAAATATTTTTGACTGGTTCAACAACACCACGGGGCAATTTCACACTCTGAAGGACATTCTCAGTGTAGGCCTGCTCTACAAAGATGCAGAAAAGATGAAAAGATAATCTATTATTCACTATAATTAGGCCAAAAATATTTATCTGTTCTACTACTATGTCACATATAAATTATTTTTCATACTTGGAACATTTCAATAAAGTTGGTTCTGGTAAAAATTTTCCATTAATTTGGAATTTTTGTCAGCAACTCTTGAAGAAAAGAAAATGGAAAGAAAGGGAAATATTATCTTTCATGAAATTATTCTTAACTACATTTTCACATAGATTTTTTTTCCTGAAATCTATGTCATACTGTTATATTTCTGTTTTCATTCTGTGTTTTAAAAGTGGGTAAAGTAGATTTCAATTATTATATTTAAATATGCTGAAGGAATGAATACACAGAAGTACTTACCTCAAAGTAGGTTGAAATCTAAAACATTGTAGGATCACACTATTAGTTTGTCTTGTAGAATGTCAGTTGATTTAATTTAATGTATCGAGTAATTTGCACTTGCTCATTTAAATGATTGGGTTTGTATATTTTAATTTACCTTTTTGACAAATACTTAAAAGAGAATATATAAAAATGTAATGATTTTCTGAATGTATGCTGGATGTTATGGGACTGGTGCACTGCCAACTACACTAATACAGTATATGTCCTGGGTGTTAACATAACTGATACATGGTTCACAATAGCACCAAAAAAGCTCAATACATTGACAAACTAATCTTTCTATTTATGTACCACTTCTTTGTAGTCCTCCTGACTATAATCCATGTGGCCACTTCAAATGACGATTTATATTTTCTTCTCCTGTCATTCTTTTCTATTCCTTTTCTGCACCTTTCAGATTCTCCTTTTTTTTCCAGGAAGCCCACTTTTTTTCCTCAAATTAATTTTATTGGTACAATTTAAAATATACGTAATGATCACATTCATCATAAGGATTTTGCACCTGTACATGATATATCTTGATTCCTCTTTTTCTCCAAATCCCCTCCCCCCCTCTTCAACCACCCTCCCCTCCTTATTTACAAAGCTTTGCTTTCATTTTGTACTTCTCAGGAACTCTATCTTATATATTTGGGAGCAGCAGTGAAAAGTCATTTGGCCAAAATATACAAAAAACGGAGTTGGAATATGAATTAAACTTGCTAAATAAAAACAGAATTAATTTAGGAAAGCTGTAGTTCAATTATTCTAATGGGTAATAAATTGCACTAAAAATATTTCCCTTTCACATTCCTAAATTATTTCACTTGCTGGATTTATGCTACTGGTTGGCTCACCAATGAAGGTTTAACTTGTTTTAATAAGCATCCTCTTTAAAAATGAAAATACTGCTGGGTGTGGTGGAACATGCCCTTAAGCTTAGCACTTGGGAGGCTGAGGTAGGAGGATCATTGAGAGTTTGAGGCCAGCCTGAACTACATAGTGAGACCCTGTTTCACAAAACCAGAAAAAAATTGAATAAATAAATAAAAATAAATATATCTGGGAGGGTTTATTGACTCTACTTTTAATATGAATTGAGTCAGTCTGCTTTCTATTAACCTGTTATCTTGTTTGTACTGAAATTAGAAGTTTGGGTGAAGAAAAAGACATAGCCATCAACTCTAAAGTCTATAATGAATGATTTGAAGAATAATTTATAAAGGAGGGGAAAGGTTATTCCTAGCATATTTTCCTAGCACTGGGCCTCAGAAGCTAGATTTTCTGGGTTCAAGTTCTATCTCTACCACATGCTCATTATATAAAAGTAGAAAAGTTAATTATCTGAAATTTTTAAGTAAAATTGAACATTAAGTGAATTAATAAGTATAAAATCTTGGGCACATAAAAAGCTTTAAAAATGATAAGTAATTCTATTCTATCTTGTTGGTGAGAAAATTACCAGGTAATCATTCATTTACACACTTAGGTCAGATGAATTGATTATCGAAATTTTTTAAAATAATAATTTGAGTCAACCTCCAGCCTGGCTCTCAACACAAAATGATCAACATTCCAAGGAGAAGTCTCCACCTAAATTCACTCAGCAATCTCTTCTGCATTCAGCCTCATGCCTGAGTTGATCATCTCTCCCTCTCGACTACTGTATTAACTCCATCTCTTGCCTTTTTTTTCCTTTTTATAATAATGTTCCTCTCGGTTCAAGAGTTTAATGCTGACAATAGAGTTAGAGGAAGCAGAAAAAGAAGCATAAAAATTTGATGGGTTTAGAAATGAAAGATTTTATAAGATTAGAGAAATTCAGAGCTTAAAAGGGAAAATGTGGTCCAAGCCCTGAAACTTCAGCATTTCTGCCTTAAAGAAAACACAAGATTCAGGGTACAATGACCACACAAGTTACTGTAGGGCATGCTTGAGATTCAACCTAGATTTTGAAAAATGTTCAATGATTCAAAACAACCACCAAACTAGTTTATGTTAGCATATAACCAATCTGCTTTTCAGAAATGCCCCAGTTGAGAGGACAATGCCTCACATTTTAATACGGAAAATATTTTAAAGTAACAGCATAAAACAAAAAGAACAAAAAACAAATAAAGGAGTATACAAAGAAATCAATTATTAACTACTTATAAGCTGTTCTTTCTAACTAGAAATCAGTCTAATAATCAGAACCTATTCTTTAGTATGCACCATTATTTTTCTATAGTTTTTACTATTATTTTATAAGATTCTATAACAAAGATCATGCTGAGATAGAAATTTTCTTTTTGCTGTACAATTTATTATTTTATTATGTTTTAAGAAAAAAATTCAAGACCAGAAAATCGTTAATCAATATAAAAGTTAAGAAAAGGAGAGTCTAAAATGCTGGTCACTACTTACTATTACTACATGATCTCCATCCCCTGAAAACCAAAGTGATCAATCCACACATATCTTTGTATTTGAAATCCTATGTAATCAATATATACATTCAAAATATTTTAACAAAAATTAAATGTTAACACATTTTTCACTCTACACCCTGTTATATAAACTCAATATCTCACGTCCACCGTGTACATGATTGCATATAACTTGCATTCATTTACACAGCTCTAGAAAATTTATTCAAATATTTCTATATTTAAAAATGATTTGTTTGAAATCACTGAAAAAAACAAAAACAAAAATAGATCTTTTATTTTATTCTGTATAAAAATATCTAAAGGCATATAAAACTATTGGAGTTCCATTTTTTATTAGTGCTTACTAAATGTACTAAATACTGTACTTCATTGTGGTATTTTCCTACATCCATGTGAGGTATTTGGATCATAGCTATTTCTCTATTTCCCTCTCCCTTCCTTGATCCTTCTCCACTTCTCCAATAATTACCCTTCCACTTTCATGTAGTTTTTCTTATTTTTTTCTTCTGGATTCCACATATGAGAGATAGATAACATGCAGTACTTGTCTATCTGAGTCTAGTTTATTTTACTTATCATGATGATTTTAAGGTCATGATCATATTTCACAATGATCTAATAGAGGTAAGATAGAATGATTGCATTGATGGCTCCAATTCTTTACTTTTACTTTAATCCACTTGGCTCAAGAATTTTCCTCTGGAAAGTACATTATACTGTCTTATTTTTTATGGCTTATTTGTTTAATTGGATAAAGTAGATGTGACAGGGTGCCCTTTCTGAAGCTACTCCTAAAGAAGTTGTGGATGCTTTCATTGGTCCTCATTTGTCCATTTGTATATCTACTTTGTCATGAGAATGTGCCTAGGCTGGCCTACCGGATGATGAGGAAGATACTGCTAAGGAGGATTGTACTAGTCTCTGCAGCTGTCAGCCTACCACTTATATCTGAATATAGGAGCAAATCCATCCTACATCAATAGGGTCATCTGGACACTTTCATTTACTATTGTTGCCACCATCTTTTTTGATTGTTTGTTATACACCATTATTATGGCAATGGATAAATGATACAATGCCTAGAGAATAATTTACTGTTCTCAGGCAAGTAGTGAAGGAATGTGAATAGTAACCCACCAGGTAGATCAGAGGAAGAGCCATGCATTTCAAATAGTCTATATAATAAGTTGAGAGTCATGACAGCACCATATTGTTTTAAATAATGTACATCATGTCTTCATGCATTGAGAAGGTGGAAGGCCTAGATTTATACTAGTGTGAAAAATTATAGAAACTGGATTTTTCACTCAGCCATGGGGTGTAATGAAAAATCTTAAGAATGTAAACAATGATCAGATTTTCAATTTAGAAAACTGAAAATTGTTATTAAAATAAATGAAATTTAAAGTAGGCAGGATTAGCACGGGAGCTAGCAAAAAGAATCAACAACTGGGATCTCATCATATTAAAAAGCTTCAGCACTGCAAGAGAAACTACCAACAGAGCTAAGAAACAACCTACAATGTGGGAAGAAATTTTTAACAGCTGTATCTCAGACAAAGGTCTACTATCGAGAATATATAAAGAACTGGAAAAAATCAGACCCCCAAAATTCAAAGACCCAATGAAAAAATGGGCATCCGAAATGAACAGACATTTCTCAGACAAAGAAGTAAAAACAGCAAATAAATACAGGAAAAAATGTTCAACATCACTGGTCATTTGAGAGATGCAGATGAAAATAACACAGAGATTCCACCTCACCACACAAAGAATGGTTGCTATCAAGAAATCAACCAATAATAAATCCTGGCGGGAGTATGGAGAGAAAGGAACCCTTCTCCATTGTTGGTAGGAGTGTAGACTGGTGCAACCACTGTGGAAATCAGTATGGAGATACCTCAAAGAACTAGGACTACAGGTCCCATTTGACCCAACTATTCCCCTATTGGGAATCTTCCCCAAAGAATTAAAAGAATCATACCACAGAGATATATGTTCATCTATGTTTATAGTGGCACAGTTTGTAATAGCTAAAGCTTGGAAACAGCCCAAGTGCCCATCGACTGGAAACTGGATAAAGAAAATGTGGGTTTTTTTTTTTAATAAAATGGAGTACTACTCAGCCATAAAGAATGAGAAACCAGAGACATTTATAGCTAAATGGATGCATATTGAGGCCATACTTTTAAGTGAAATAAATAGGACACACATGTGTAAATACTGAATAGTGTCTCTAGTGTGAGAAACTGAAAGTGTAAACAAAGATGAAAATTATTAAAATGAATAATTGATAATTTGAAATAGGAAAAGGTCCAAGGGTTTGGGGATGGTGGGAGGAGAAGGGGAAAGGGAAGAAGGGAAAGGAAAAATTATAAGAAAGAAAAAAAAATGGAATCAAAGTCTGTGTAAATAGGGAAGGGTGGAGGGGGTGAAGGGTGCACAGGTAATGGGAGAAAAAATAAGAACTAAGGTACATCATTTTCAGGTACAAATACCCAATGATAAATGTAAATGTATTGTATATCTAAAATGTACAAATAAATAAATAAATAAAGAAGGCAGGAAGAAATTTATCAGTATCTACAACACTGTTGCATACATAGGAAGGGGATGAAGTAAAGAAGTAACAATAGACAGAGAGCTCTACATTGGTACAAGATGTATTAAGAACAAAAAAACTGAAATTTTTATCTGTCAGATAAAAAGTGAGAAAAGTATGAAGAAAAACTTCCTGGTATAATGATAGAAAAAATGGAGAAGGTTGAGCTTTAGAGAAGGGATCTTCTGAATTCTTGAAGTCTAAGGGAACAAACTGGTGTGTCTGGTTTCCAAATACAATGAAAAGTGTGGGCACTTTCAAGTTTACATATCCATTAAGTTTGTAAATCTGGAAAAGGCCAAGGGCACCTGTGATTTGGACATAGATGAGACAGTATATAATTTATACATGTAATAATAGAAATCATTAATTTTGTTGAGATTACTGGAGGAATGGGAGCATAATGGAAATGGTAGTTCAATAAACAAAATAATAGAGAGTTTTCTCCCACAACTTTCAAATACCTGCCCAATTTGTTCATAATAAGCTATCAGGAGACAAAAAGGAGTGAATATTAATAAATGTTTTATCCACCAATAGTAAAAATTGTACTCTGATAACTTCATTATCCTTACATGTCTCCATAATCTCTTTAATGTTGAGAGTATAATTCAAACTTACTCAAATCCAGTGCTTAATCATTTGTCTTCAGCAATCACTGTCAGTTCTTGTTAGGATGGGGCCTGTAACTGTGAAGTAAAGTTACTTGAAAACCACACAAAGCTTCCAATGTACCAATTTCCTTCTATGTAAGTTCTTAAATATTTGGTTAAAAGCTCCTCTTCTTTTACTGAATCCCAAACTTCTCCCTTAGAGCATCTCCTTACTTAGATATAATTATCTCATAGTGTCAAAATGTCTATAACATTTAAAATATTTGAAAACACATTTTCATGCTTCATCATATTTTCCTTCCATGACCTGCACACTGAAGTACTAGCTCAGTATTTTCTAAAACACCAAAAACCTGGTGTTCTCAAGACCACTGGAGGGCTCACCAGGGAAAAGGGTACACAGCAAAAATATAAAGTTTCTATCTATGTACATTAGTAGAAAAATCAGAGGAAGCAACCTAACTGTACAAAATTTGCTTATACTTTCCTAAAGATACTTTTATTTTGTGTGTGAATACTGGGTTTCTAGTAGGTCAGTGGATCTCAATAGAAAGAGACTGTTTAGAAAATCTATGTAGTTGTCATATTGATGGGAAGACAATATTGACATTTGTAATTGAGGACCAGGGACACAGAATAGTCTGTAAAGTTTTGTGTTGCTCAGGGATTTTGCAAATATATACAGAAATAATAAAGATAAAAATTACCTATAATTGGGGATAGTTTGAAGGGACTAGGTCAATGCATATGAGATATTTAGAGAGGTATAACCATTCACTATGATAATGTAATAGAAAATGTTGTATATTTGAGAAACCCACAAAGTTTACATAACATTTTATAGCAAAAAGAGTAGATCTTACTAGGTGAAAATTGTATAAAAAACAGTAGGACGCATAGGAATTCCAGAGAAGCATATAGATAATGAATATAACTGGAGTATAACTGTGTGAAAAATTTCAAGGCAAGGGGTTGGAGAAAAGATCATGACCTAAATAACTTTGGGAATGAATAAAGTTGGGATGGCTAAAGGAAAAAGAAATTGCACGTGTGCATTTTAGTGTAGTCAATATAGGTGTTTCCCACAGTGGTGTATGTTATCAATTCTGATGCTGTTTACATGTATACCAAAAATGAATAAGGAAGTAAATGTATACCAGGTGCTGAGAGCCAGATTTCCCACTATTGTGGAATGTGCCGTAAATAAAGCAATGAAGCCAGAATGATCCACATGGTACACGGTAAGGGATTAGCACCAGAGACATCGACATCACTCTGACCTCATCTTTGGATTAATCTGGAAGCACAGTAATATAAGGGGGATAGTGGTTAGTATAAACAATAAATTTCTTGTTTGGTCATTTGGGAGATCCTAGAAGTAATGCCACACCAGTAGCAATGAGCACATCTCATGGTCTCATGTTGGTTTCTCCTGGCATTTATAGCATAAAAAGAACCAAGGATCCTTAGTGAAAATGTTGACTCTCAGACTGAGCATAAAATATTCAGGATGAGGCTAGAGCAGCTTTTAGTCTCAGAAAGTCAGGAAATGTCCCCAAATAATAAACAGAATGAAGCCAAACTTTACATTGGTGATAGCGTAGCAAAGAGACAGGGTCTCAATGGTCAATGTTTGAAGAATTCAACCAAAATAAAGTAGCACTAGATTACAATCCAAACTATACAGTTAACATACAAGAGTCATACTGATACATATAAATGCCTGGAGAGTTACGTAAATGAAAGAGAAAAGATAAATATCACATGAAGAAGGAAATCATGTAATTTATGTAAATACTCTACCATTAAAGAGAGGGAACATTAATCTGTCCTCTTTAAGTATACTGCATTTTCAGTGACTTCCTTTCGAAGAATACAATGTGGAAAGAGTATAGGGTGAGGGGAAAGAGGATGAATATGTTTATGGTGAAGAAATATAACAAATTCTCTCTTGGCCAATTGATTAAGGTCAATATCATCAGTGGTAAATTATGCTGATAGTATGCAACTTTTGATATGATATATTGTCTCTTCTCAAAAATCTGGAACCTTAACCAAATTATGAGGAAATTCCTGCAAAGAAGCACCCTACAAAATTGATAAAACAAAAACTTTCATGTCATCCAAAATAAAGGAGACCTGAGAAATTCACAGCAGGGAAGAACTTCAGAATATCAGAGTAAATGTGATGTGCTATGATGGAAGAGAAAAATACACAATAAAAATAAGAAAATCCAAATAAATTAGTCTTTAATAATAATGTACCAATATTGGTATATTAATTAAAATAAATATATCCACTGGTGTAAGATATTTCTCTTGTGGAAAATGAATAAAACTATTTATGAAAACTTTTTGTACTTTCTTTTCAATTTTTCTGTAATTCTAAAGCTTTTCGGAAAAATAAAGTCAATTGAAAATACCCAATTTTCGTTACCTCAAACTTCACAATTTTAAATTTAAAACTAGTTTTTTGAAGTTTGAATAATTTCTGATTTATTAATAATGATGGGTACTAAGTACATCCACGAAAGGTTTTGCTGATTTTTTGGAACTTTATCTGAGGTGGTACACCATCTTGTTGAATCACCAATAACTGCTTGTGTTTGATTAGCTAGTGCAAATCACTTGTATCTGCCTATGTTTGATCAGTCAAATTCATGATGATTCTTCACTGTGTACAAAGATTTGAGGATTTCATTACATTGCCCAATGCCTAAGAATACACATATCGAAATGACTATATCTGGCCGGGGATTTAGCTCAGTGGTTTCGCCGCCAGCTGCACAAGCGCGAGGACCCGAGTTCGATCCCCAGTACCAAAAAAAAAGAAATGAAATGAATATATTGAAATGAATATATTTAAATATTATTTAAATGAATTAAATTTATTCAAAATAAATTACTTTGTTTCTCAATATAAAAATTAGTGTATGTGTTGAGGCTACATTCAAGTGAAATAAATAGGACAAACGTGCAAATACTGAATTGTTTCTCTGCTGTGAGAAATTGAAAGTGTAAATAAGGATCAAAATGTGTAATAGATAATGTTAATTAGGAAGGAAAGGTCCAGAGGGGAAGGGAAAGTGGGAAAGTAGGGGCAAGGAAAGAAAGGAAAGGAATAAATATGAGAAAGAGAAAAAATAGACACAAAATTTTTGTAAATAGGGAGGGAAAAAGGGGATAAAGGGATAAAGGGAGGGCAGGGGAATGGGGCAAAAATAAGGACCAAGATATACTATATAAAAGTACAAATAATTAATAATAATTAATGTTAGCATATCTTATACCTAAAATGTACCAATAAAATTAATGAATTAAAAAAGAATTAGTGTATGATATTGATATTTTAAGTACTATATGTTTTGTAGAGAAAATAATATGTGAATTTTATTTGAAACATTTAAGTGAAGTTCTACATTTCAGCTTACTGAGGCATATGCTTAGTAAGAGCAGTGTATAGAATTATTTACTTTCTTAAATTATCAAATTATTTATTTTCAAGAACTCCTCAACATATTTGAACCTGCATTGTATACACGCTTTAGATACCACATGCTATATAGTGGTAGACAATTTTAAATTATTTTAACTAACATGAAAGTCAAGCTAAGCAGGAAGTAGGTTAAGTAACGCCAATTTCAGAAAACAAATATATGATGATGACAGTTTGAATGTGCAAAACAGTCAAATTTGATGTGGCAATCACAGTACAGTATTGTGTTGGCTTATACCATGTTGCTCCTCTTTGGAGGAGATTCATTCTCATCTCCAAACCTTGGAGACAATTTTAAAAGAAGTTTATAATTAGGAAGAACTCTGTGAGATCATCTGGCACAGTGCTTCTTAGTAGGACTATGTATATGAATCCTCTAGAGATGATGGAAAAATTCAGAAGTGGATTTATTTATTCAGAATGGCAGTGCTGCTCAAGTTTCTGCATTTTAAAAAAACTTCTAGGAGACTTCACACCTGCTCAGGCTACAGATCTGTTCATCACACTTGGGGGTGCAAGACCTTTATTTTGTGTGAAATGGGTAGAAGTCTGATGTCAGAGGAGGGAGTTTAGCAGGTTATGCTCATCGTGAGGAAAAATGTCCATTTTATTGGGATCCTGCAGAATCAACGTTGTCAACAATTCATAGAACAAAAGCAAAAGGCTAATATGACAACAGTTTGCAGATCAAGAAGCCAGGACATTTAAGCAAAGGGCTAAATTCAAAATGTCATTTTCTGAGAATAATAAATAGGAAGTGAACAAAGAGACCAACAAGAGAATTTGTACAATAATGTTTCCAAAGAGGAAAGAAAATGTACAAATTGAGGTAGAAACATTAAGACTGGTAAAATCAGATTTGAACCCCATAGCAGGTGACTATGTCCTCAGTACATGTGAAAAGCAATGAAGCTGATAGGGCGCCTACTTGTACATCTGAATGAAACAGACTGCGAGTCCTGAAGGGGTGTCATTGGCAGTGCTGTGTGCAGTTTTGATGTTCATACGCAGAACCACACAGAGGATATGGAAGTGACTGAGAAGAGAATACTCATGGATGGCTCTCACTGAGGAGAAGATGAAGCAGAAAATGTGCTTAAAACCAACCAAGTAAATTGCCAAAAAACATCTAATTTTGTTGGTTTTGCTTTTCCCTCTCCTGAAAACTTCTACCAAGTTGTCCCTTTAAGACTTCCATTAGAACACCACTTTCCGTAATACTCAGTTGGCTCATTCTTCATTTGATGGTATATTATACCTTCAGAGAGGTCTTCTTTAGCTGTCATACCTCAAAGTAGTCTTCTCTTACTCTTTTTCTACTATACTTTATCATTCTTGGTCTAGTGCCTTGTATATATGAGAGTGAGTGTGTGTAGACATCCATACTTGGTTACTTACTTTTTGTTGGCTGTTGTTCATACTTGAATATAAGCTTCATGAAAGCAGGGACACTGTCTGTCTGTTTCACATATCTGCCTTTAAGAAGAGGCTGGTATAGAGAAGTTGCTCAAAAAACTTTGTTCTACTAATAAATGAGTGAAAGTATGTGTGTTTTAATATTCAGCAAGCCATATTACAAATTAATGAGCATATACCTTATTGAAATAACATGCCAAATGGTTATCAGTTTACCAAGAACAAGTTAAAATTTCATATGACATTTGTTTACCTATTTCAAAATAATTATCTGATTCATATTATTTCCATCTATTACCCAAAACAAATTCTTTGGCTCCAGAAAAATGGTTGTAGATGACAATGTTCTAAGAGAAGTCAAATTATAGACAACACGTACATATATTTTTGAAAACCCTTTTTTGAACAAGTGTCTCATATTAGCTTCTCCTGAGCTTAAGAGCTGTACCCTAAATGTAATGCTGAGCTCAGACTTCCTGCTGGGAGCACAGCAAGTGCCCTCTTTGAGAGTGAGGAGGCTGAGAATCACACACCAACAGGAATGAGTGCTTTGAAATTAACTGGTGTTTGGAAATTGACCTGGGAGGTAATAATCTTCTATATCTAACTTGTGATTTATTCTAATTTTAAATTTTTAACACATAGTCTCTGAAACATAGATGACTTCTGCAGTTGTGTAATGCTAGGCCTGCCAACCAAAGATTTTCTAGATTTCTTCCTCAGAAGGGAAATAATTTTGCAGGTTATCCATACAAAGTCCTATAGCATATTCTATATTTTAGAATTTACTAATTATGAAAGAGAAATAATTAATTAATTCTCAAATTGTATCATTAAACCCAGAAAGGAGATGTATGATTTGATTATAATCTTAAACAAATGTAGGCTATTGCAAATATGATTAATAATAAAGATTTTTTAAATGAAAGGTGGAATCTAAAAAATCTAAAATAAAATTTTACTATTTAAAAATATTGAAGTCTATTGCTGCTTATACTCAATCTGGATGGCCATAGCTTTTCAAGATAATACCATGTATTCTCTTATTGTTTGGCAACTTGTTTTCTGAATCTGCCTTCATGCTTGCATCTTTTGGATGGAATAATTCCATCAAGCTCTGAGCTCCAAAATATGAATTTGATCTCTCACACAGGAATGAGTGGATCTTGAGCAGTATGTTGTTAGCCTTTTCCACAGAAATGAAATTCTGTCAATGACTCTAGCTTAGGTTCTTAAAAGGAGACATCACATGTTTGGTCTTCAAAAGGAAGTGATGGGTGAAGAAAAGAAACATAATGTCCAATAACTCTGTTTCCAAAAAAGACAGGTACTGTATTTTCAGAAAATAACCTGTTTCTGTTGCTCCAAATTGCAACCAGGCTTGAGTAGATGAAATAGCTCTATAAATATTATTGTCAAAATCTGTATATTTAGAATCAAGTGATATGTTTTATCAAACTTTTTGTTGATTAGTGTCAGGGTTAGCCAAGATATGTTTTTAAGATAGATTTTTTTCAAATGAGAAGAAATATTTAAATGTTATATTTTTTCACTGGATGATTCTAACTAGCTCTAGTATATCCCAGAATATGGCTTCCATAAGGATCACTATCAAGACAATAAATAATTCTATTAAATAAAAAAGATGAGTTTTCTTTTGCCAAGTAATGAAACAAAACCAATCTGTTTTAAAATCTTATTAATTAAGTTGAGGTAAGAGTAAATTTATTTTCATTAAGTCAAAATAAATGTTTGTAACACAGTCAGTGGAATAAAATTTTCGTGATTCAAATGACTTATTTGATAACACAGACAGAGATGTTTAGGATTCTGTTTTCCAACCACAATTTGTATACCCTTTGTTTAAATTTTTGTATTTAGAATGAGCTATTGAAATACAAGTTAATATTTTGAGTTAAAACTGCTATTATTATGATTACTATGATTATGTTGCTATTTTTCGAAATATTTCTCAAATCCTCAGAATAATCACCAGCTGTTTCAGTTATCTATTGTCATGTAACAAACCACATCAAACATTAGTTAGAACAATAACCATCTATTTCTTCATGAGTTGCATGTTGGGCAGGCTCAGCTGGGTAGACCATTGTTCCTGCTTTTGTCTGGTGGTGTTCAAATGGAAGTCATCCCCTGAGGGTTTCATCAGGACTGTGTGTTTCAGCATGGTCTCATTCATGAGTCTTGGTAAACCTGGGTTGTCAGGTAAAATATGTAGAATCTCCTGCCCAAAACACCAATACCAGGATAGCCTAGATTTCATACAAAGTGACAGCAGTGCTCTAAGATCACAAGCACAGAATTTTGGAGGCCGAGGCTCAGAAGTCACATACAGTTGCCTCCTCCTAATTCCATTGGTCATCGCAAGGCCAGCCCAGAGGCAAAGAGTGAAGAAATAGATTTACTTATTCATGAGAAGACAAAAACAAAATTGTGACCATTTAAAATCTTTCTAATTTCCATTTCTTTTAATAAAAATGTTCAAATACTTTGTTTTGGAAATTTTAAACCCAATAAAAATGAGACAGAATACTATTATTTACTTTTTGTGTAGCTTCTCGTGTTTCACATTCCTTCAACATTAAGAAAAGATGGTGCTCGAGGAGAGTACATGTTGAGTGGAGAATATTTGGGAGAAAGTCAAACTTAAAGATAGTACCTGAATTATAATTAATTAGTTGTATTCTAATCATTTTTGGAGAGGATTAATGAAAAAAATTAATTTTGCAAGGTGCCCATCATATCAAAATGGATTTTAAAGTATCTGGCAATATATTTTACTACTTCATGACATGTTTTAATATGATAAAATGGAAATCTGATTTTAAAGTGCATATGGAAGACCTTGATAAATAATGAATTTTATTGCACCCAAATCTTCTATTAGATGACTCATACAGTTGATATCTGATTTATATTTTGAGAAACACTCATTTAAGAAATATGCCCTCCAAAAAACACTCTCCAGAATTAAAAGTAATATAAAAATGAGTTAAAATGATTGATAGATGATTTGTTGTTTAAAAGATTTCTCTGGTAGTTGAATCTATTTCTATTATGGAAAAGAGAGAGATAAATTTAATATGATTTGTGCATTCCATAGATATTGAGATAAAAGATATTCAAAGTTCTTTCTAGCTTTAAGAAGATGCAATTTAAGGAAGTGACTAAATGAACTGTCTTGTTTCTGAAATATACTATTAACATTTGAATATCCTTAATTAAGTGTTTTTTGAAGGTGAATGCTAAATACATATTTGTAGATTGCAGTTGTATATAACAAGAAACTGAAATTGACTCAAGTTGTGAAAACTCAATTTCTCCTATCATATGGGGCACTAAAAACCAGAAATTTGTCATTTTAAAATTTACGTTATTTGCTGATATTAAGTTATTAGGGAATTTAATGAAATGAAATCTTTAGTTTTGAAGATATAAATTACCTGACCCCCAAAATAACCAAGTTCGAGCAGATGTTATATCCATAAATCCTCCCAATGAGCATAAGAATCAAAACAGCCCTAGTTCAGACCATGTTTGTGACATACCATATGGGCTGTGGCAACTAAGTCCAGAAGTACAAGTGAGGGGATTAAAAAAAATAGAAGTTTTGAATTGGAAATCTTGTAACTTTGATGGTTTTTATATCCTTTGGGCTCCCTGAGCATTATTAAAACATGTTAACTATCCCAGCCTCTGTGTCTATAGTTAAAAAACAAATAGTGGTATTTCTTCTCATTTTTTATTACATTATAATTAATAATTACCCCAACTGAATGCATTGCCGTTCTTATTGTTTTTGGAAATTAAAATGAAATACCATCATTACTCAGAAGTTGTCAACAGTCATCTTTTCTAGTACTGATTTATCTATATAGTGTATATGTAAGTTGATTTTCAAAAAGACTTAATTTTCTATGAAACAGAAACATGAGGTCTCCGTAACTAAAACAGCGAGTGCTTTCATGCACACTAATATATTTAAATGCAGACTTAAATAGGTCATCAGCTCCAGATCTTGCATTTTCATGTTACACATTGAGGATGGCAGTCAAGCTCTTGGAAGACTTGGGGTTAAAAAATACACATAGCCATTTTCATGAACCTTAAACAAACTTGCAGTGGCATTTTTCTTTCAGTTGAGTGACATTTTTCTTTATGTTTCGCCAGTTATATCTGAGTGATCAGACAGCCACTGCACGTGGTACCCCCACCAGGATTATTATCTAGACCAAAGGCCCCAAGCTCATTGTAGTAGGCATGTAATTCTTTACAATGTATGCCACGTTAACTGTGTTGGGTTATCTATTCAACAGCTGACTGAGCTGGGCTCTCAAGCTCTTCTCAACAACCATGTAAGAAGCGATGACAATTGTACTACTTCATAACAGCTGCATGGAACTCTGACACACACTTCACAGCAACCAGTCATCTATATAAACCAATTTCAGGAGCAAAATTGCATGGTGCCTCCACTCTGTTAGAAACACAATGATATCCACTCAGAGCTGATAAATGCACAACATTTCTCTGGAGCTTAAAAGAATAAGTTCCTTGCATCTAAGATTTCTTTCCCACAAATTAAGCCCTTTCTTGTCTTAGCCACTAATTTAGAACTTTACAAAGAACAAGACAACTTAGATTTTGAATATCTGTAAAATAAAGAAACTTCAGTATTAACATTTTGGTCTCCAACTTAATGCTCTTTCATTTTTTCTTTTTTTTGAGTATGTGTGCCAGACTTTCTTAACTGATGATCTGAAGCAGAAAGCAAAAGGAAGAAGTAATTAAGGTTTAAAATACTTAACAATGCCATTGCAATTTGCCAATTAATTACAGTATCTTTTCATAGGATTATACACAATCCACTCCTTATTATTGAGTAAAACATCTACAAGCAACCAGAAAACCATTGTTAAAATGTAAATGTTAACTATTCCATTTTTGGTGACTAATGAAGCTTTGGAGGATCTGTTAATAATTTCAACAGTTTCAAGTAAGATAAAGAGATCATTAATATTTTTAAATACATGCTTGCATTACTAACAGATTTCTGAGTGGGAGTTGAAAGGACATGGGAAAAATTATGGATGTTTCTAGGAAAATGACACAACCACATTTTTTCATGTTGGAAAGAGTGACATAAGTATTTTAGGTATTGAAAACTATGTATACATATGTATTTTCATTTTCTTTATGCTAACAGTTTTCCCGGAAATTAAAGGAATAGGATAGTTGAACTAAAAGAATAACAAATATATTTCACAGGATACATGTTAATAAATCATAATTTTTCAGTAAGCTAGAACTTCATTATAGACAGTTCAGCTTGTTTCTAGTGTTTCAAAGAATTGGAGGGACCTTGTTATTTCACTATTTAATTATGTGATCATGTGATGTAACACTTTTTTGTTGCCATTGACAGTATGTTAATGTATACTTTAAGCCAATTTATAACCTCAGTATTGCTTAATGATACTTTTAAATTATGACAATATTTAGGTGACATGTATTAATTCTAGAAATAGTGTTCCACATAAAGTTTTATTTAAAGGACTTTACTGTTTTAAAATATGTAAAGAAAATTTTCCAATACATAAGATTTAACAAGACTAAGTACTTTTTACAATATATCTAAGTTTTGATTGTGTATTAAATATTATTTTTCATCTTGAATCTTTCTGACTACTACGGTCATCTTCAATAAGAAAATATGAAGGTATCTGGAGCTTAACTGACTCTCCTAGGATGATACAGATAAATAATAGAACAAAGAGAAACAACCTGGCTACGGACAGTAACTCAGAGTTCTAGCCAATATACCATGCTGTCTGTAAGGGATTGTTAATGATGAAAAACTGAAATGTATAAATTTACTCAATATTCAAGTTGAAAAAATAGAACAAACAGTTATTTAGACTTCCCAGTAGCCAGTTTGTTTTCTACCATGACAAACATCACTTTCCCCAAGAACTAAAAATAATTATTTGGAAGGATTACAATTTCATAAAATCCAAGAACAGACAGATAGCTATATCTTTCAAGGAATTCAACCCAAGAATTATGAAATCAGGAAAGGCAGTTACCTACCCTGCCTTCTATCTTTCTGTGGAGATGGGAAAATTTTGCACTATTGTGTACATTTTCTACCACATTAACATTCAGGATATCTAGGGTGGGAGTGGAGAAGTGCAAATGGGGACAAGGTAAGTGAAGGTTTACATCAATAATCAGTCAGAGAGACACACCAACCAATAAGGATTTGCAAAAAGCAAAAGGTAAAGACCAATGACTTGACATTCAAAAGAGCATTTAATGCTTTACATAGATGAATAAGTTATTTGTAAACCCTCTTATCCCCTAGGAAAATGGGATGAACATTTTTTTCCAGTGGCAACCTGATTTTCCCCATTACACCCTCCTCAAAGTGCAATGTAGTCAAAAAGAGTAGCATCTACAGAAGTAGACTGGTATGGTAGTGTGGTAATTATAAAAGGGTAGGTTTCTCTTTACTCTTAATAAAAGTAGTAGTGTTGTGGGTTTTTTTGTTTTTGTTTTTTTTTTGAGAAGATTGAGAATGAAGGGAGTTTGCCTATAGATAAACTGAGAAAATACTGAGAAATTCCGAGAAAAGATTGAGAGAAATATAGTTGGTGAGTGAAAGATTTGGGGAACAAAGCTATACAAAAAGAATGGAAAATGGCATTATTGGTGGCAAAGGCTAGCATTTAGCCCAGGTGGCAAAGATCTGTAGGATGGTCTAATTTACCATCTTTGACAATTTCTGTGTAAGCTGAATCTCAGAAATAATCAAAGACTTGATGAAATAAGTAAACAATTTAGCATTCAAACAGAACATTGTTTAGATAATACTCTGTTATTGAATAGAGCATCCCACAATCTTCCCTATATACACATACATACAGAGCTAAACTGGATTATGAAATTGTTGGCTTGAGAACCATCTGGGAGATTAGTAAAGCACCCAACAGTGTATTTGCGTGAGCCATGCAGGCATGACTTTGGCCATATATTTGGTCACTGGCTCCCTCCTCTCTGATGCTGTTTTCTTGCTTTGATTCCCAGCCACCATTAAGTGAGCAGTTTTGTACCATCATGCCCTACTGGCAAGATACTTATCCTTTGGAGCCAATCGTGGACCTAAACTTCTGAAACTGTGAGCCAAATTAAACCTCTCCTTCTTCAAGATGTATGTATTGAGGACTTTGGCCTAGGGATGGGAAAACTGATCAATGAAGAAAATTGGTACTAGAGAAGTGGGGTTGTTGCTGTGCCTATAGTTGACCATGTGATTCAGAAATCATTGAAACTGATTTGTGGGAGGAATTTGGAAAGTTTTGGAGATGTAGGCTAGAGAAGTTCTAGAATGCTACAAGCAGAGTTTGATAGGTGATTCTGGTTGGAGCGCAGAACATAATTCTGACAAAAATTCACAAAATAAAGTATATCCCAAAATCTAAGGATTTAGATGGGTACTCTATTGGGAATTGGACTAGAGGCCATTACATTTTGGCAAAGAACCTGTCAATATCTTACTATTTCCTGAGAGTCTGCAGAAGGCTAAATTTAAAGGCTATATAGATTAACGGATCTGACAAAGGAAATTTAAAAGTAGCCCAAAATTCAATCTGTGGTATGGGTAGTTCTGGCTGTTTTTAGCCAAAATCATAGTAAGAATCAAAACCAAATTGCAAAGCAGAAAGATTTCAAAAAATTAAATTTTATCTAGAAAGGAACCATGCATAAAGTTGGGGCTAAGGGAAATGTGATTAGTGCCACTGAAAGAGGTTAGTGCCACTGAAAAAGAAACCAAGTACTTTGAAAAGGAACTGTAAGAATAATACCTTGAGGATATCTCAGGATCAGCAAGACCCCCAGTATTGCAGGCTCAAAGGTGCAAAAGTGCAAACCTTTCCTTTGAGAAGTGAGACCCTGAGCCCTGTACTGGAGACACCCTCTGCTCAGCTAACCAGGCAATCAGAGGCACCAGAACTCATGGCCTGAGGGGACTGGATACTGCTTGAACTGGCACACACTTTGGCATTACACACATGATGCTGGTTTTACTGGCGTGAAGAATGCAAGAGTTGTAGGCCAGGAAGGATTCCACCTATATATCAAAGAAAGGTGTGGGACGTCAAGATGTGTGCCCCTCCCTGAGTGGTGACTGTGTGAATCTGTGAGAATAAAGTCAAACTTGCAGTAAAGACACCAGGAAGTCAAAAATGCAGGAACATGGAATGTCACCGAGGAAATCTGCAGGAGCCTAAGAGCAAAGCTAGCTCAGGAGAGATGTCGTGTAGGCTACAACCAGCAAGAAAATAAAGCCAATGCCACCGAACACTTTGGAACTCATATCTCACCACCATGTTCCTCAGAAGTGATTTTTCTCATTCTCCAATCCTAGAAGTGCTTTAGTAAATCTGTCATAGTTAAGCTTAATTATGTCAACTTGATTGGCTTAAGAGCTACCTACCTGATTAGAAAAGCACACTTCTGGCTGTGTCTGTGTGAGTCATGGAGGTGTGACCTTGGGTAATATACTCTGGCCTCTTCCTCTCTGGTTTTGCTGTCTTCCTCTCCTTTCCAGCCACCATGAAGTGATCTGCTTTGTTCCACCACATCCTTCTGTGATGTTCCAATCATGGAGCTAGCTAACCTTACATTAAAACCTCTGGAACTGTGAGGCAAATTAAACATCTATTTTAAATCATGGATATTGGTCATTTTCCCCCACTAATGGAAAAGCTGACTAATATATATATATAGGTGTATATATATATATATATATATATAGGTGTATATATATATATATAGGTGTATATATATATAATACATAAATATACATACATGTATACACATACATCTGTACATATATACATAATTTTCTCTAGACTTTTAAAATCACTATTTTCATTTTTTTAAACTCTTAATTTTTGTCTAAAATATCATTACATTTTATTTTTTTAAGAAATGAAAATTTCTTTTGAAATGCTTTCACTATTTATTCATTTCATCATTTTTTTCTCTACTTTCCAGATTGCTACCAGCTCTAGATTACCTTCAGTTTTAAATCACATCTTTCCTAGCTTTTTCTTAACTTCTGTTTTGTATTTTTATTTTACAAAAATAAGACAAATACTTTATTAAAGTGTTTATTTATTTAACTCATAGCATCATTTTTATTTGCAGTTTGTGTCTCCTTTACATCTCTGCATCACTGATTTCTAGTGTGTTTTTTTTCACCTACCATTTTCCTTTGTTGCTTTTCTCATAATTTTCCTGGTAACAACTTTAATTTCTATAATTTCCTTCTGATTATTGGCCTAAAGATCTGTGTTGCTTTTTCTGTTACCCGTCTTTTAAGAAGTTTTTCCAGGAGAGGCTGTTTGCAGGAGGTTTGTATAGAGAAGGAGGCAAAGGCATGTTACACAATAGCTGAGGTCTACTTTGGAGCATTGGCTTTCTACTTTTACTTTCCCACAGCTTTACAGAAGCATAGTGCAATCGTAACCTTTTCCCCAATGCAGGTTTTCTTTCTCTTCCCCTGCTTTGTTGCCATTCATAATGCTTCTGAATGTATTGTTCTCTGTAAAATTCATTCCTGACAGCCCTGCTGCCTTTGCATGCCACAGTAGTGCTGGCTACCACTGCCAACACACTCCTCCCTTCTGGGATTTTTAGCTGCAGTTTGTAGAATTTCCCCATTGGTGTGAACCACTCTTTTTGGATAACTCTGCTCAGTCACTTTGTGATTTACAATCATTCTTCTTCCGAAAGCATCCTTTTTATATTTAACCATACTTCTTCATAAATTTTAGTCTGAGGTAATAATAATCTAGTTTTGTTGAGAAAGAATATGTTTCTATGCTTTGATTTTATGGTTATATTGCAATTATTCTTTTTAAAAGAGGCAATTTTATTTCTATTTTAGAAGTCCCCTTCTCTTTAATTTTGTAATGTTCTGCTGTTTTTTCCTTTGTTTACATATTTAGCTTTATAATTAGAATTTATTCTAAGAATTTGTGTATCCTGAGACTAATAGTGAATAGACTATACTGGAGGAGATGGGTTGACATGGGATTAAAATTACTGTAGATAATTTACCTGCTAGAGAAAAAAATAATGATGAAAGAAATGTTTCTTTTAGCCCTATAATTAATAATTAAATACATAATATTTACGCCACCTAAATAATGTAAGAAATCCATTACTATTATCTGATTTAGATTATTTATAAGAAACTATTTTAGCTCAGTAGAAAATAAACTTTTGCATATTATGAAGAATTCAAATTCTAATTTTGCAGATATTCTTTAACTCTTTCTTAATCCTAACATATCTCAAAAGGAATATTTACGTGTCTGGGAGAAAAACAACTTCAATTATTTGTTAGAATGGTGAAGTGAAGAAAATCTGCAAAATATTCCTTGTATCTGTGATAAGAGATGCTCAGTGTTATATATTCTAGATTTATTTGGTGGTTAAAAGAGTTTATCTTTGATGTATAACTTTTGTTATCTCTTAGTTATTGATTTTGTACATGACTTTGGAATTCTGGCATGCATTTATGTTATTTAGAATAAGAACTTTTTTTTGTAATAGACTATGTGATAGTTACATATTTCATTTACTCTTAGACATAAAGCAAAAGACAACTTCATTTCATCAAAGAGTTTGAGATATTTTCTAAGCTCCCTAAAAACTCTAAATAGATACATCTCCATGATTCTGAGTAAATCCAATTATTTCCACTAAAAAAGAATATTCCAATTTGGGTTAGAACCATATGGTTCAGATATTAGAGTTTTGGCCCATATATATCTCATAATCCATTCGTCTCCTACCAATGTGTGCTAATTTACATTTCAAAACAGGGTGATATTTTAAAATCCTAAGATATTGCAAAAATAGGGCACAACTGAACCAAACTCTTTCTAAATTAAAAAAAAAGATGGATAATTAAAATGAGCAACACTATGAAGTTTGGATGCAACCAAAGTAATATGATTTTCCTTTCTTAGACCAATATATTCTTTCACACCAAATCATTACCATGTATTGAAATGTTAGAAACCATAAGTCTGCCCAGAAAAGAGCTGCAGAGGCACACAAGCTTCAGCCAGAGGCCCACCATTCCATCAGTAAGTACATGCAGATCCTGAGGCCCAAACCAGAGTGGCTGCAGGTGGATAACAGCCTGGGCTCCACCCCTACTGAGAGGCTCCTGCACACATGCCAAGCCAAAAGCCTGCCCAGAAAAGAACTGCACAGGTGCACAAGTAATACCCAGAGGCTCATCCTGATACCACTGATAAGTGTATAAAGAAGCTAGCCAAAGCCTGTGCAGATAACAGGAACTGGGGTGCACAGACCCCAGGCAAAGTCCCTCCCAGACAACAGCTGAATAGGGGCCCCAGGGAGAGGCATGCCTAGATACCATACCAAGTGTGCACAGGCCCCAGCCAGAAGCCTGCCCAGATAACAAATCAGCTCAGGGATCCAGAAGGCCTGCACTCTGAACACAGGAATTGGTGTACTGGTGAGCAGCAAATAAAAGGCTGCTTGGTGGCTTGCTGAGAATTCAAGACCATTGGGTGAGAAAAAAGTCACCTCAACAAAGGCATAGCAGGCTGCTTCTGCTGAAATGAGAAGACATGTAAATAAATCTCAAAAACAGACTTCCAGATCACCTAAGGCAACCCCAAAGATCAATGAGATGGAATAATCTGATGCTTAACCACCTGGACTCCCTGAACTGCCAACAAAAGAGGACCTGGAAGAAATGAAATCAGAAGTAATTTCTCAGATAACAGAGATTGTGCCCATTAGTACAAGACATGATTAATAAATCTACACCAGACACATATAAAAAATAAAGGAGCTGAGGAACATGATTGAATCCCAACATAGGAAACAAAGGAAATCCATAAAACAGATGCAAACAGATATCCAGGAGATTAAGAACTTCCATTGAAAGTTTATGCAGCAGATAGAGCCAATACGAGGAAAGAATTTCAGATGTAGAAGATAGGATCGCAATTAGTGCCCAGGAAAAGAAAAATTTCTTAAAAATAGTAAGGGACCACAAGAAATAAATCCAACAGCTGCTAGACGATGCAAAGAAGAACATAAGACTGTTTAGAGTCAATGAAGAAACAGGAGAGAGTGCAGATGACATTAAAAACTATTCACAGAAGTAATGGCAAAAACCTTCCCAAATAGGGGAAAAGAACTTGACATTGAGATAAGTGAGGCATATAGGACTCCAACTAGCCTTGATCAAAAAAAAAAA
>NW_004624732.1:10287134-10384664 GCF_000247695.1 Heterocephalus glaber | reverse complement strand
TCACCAATCAAAAGAAATAGACTGGCAGAATGGGTCAAGAAGCAAGATCCTACAATATGCTGCATACAAGAAACACACTTAATTCAAAAAGAAACACATAGACTGAAAGTTAAAGGGTGGAAAACAATACTCTATGTGACAGGAACCTCCCAAAAAGCAGGAGTAGCTATTCTCTTTGCAGATCAAGTGGATTTCAAACCAACATTGATTAAGAGAGACAAAGAAGGACACTACATCCTTGTAAACAGAACAATCCTAGAAGAAGAGACGACAATCATAAACATATATGCACCAAACACTAGTGTGCCAAATATATAAAACAAATACATGAAAAATTATATAAGCACTAATACAATAGTAGTGGGGGACCTCAATATACTACTGTCACAAAGAGATAGATCAACTAGACAAAAAATAAACAACAAAATACTAGAACTCAATCAAGCTCTTGAACAAATGAACTTAACAGATGTTTACAGAGTGTTACAACTCTCAAAATCAGAATACACATTATTTTCAACTGCACATGGTTTGTCCTCTGAAATATACCTCATACTCACCATAGAACATGTTTAAGTAAGTGCAAAGGAGTTCAACCTATCCCTTGTATATTATCAGACCATAGTGGAATGAAACTGGAGATCAATAGCAAAAGAAACTGCAAGAATTTCATAAACACATGGAAATTGAACAACCCACTTCTGAACCACCAATGGGTCACAGTTCCTACAATTAAATGACAATGCCAGTACAACATATCAGAATCTATGGAACACAATGAAAGTAGTCTTATGAGAGAAATTCATAGCAGTGAATACTCACATTATGAAAACAGAGTGAGGTTAATTACATAAGCTGATGCTGAACCTCAAGTTTCTAGAAAAAGAATAGCAGGACAAATCCAAAGCTCATACAAAGGAGGAAATTATAAAATCAGGACAGAAATCAATACAATGGAGGCTAAGAGAACAATACAAAAAATCAATGAAGCCAAGAGTTGGTTCTTTGAAAGAATAAACAAAATTGACAAACTCTTAACCAACCTCATCAAAAAAAAAGGAAAGGAAAGGCCCAAATCCATGAAAGTTGGAATGAAACGTGTGAAATCACAATAGACCCAGCAGAAATCCAGAGGATCATCAATACCGGCTTTGAGAACCTATACGCCAATAAGATGGAAAACACAGAAGTAATGAACAGATTCCTAGATACATATGAATACCAAAGTTGAACGAAGAAGACCTAAAAATTCTAAACGAGCCAATATCAACCAATGAAATTGAAAATGTAATTAAAAACTTACCAAATATGGAAAACTCGGGTCTTGATGACATCACTGCTGAATTCTACAAGACATTTAGAGAGGAATTACTGCCCCTACTGTTTAAACTCTTCAATGAAATTGAAAGGGAGGCAATACTCCCAAATTCATTCCTGGAAGCAAGCATCACCTTGATCCCCAAAGCAGAGAAAGACCCAAGTGAAAAGGAGAACTATAGGTCAATCTCACTAATGAACATCAATGTAAAAATACTTAATATGATACTAGCAAATAGAATGTAGATGATCAACAGGAGGATTATACAAGCTGACCAAATAGGATTCATCCCAGGGATGCAGGGATGGTTCAACATACGCAAATCAATCAATGTAATACACTATATCAATAGAACCAAGGACAAAAACTATACGATCATCTCAATAGATGCCGAAAAAGCATTTTAAAAAATCCAACATGCATTTATGATAAAAACTCGACAAAATATTGGAATGGATGGAATCTACCTCAATCTGATAAAAGCCATCTATGAAAAACCAACAGCCAATATCACACTAAATGGTCAAAAACTGAAATCCTTTACACTAAAATCTGGAACAAGACAAGGATGTCCACTATCACCACTCCTGTTCAGTATAGTCTTGGAAACACTAGCCACAGCAATTAGACAAGAGAAAGAAATAAAAGGAATAAAGATAGGAAAGGAAGAAGTGAAACTGTCATTATTTACAGATGACATGATACTCAATACAGAAGACCCTAAGACCTCCACCAAAATATTTCTAGACTTAACCAAATTCAGTAAAGTAGCTAGATACAAGGTCAACACACAAAAGTGAATAGACTTTATGTACACAAAAACACATACTCACTGAGAGAAATGGAACAATAAATTCCTTTCAAAATTACATCCAAAAAATTGAAATACCTAGGAGTCAACCTAAAGAAAGAAAACAAAGACCTCTCTACCCTGAAAACTACAATATGCTGAAAAAAGAGATAGAAGATGATACCAGAAAATTTAATGGCATCCCTTGCTCCTGAGTAAAAAGAATCAACATAGTGAAAATGGCCATATTTCCAAATCTGCTATATAGATTTAATGCAACCCCAAATGAAATCCCAGCAGCATACTTCACATACCTGGAGAAAACAATCCAAAAATTCATGTGGAACAAGATGAGACCTAGAATACCAAAAGCAATTTTAAGCAATAAAAACAAAGTAGAGAATATAACAATCTCCAACTTGAAACTATACTAAAAAGCTATTGTGATAAAAACTGCATGGTATTTGCAAAGAAATAGACTGAGGACCAGTGGAACAGACTAGAAGATGCAGAAACAATGCCAGACACACTCAGCCATCTCCTATAAAGGAGTCAAACACTTTCACTGGAGAAAAGATAGCCTCTTTAATGAATGGTGCTGGACAAACTTGGTTTCAACTTGCCAAAGATTAAAACTAGACCTATATCTCTCACCATGCACTAAACTGAAATTGAAATGGATTAAAGATCTAAATATTAAAACAGAAACACTGAACTGGCTGGAATAGAGGTTAGGTAGAACTTTTGAAGACATTGGTGTAGGCAAAAGTTTTATGAACAAAACCTCAGTTGCCCATGAACTAGAACAAACAATCAACAAGTGGGATCTCTTCTTACTAAAAAGCTTCTGCACAGCAAGAGAAACCACCAACAGTGTGAAGAGACGACTGACAAAGCTCTACTATCTAAAATATATAAAGAACTTAAAAAAACTCAGACCTCACAAATTGAAAGGCCCAATCCAAAATTGGGCATCTGAAATGAACAGAAATTTCACATACAAAGAAGTAGAAATAACAAATAAACATATGAAAAAATGTTCAACATCACTCATCATTTCGAGAGATGCAGATGAAAACAACACTGAGATTCCACCTCACTCCAGAAAGAATGGCTGCTATCACTCAATCAACCAATAACAAATGCTGGCAGGGCTGTGGGGAAAGAGGAACCCTGCTCCACTGCTGGTGGGAGTGTAGACTGGTGCAACCACTGTGGAAATCAGTATGAAGTTACCTCAAAGAAGTAGGACTGTAAGTCCCATTTGACTCTGCTATTCCACTGCTGGGGATCTTCCTCAAAGAATTAAAAGAATCATACCACAGTGATATATGTGTACCCATGTTCACAGCAACACAATTAGTGATAGCTAAAACTGGGAAACAACCCTATTGCCCATCAAGCAGAGACTGGATAAAGAAAATGTGTTTTTAAAAAAATAAAATGGAGTACTACTCAGCCATAAAGAATGAGAAACTAGAGACATTTATAGCTAAATGGATGCACATTGAGACAATACTCTTGAGTGAAATAAATAGGACACACGTGTAAATACAGAATAGTTTCTCTAGTGTGAGAAACTGGGGTAAATAAGGACTAAAAGGTATAACAAATAATGTGAAATAGGAAGAAAAGGTGCAAGGGGGAAGGCGAAGTGGGAAGGATAGGGGAAAAGAAAGAAATGGAATATGAGAAAAAGAAAAATGGAAACTAAGTCTTTGTAGATAGGGAGAGGTTGAAGGGAGAGCAAGGGAATGGGGAAAAAATAAGAACTAAGATCATGTAAAGGTGCAAATTTCCAATGATGCATATCATTATATTGTATACCTTAAATGTACCAAAAGTTAATTTAAGAAAAGGAACTTTAATTGTGATGTTCTCTAGTATTCCCATGCTATACAAGCATTTTTTTGGCTACAGTATTAATAGAATTCTTGCTTTAGCATGTTTTAATGAACGCATTGACTCTTTTGATAAAGGATCTTGGATGACAATTTATTTTGATATAGATAGAATACATACCTTCAAAGGAAATTTTTTAACAAAAATATTCTAAGAACTGTAACATTTATTGTAATGTTTGAACATGGACCATGACACTTGGACTGTCCACTCATATTGTATCTAAGTATCAGCCAGAATAAACACTGGTTGTGTTATAGAGCAGGCTAATCTAAAAAGCCACATGTGTTCCAATGACATAGTACAAGGAGACAAAGCCTTCACTATGAATCCTTTCTTTTTATTTAGATTGCTCCCTGAACCTACTTTTATCCCTTCTAGTTAATTTAAATCAGTTCTGCCTGCCAGCCTGTACCTGCCAAATAAAACATCCCAATGAAATGTCTAGTGTACAAGGCAGAAAGGTTTGGTCTGATCTTGGCAGACTTTTGTTCTGTGCCATTTCTTTAACCATACTACCTAATTAAAGTCTATAAAACCTTTACTAAGACAAGGTAGGTCAAATACATGAAAAGAGGAAGAAAAGAGAGTCAGTCCATTATCATAACCAAATTGGTTTTCAGTGACACAGAACCTCATCAACCTGCCCTTTTTGTCACTGTTGTGTGTACCCAGGCCTCTGGTATCTGGTACCATCAGGTCATCTACGGGTTAACTTGAGCTTGAATGCGTTCCTTTCCAAGGTTCAAGTGTACATTGAATTTAGCATGCCTTCCAAAGGCTATTCACTATAACAGATTTAGTTAATGAACACAAACTCTTAGAGAAAGAATCAAGGAAAAAGTAAATAACATGTCTCTGACACATGACTATATTACCCTATAGGAACATTTTGAACATGGGTAATAAAATTATGCTTAATAAAGGATCTAGTACATTATTAAAGGGGCAAAAAAAATTCTGGTTCTACTAGGTTTTCCATATATTTTGCTTATAAAGGAATTACTATGTTCTGTTCACTTTTGAACAACTGGTCATAGGTGAAAAGCTCTTGAGTGAAAATGATCCACCTGTCTTTTATGCTTACATATTACTAAAACTCTTTAATTAGGTTTAGCCTTTTGTAAATATACAGGAAGACTGTGTGTCCAAAATTCTGATGATATTTCTGAAAATACAACCTGAACACAATTTTTTTTTATCATACCACATCAAATTCATTTTTCTCTAAATATTTGAGATGTTGCTTTCTAGTATTGCAGTGAATAAAGAAAAATATAATTTCTTCTTATAAGGTGTAGGAAGAAGTCAAGTTGCTGAAACACTTATGTATAACCAGCATTTTTTCAATGTTAACAAATATTTTTTGAGGGCAGGGGATTTAGCTCAGTGGTTCCAGCGCCTGCCTCGCAAGGACAAATTCGATCCCTGAACAAGTCCCGAGTTCGATCCCCAGTACCCCCAAAATATAAATATATATATATATTTTTTTTGAAGAGGTGATTAAAAGTAACGGTTGGCACAGCCATTGCTTTATTTTACAGGTTGTGCTTTCTAATTCTAATGATTTCTTGAGCTGCTGTGCTAATTTTAACTCTATGAGCATCACAAATTTATCTAATTTCTACCTGGTATAGCAGTTGTAGATATAGCCTCAACTTTGGGGAATATTTGAACTATGCCCATCTTCAGACAGAACCAAATAAAGGGACATAAATCTAAGCAAGTGTTTCATTTCTGTATCTGGAGATAATGCAATCTCTACCAATTTTTCCCATTTGTTTTAGCAAGTTAATAATGTTGTCAATATCCAGAACACTAGAAAAATGCATAATAACAAATGTAATAACTAATGAATAAATTTTATGATTTTATTGTAAATAAAGATTCATTGAAGACCTGTAAAACATAATAGACTTCTTTGGTACTTAATTGTTTTCCCATCAAAACTGCTAGTACTTTGTACAACACTATTAGACTTAGAATAAGAGCTACTTTTTTATGAAAAGTACTGAAGTTTTCTCATAAGGAAACAGAGAAGATGTTAACAAAAATAGTGTAGAAACTTTAGTAAATGACATTTTATTACAAAAAGATGTAAACTTTTTTCTTCTTGAATATGTCCCAACCTTACTATGTGAACTAAAGATTTAGAAAGATTTTACTGAACAGTTGAGAGAAATGTATTCAAGGAGAAATGGTGCATTTTTGCAAGTACCATCTTTTACCTAAGTGGTTGCAAATGTCTTTTACTATTGAAGACAAATAGATGTCCTTGAATCTCCCCCTCTTAAATTTTCCTTACATAAATGAATATCACTTTGACTACTTCTTCCTATTTCCAAAATCATAGCCCACTTTTGTCTCAGTGTAACAGGAATTCCCATGACTGTACAACTTTATTGATATGTGCACTTTGCTTGCATTCCAGTAGTTCCCTAGGCCAATAGGCAACATCTATCTTTCTGCAAAAAGGACTCAACTCAAATGTCACCACCTATGAGGATGATGTCTCTCAAACAGAATATTTTACTATTGCTTCACTTAGATTCCAATTGTGAGATTTCATCTCACTTTCTCACCTTTTAGTTGTATAGTTGTGTATATTCTATCTCACAACCATTTACATTACAAGCATTCCCAAATCATGTTACATGATTTACTTACCCTATGTCCTGAATCCCTAGACCTATACCTTACATAAATGTCTAACTCATTCAGTTTCTTAAATGCCTCAAAAATCTCCCAGAGAATATAAAAATCACTTATCATGATCATGAAAACACCATAACTCAGACAAGAAGAAACAATGATGTTAAGCCACTAGGCAGAATTTCTGGAGGAAAAGATAAAGACTATGTTACATCTACCCACATCTTTAAATGCCCCATTCTATTGCAAGGTTTTCCAACCAATCAAGCACTCAATGAAAATAGTACTAAACTGTAGCTCAAAGAACCCATACAATGTGCCTGGCTCTGTCATTTCACAGTTATGTCATGTGCTGCAATTACAGGGACTTTCATCTATAAAATAAGGATTTTACCTAGGGTATTATTGATGCAATCTAAAAAGATGATAGTTACAAATATATATGGCAAACCATAAAAGAAAGTGGTCTTCAAAACCAAACCTACACAGTCTTGTATTCAAGTGTTCACTATTAGCAAGTAAAAGAGAATGTTTCTATAATCACAAATACATATATATGTATATATTCTATTATATAGATAAGTATTACATATTATACATACTATTATATATTATATATAGGTGTACTAATACTATTATAGTACTATTAATGTACATACTATGTACATACATACTATTATAGTACTGCTAATGTACATATATACTAAGTATGTACATACATACTATTATAGTATGTACTACATGTATATATTATTATGTATATAATAGTGTCTACCTTGCAAAGAAGTTAGGTGCATATATATAAACTTCATGTTTCATGACATTAGCTCTAACAATGAATATACCAGGAACACTAAAATAAAAATATTAACATTAATGTTTTAAATATTTCTTCTATCTTAGCAGTTGATGTAAGTCTTCTAAATTCTTATCAATGACTCAACTAAAACATTTCACTGTCCTTTTTAAAAAGACAGTGTCTAGGGTATCTTTATTTTAGCACCTAGAAATATACCACCTTGTCCAAAGAATTGGTTCCTTTTAGAAACCACACATAATGGGGCGGGAGGTGTCACTGCATGTAATGCCTTCGAACTGTAATGGAAGTGAGCATTTCATATTTTAATTTGGTCAGGTGAGTTGTACCCCACCAAGTGTACTTTATAACTACTTAATAATTCCTAGTCATTTGAATGTAAATAGGCTTGTCAAGAGAATTTGGATAAATTTTTTATTTTTATTTTTAAGCAAGCATGTTTGGCAGGCAGGTTTGCCCAAGATCATCCAGCTTTAATTTTAAATTTCAAAAGCCTCACATTTAATCCCTTGAGCTGGCCTGTACCTTGCACCATCTGTTCCCATGGTTTTGTTATAACAGCGAGCACCTGCGGAGTTTTGCAACATTTCAAGCTGATTGTGGACAAAAATCAAAATAATTATAATTTTCATAAAGTAAAGACTTTCATTCAGACACTACAATCCCATCTAACATGGATTTTGGAAAACCAATCTTGCTCATAATGTGTTTCATATGGATAATGGTAATTTATTTCTATTTTGTTTTTGTGGAAGATCAATCTTTTAAAACATATGTATAATCACTGTGGAATTCTCACACTCCAGTCACATCCAGAAAACTCAGATAATCATAGTCAATTCTTCTATCTTAGATCAGAGCTTCTTGCTGTGTTTTGACTAAACAAAGCCATTAGCTAACAGCAAAGATGAAGTTAGTCTTCTTTCTAGTTGTTCAGACTTTCTGTTGTTTTTTATCTCCTTGCGCTAATAGAAATAAGATATTCCAAGATTTTTTTCATCAACTATTTGTCTGCAGTACTCATGTGTGTATTACTCACTACAGACAGAAAGAGGAAAGTAAAATGAGTGCTTATGTTTTGCCTATATCTTTGTAATAGAGAAGTAATCCATGTAAACTTTGGATTATGCATTAGAAAGCCTGAAATTTTGGCAGATTGTTTTCTAGTACCTACATATCTCACCAGTAGTTTAACCATCTACCGGTCATTAGAGAATTACTTTCAGTAAGAAGAAAGATCATTTAAGATGGATATCAATGTACTGACATTTTGTTTCTTATCTTGGTATTTTGAAGAAATTTTAATGAGTTGCCAACCATGCCCAACATTTAATTTTCTATTTTAAAAGTATTTTCTTTTATTCACATTGCATGTTCAAGATTCTTTACAATCTTAATTTCAGTTTAGATATATTTCATTGACTATGAGCAAAGTAAGATAAAGTTGATCTACTTTTTCTAGATGTTCAAAAGAAAGTGACAATTCTATAGTATATTATCTTATTAAGATGTGGCATGGTAGAGTATTGTAAGAAAAGTAAGCATTGTACTTCTATAATATTAGAGTATACAACTTTAGGGGCACTCCTAAAAAATGTAAAACACATATGAGCAGATACCTCTTGGCTGTACCACCTTTGGTTTTGTGGTAGAACAGGATAGTCTCTAAAAGTGAGATGCCATTTCACCAAGAACAGCAGGAATGAGTGTGGAGTGAGGCGTATAGCGTCAGAATCCTGTAGAGATTATCATGTTCATTGTATTTTAGGGATAACCTCAATGTCTGAGGGAATGAAAGTATCAGAAGCAAGTTGATGTGTTCAGAGGATGTGCAGAAAAACCACTGCTTAGCAGATTAAGAAAGAATGAGGGGCAGCAGACTTGTAGCTGAGTGTATGAGAGACAAGTATGGCAACACACAGAAATATTTACAGAAGATGTATTTTATACAGGGCTGGATATGCAATGTCAGTCAGAGCTAATGACTTACAAATTTTGAATACTAATTTAATACCCATTCATTTGCTCTCAAGGCTTGTAAGGCTTGAAGAAATTATGTATCACTGTAACATGAGAAATTTTAAACTTTAATTAGAGGTTTGAATTTAATTTGGAAAGCTTTCATTGACCATTTTACTTCAATTACTCTGCTTGTAACCTAATAATCTGAGCAATGTCTTTGATTCATTGTTTTTTAGGACATTAGTAGACCATGAAGTATTCTTTTAAGTTCATGTTTCTTGCACTTTTCATATGAAAAACGGAAAGGTATTGTTAATATTAGGGCTTCATTCTCATTAAGGAATAAAAAATAAATATTATTAGTTTGAACAATACTAATTTTTAGATATATGCTAATAATTATGTCATATGCAAATGTCATTTTTCAAACATTGGCAAATGAATAGAAAGTTGGCACAAGAACACAGGTCTTCTGAATTACATAGCCAGAATATTAGAAATATTAGTAAATTGGGAGTAAATAGACTTGAGTTCTTGTTCTACCTTTCTATTTGGCAGCTGACAGACCTTAAGGGGTAAAGACTAGCAGAGTCACTTAAACTCTTCAGATTTCCTTATCTTTTGAAACTATATTACAGTATCCTATTCTTGATGTGCCATCTACTACCTTCATGGCCTCCAATTTATGCTGGTCAGTGACTGTATAATATTACTTCATATACTTGTTATAAGTTTCTCAATTTAAATGTATTTGACTGGCACATGTCTCATTTATTTCTTTGGATTGTTTGCATGAATATATGGATGACTTTTGCTTCATTTTGGCTTTTTAAAAAATCACTGATTAGTTTTTATCCTATTAGAGCAAAGTGTTTTCCTCATGGATTATAAAGCATTGTTCTTCTTTTTGTTCTGCTAATACTAGTGATATTTCTTCACTATTTGATACTCAAGCAGTTGTCTTGGATATCTGAAGTCTTTATGAGTTTTACTGCAATATCCACTCATGGAAAAAGTAATAGAAAGTTGGAGGTTGTGGATGAATGCACAACCATTCCCAAATTTTCCCTAAAAATAATGACAACTATAATTTTACCCTCATTATGACTCAATTTCATTCAGTGAAATGATTATTGGAACCATCATGAGAACTGACCAGGTTAACAAGGCAAGCCCAGTGCACATTGCTGGGAGTTGGAGTCCAGCTGTCTTATTTACTCCACATCTCCTATTTATCTTGCAGTACCATGAATCTGGGCATTGTTTGCTGTTGATTTTTTTTTATTTCAAATTTAGTAACAGAACACTTTTATTAAAATTTTTTGGCTATAATCTCTTTTTTATTAGCACAGGTTTGCAGTACGTATGTTTGCATTCCTTATGTAGAGGTGGTACTCATACATAACACATCTTAATTCCTGTTTTACATCCTTTGCCTTCCTCTCGGTTTCTTTTTTTTTTTTTTTTTTTTTTGTACCAGGGACTGAACTTGGGACCTTACACTTGTAAGGCAGGCGTAGTGCCACTGAGCTAAATCTCTGGCCCTGATGTTGATTTTTATATACCAATCAGTCTAGTATATCAACCAGTAAAGGGTAATATGAGCACACAGGTAAAATAAGTCATGTTTTTATTTAATGAACAAATGTTTAGTTAGGCAAAACCTAAGGATATGTCATACTGAAGGATGGTTATCCATACAGAAAGCCATGGAAGTTTGAATAGGAGAGCTAGAGATGAGTTAATTCTAATTTAAAGAGCTGTTTTCACAAAATATATTTTATCAGTTATGATAAAATACAGCTGTACAATTATATAAGTTTTTCATCTTAAAAGAAATGAAACCTGATTGTTAAGCTTCCATAGGTCTCAAAGCATATCCTTGTTATTAAATCTTACATGGCCTAGCTTCCTCTTGAATAGTCCCATGTCTTTGGCCTTCCATTAAGTGGCCATCCACATGAAACAGGCACTTACTTCTTTAAAGTTTTATGAAATAAAAATTGTAATTGAACCTTAATTTTAAATACTTTTTGTTAAATCTCTTAGCTAGGAGTTTTTGTAAGGATACACTGAAATGTATTTAAAATTCTGATTTTCATTTTGAAAACATAAAATAAAATTTCTCAGTAAAAGATAAAACATGCTTATTTGAATCAAAGCAGACTTTTCTTTGATAAATATTTTTTAAAAATCTTACACTTATTTTACTTTTCACTTAATCTTTGAGATTATGCTTAGGTACAAGTGAGAGGAGAAATAACAATATGAAAAGAAATAATCTATGAATTATTTAAAGTTCCAAGTCATTCAGTTTATAAGCATATAATATTAATAACAAATTGAGTTTTTATTTTGTACATGTATCAATGTACAAGTTAAGAAATCCATGTTAACTATATGGAACCTTAAATTATCAATTTCTCTAACTCTAAACTTTGAATGTTGTTAATATGTCAGGTCTGGAGAAAAAGATGTATTTAATATCATACTCTGTTACAATGACCTAGAGAAATTCTACAAGCTCTCTGGCTCTCTCTTTCTTCATCTGTATAATGAGTGATAATCCATATATGCTTTATAAGATTAATTAAGCTAACATAAGTAAAATGATTTGAATGTACCTAGGACATTCTGAGATCTTAGTCAATGCAATTATTTTGCATTTAATAACTAAAATCCTTAGCATCTTCTTTCAAACATGTAACTATCACTATTTTTGCTTCTTTGCTTCATTTTATGCATAAAGATAAATTGAGTTGATACAAATGGGAATTAACATCATAGGGATAAGTTCTCTATATCCTTACAGACCTTAATAAATTTAAAATTTTCTCTTCAAAAAAAGGTAAAAAAAAAAAGAATTGTCATGTTCTTTAACCCTTATGTTGTGCCACTGTTCTAGACTCTTTTTTTAATCTTTCTTAGTGACACCTCACCACCACAACAACATACAAGATTTCAAACAACTAAAGTTCCCAAAAAGGAACATTCAACTGGATGACAGGAAATTATGTTACCCTTTATAGCAAGGAATTTTCTTTGCAAACATAAACCAAAGCATGTTACTTCCCCATTCAACATCTTCCAATGGTTTTCCATTGCATTTAGAAAAGCATCCAAAGACCTCACCACCTAAACGCTAAGGTTGTCCTGGTCCTTACCTTTCTCCCTGGCCTCATTTGTTATCAGCCTTCTCCTCACCACTTCTACCATTTGAAATGTCATCTTGGTTTCTGCCAAAGCAGGAACCTAGGAATTGTTCATGAGGAATCAACTGGCCCCAGATCTCAGGAGGAATGGTGTCTGTTCATCATTTTTCTGAGTTTCATTTCCCCCGCACAGGAAGGATTTCCCTCCACCCAGTGTAAACAAGGCCCTTAAATTCTGTGGTTTCCAGTCTTTCTTTAACAGACAGCCTTACCTTTTAAAAAATTTTGTTATTTTTCTTGACAAAATATGTTTCATATGAATACGAGGAAGGTGTCTGTATTTTGTAGTGACCAATAAATATTTATTAAGTGTATAAATGATTAGAAGCCCTGTACATTTAATCATAGCATTACTGATCATGTGAAAGTGTTTATCTATCAGTTTGACTTTGTTTATATATGCTACCATAGAAATTTTTATCAAATACTTGAAATTCAAACAAGTTTTAAATTCTTTCATTCCCCTTAAAATTATTACTTCAAGAGATAGAATTCAGTAATAAAATCAACAAGTAATACAAATACAAAAATTAGGATCCTTAAAGTAAAAAGTTAATTTTCAAACATACAATTCCATTATGCCTACAATTTATCTCCTAAAATATTTATTTTATTATTGGTTGAATATATATAGGATATTTAAATTTTAAGAAAATAGGTGTTCATAATGTTAAATTTGAAGCATTTGTAATCTGTGAGGGAACTTGCACAAAAAACATCTTTTGGATTATTATCGATCACAATTTTAAAGTTAAACTATTTTAAAACTCTGCTTATTTAAGGGATACAAATCTTTTTGATTGATATTTTGAATTTTTATAATTAATCTATAGGCAATTTTTGTTAATAGAATTTGCATTATAAAAAAGGCATAATTATTCATTTTAATGACTGGTGCTACTCAAAATTACTAACTACTATAAATGTATCCTACAAAATAAAGAACTAATAAGGATCATCATTTACATTTAAATAAATAAACTGCAATTTCTAATCAATTTAGAAAACATCAAATACATTATTTCTCATAGACTATATTCCCAATAGTAAGCATTACAATTTTAAAGAAATTATTTTACTTTCATTTTTCATAGGTGCTAGTTTAACAATTTGTGTATAAGAAACTTGGAAATGAATTATATATTTGATTACTATGGAGACATTAAATATGATATTCATTTTCAAAAGAATAAAATTTATATAAATTCAATTTTTCTCAATAGAGTGTGACTGCTTTTTATATTGAAATCTTATGATGACTTAATATCAAGTATGATTTTAGGCTAAAATGTGCTACAAATGCTTCTGCTTTATCAGAATTTCCTTTTAGGATTTATTGAGAGAGAGATAATTGGAATGTGGGAAAAAAATAATAAAACTGATGCTTTGCTGTTTTGGGGCTATAAATACTCTACTTTAGTTGGTTATAATGCTACCAAATCTACAGTACTTAATTTATCTAACCTTCTGATACTGAACGAACAAAGGTAAAAATAACAGGCTAGTTATAAACTAGTACTATGGTGATGACATTGTGAATTATTTAAAAAGGGCATATTCAATGTGACCATAGAGCCATCAATCATAATAGACATTGATGAGAAAAAGAGGTTTCAGTCACTTCCTATCAGCAAGGAGAACAATTCTATCTCACAGGTAGCTATGAAGTGCTGGGTGACCTGATGTCACTTGCATTGTTGCTCTACCCTTTGAACGGAGCGAGTAGATTCTCTCAATATTAGAATCGAATGAGTAAATAAATTCGCAGTTCACTGCCACTCTCTTCCGAGTGCACACTTCAATTTGTCTAACAATAGAGAGGACAGAAAAGCAGAAATCTCTTAAAGCGTGGATGAATTTTTTATGGAATGTTCAAATCCAGCTGCAAAGGATGAGGTTTTAAATGGTATCAGACACTCTTTTACAGGGAGCCCCAAGAGACGAAATCTTTTGGAAATGTTTTGTGTTGAGTCTATTCCTTTCCACGTACACATCCATAGCTTTTCTTCCTCTGAAGCTCTGCTTTTACTAAATTGTTTCACTTTTGAGTTCATGTTGATCTTTGAGATACCAAATAAAACACTTTCTTGATCTTGAATATAGAGAATATAGTAGAATTTTAATTTCAATGCATTGGAATAGTTTTTAAAGCGCATGAATGTGATATTGGTGTATTCAATACAGCTTCATTCAATAGGAAAATTAGAATTGCAGGAGAAAAAAGAGATTAATTTTTAAGGAATTTTAAAACTAACAAGTAACTCCTTATTCTGTTTAAATATTCAGAATAATTTCATTTACTACACTCCTTCACCTCAGTTTTCTATTACTGCATGTATTAATTTGTATTATCTAAAATTTTGAGTATCAATTCCCATACATCATAGAAACTTACAGAATCCTCTAGCATTTACAAACTACAAATATAGACATTTCCATATTTTTTTTAATATGGTAAGATCCACTATCTCAGTGTAGCACATTCACATTTTATGACATAAGCCTAAGAATGGTATATATTTTTTCTTTGCAGAAATTCTATTAAAAATAAGTGGATGAAGATAAATAGGCTTTCTTCTGTACCTCTATCTTTCCTCCTCTTCCTCTATCCACACTATATTCAAATAGATGTGTGAAATGTGTTTTTCTTGTAATCTGCATCTATGGAATGGTTACTTGAAGCATGTATACTACTCATTTTTATTCACATTTGCAATGTAATGTATTCTGGAAGTACATTCATCTTCACATAACCTCTGAAACTGCTTTAAAAATGTGCACCATGCTTAATTGTTAATAACAGGTAAATCAAAGGTAAAAGATAACATTAATTTTCTGGCTCAGTTTTATTTTACTGTTACTGTTTTGAGAAAATATAACAAAACCCCATTAGTGTTTAAGGTAAGCCCATGAAACAACATAATATAATGCAAGAAAGACATTTAATAGTGTAGAGGAATGTTAAATTACTAATTAACTCCAAGTTACTGTATAAGAAAGCATAGTAATTTACAGGATTATTGCAATATGCAGCTTGGATTGCCACGAGGGTCAGCTAGGGAGCATTTCTTTCTATTTCCCCTCCATAGTGCAGTGGTTACTGTAAAAATCTTTTCACATTAAAACCCACTGTCCTACCCACAGTTCATTGTTGCTAATTAGCAGCAGTTGAGATTTCACTAGCAGTCATTTTTTTCTGTGTTAAGCTGCCAAATGTTACCAACTGCTCAAGATTCTCCATGCACAAAGTGTCCAGCTGCCCGGCTTGCACCACTCTGCTATGTCTTTCAGCTGTTTCCTGTCAACTTTAACACCTATGCAAAAAAACACACCACTAATCAAATTATCTGTACTGGCTTTTGTTATCAGAGGGAAGATTATCAAAAGTGTTCTGGATACTTTTTGCTCTCATCTACTGCTGGAAAAATCACCTCTCTCTCTCTCTCTCTCTCTCTCTCTCTCTCTCTCTCTCACACACACACACACACACACACACACACACACACACACACCCCTTTTCATCTAAGTGTCCATTTTAGACCAATGGATCTCTAATACTTAAATCTCTCCAATATCTGTTATGTCAAAGTCAAATGTTTTCACATTCTATTTAAACTTTTATTTAAGCAATAAGGTTCTGGAAAGTCATCTTCTAGATTTACCTAAATATATAAGAAGAATGCCATAACTTTGATTAATAATTGATTAAATAAACCATTCCTACATCAAAGACAGGAAGAAGAGCTGTTCGTTGAAAGGCAGGACTATCAAATAGGACTTTGTTGTCTTCAGCACTGCTTTAGAACTACAGCATTACAAAGTAAGAACATTAATTTTTGAGGCCTAAAATAATCACATAAAATAAAATTGGCTCCTTTTCTCCTTAATTAAACACTCATAGTGTTAAAACACTATAAATTTAGAAATAATCACATGGCTAATCATTTCCTGTCTGTTTCATTGGCTTTATGACTAATTTATATTTAACCTTCTTGGGAACCTAACACCAGAATGTACTTTTTAAAAAAATTCAAAGCAACTGTCACTGCTGTCTAATATCTGGGCAAAGGGGAAAACAACTTTAAGATGTTTTAAAGTTGAAAAATGATGTATAATGAATTTTTAGTTTATAAGTTTTAGTAACAAAATTAACACTATTTTCCTACAATTACAGAACAGTTCATAAGTACATAACTCATTTGTTCTGATTTTCTATGTATTATATTTGATGTGTTGAAATAATTATGTGTATAATTATATCTTTCTATATATCAGTATTAGTATTACAAGGTACTTAATTAGGAAAGACTTGAAAGGGGACAAATTTGGCCTGTATATCTATTTGATGTGATGTTTCAAGCTCTTAATTGAAATATTATACTACTACTGAATTTATTCCTACTTCATTTGTACTTTAAAAAAGCAAAAGGATTGTAAAATTTACCTATGACATGCATATAAAGTTCATTCTCTGACAGGAATGAATTCAATCAGGCTATGATCAAAACTACAGTCCCGGGGTAGCACAGAATGAGTGTCAACTACATTTTGCTCTTAAATTTCACAAAAATTCCCTCTAGGAATTTCAATCATTACCAAAAATAATAGGAAGAAGACATAGAAAAGTACGGAACCTTGAATCTCAGAACTATAATTTTTCTATTTAAGAATAACTATTATTTTAACATTTTCTTTAAAACAATAAAATAAAAATTTAATCAATATTCGAGCCAACTCAATATTCAATATTCAATATACTTACCTGAGAGCTATATAAATATTTTTGCTACTATAGTATAACTCTTCCAAGAACTATTCAAAGTGTATTCAGACAAATTTTTAAAGAAATACTTAAATAGGATGATCACTATGATCACTAATCAGTTGGTTTGTCTTTTCCCTCTTCCCTTTACCTTATATGTAACTGTGCTTGGAGAGAGACAGTTGGTAGAGAGGACAGATAGGTTGCTTTTTAATTCATATCAACATAGATAATTTTATAAGTGCTGATAATAAAGTATACAAAAAGAAATTGCTTAAAGTCATCGAAGGCCACTGAATGATTCTACTTGTCCAATTGTTTCAATCTTCATTAGCAAATAGAGGCCTCCAGACAACGAAGCACAGCCTTGCACAAACTGGTTAACTTTATTGAACTGTGATAATTCAGTCCACAAAAGGGATATGTGCTATTGTAGCTCTATGTGTTCTCTTTATAATTAGAAAGACAGGGATGTCTTGTAAGTTTCTGCCAGGTTGCACACCTTGATAGAGTAAGGCCAGAGTCTAGGAGTCGGTGGTAGCCAGACTTGCTCTGATTTCTTCTGTATCAAATCTTTCATAGGAAAGAGTTACACAGAATGAACTTAAGCTGCAATATAGCTCTTTTAGGATGACAGAATCTTATCTTTCCAAAATGTACCTAAATTTTCATAGGATGTAAGATTATTTGATCCTTTGGAAAATTATCCTTTGAAAGTAGGTTGAGTTAGGAGGGAGATGTGTTTGATATTGATGTCTTATAGAATCAATGAAATTTTAGAGTAGATTCCTGTTAATAACATCATCTTTTTTAACATACATGTCTTGTGAGTTTGATTCTGTTAAACACTCATGTATTAGAAATAATTTTCTCTGGGGCACTATTAAAATGTGACATATCATTATTTTATGGTCTTTGAAGGGGAATAGAAAATAATTAAAAATGGCTACTCAAAACTAAATATGTATGGCATGAGGAGCCTAGAGGCGGCTGATAATCTCTAGTTGGATTATGAGAAATGAGTTGTGAATATATAGTCTCTAGGGGAAAAATGCCACTAAATAAGCTTTTGAATGTAGTTCTAGACTCTTACTTTCTCAAATCAACTTTGTGTAATTTTGTATCTACTGCAATACTTTTTTGTACAGAACCAGTCACCAAGTAGTTACTAACGGCCAAAACAGGAGAAATGGTCCTGATTCAATGTAAAAAGAAATAAATAATAATTCTACATAGCCTTTAAAAAGTGCTGAATGATGATGATGTTGATGATGTCCATAAAGTGTGAAACACTAACTAGGTGCTCAGTATTTATTCATTGTACTAATAGTATAGATTTGGTGTTCTGTGCCATACATTAGCCTTCATGCCTGGAAAAAAAAAGCTATTAACATATCATGCAACATTTCTTCCTTAAGTTTAAATTATTTTGGAAGGAAAGATTAACAAGTGAGATACATAATCCTATTAAGGTAAATATTTTAATGCCCAGTTCATGAACAAGGAAACAGAGGCAGAAAGGTTCAATCATTTGTTTCTACTCCAATAGTTGGTACATGGCACAGTTGGGATCCAACCTATACATAGCTATACCTGGTACAATTGAAAATTTCTGTGAATGTTTAAATTGTTTGAAATATTATTAAAATAAAAGACACCATTCCATTAATTCCCCTTAAAAGACTTGCTTCAAACACACTTATTCCATCATTCTTGCCACTTTCACAAATGTCTTTACTTGTACTGTCATGGTTGCCTCAATACATGGAGTCAAATCAAAACATTTACTTTTCATGGTCATTTTGACTTTGGAGAAGATCCAGAAATTGCACTGTCATTTTCTGGTGAATCAGGTGGACATTACACAGTGTAATGGTTTTATGAACTTGCCTTTCTGTTAGACAGCACTTGGCAGTAACAGTCACATTTTTTAACACAACTCATAAAGACACTCACAAAAGAGGATCTCCAGAATGGCTTCAGAGAGACGTAAGAATGATGAGATAAATGTGTTTGAAGCAAGGAGTATTTTGGGAGGCCTTAACGGTGATGTGTGTTTCACTGTAATAACTTTTTAAAAATTTAAACACACATCATAAGTTTTGATCATGATTCTTTCTACTGCATTATACTTTCTCTCTGAAAATATCTCCCCCAGAAAAAGAGAAAAATATGGCTTTATGTTGGAATTAAATTATGGATTCATGATCAGGGAAATCTCTTAAGGAAACATAGTATTTAGGGAGAATTCACTCTGGGCACAATCAAAAGCATAAGGACAAATAGGTATTGTTTGTACTTAGAAAAAATACCTTGGCAAAAGGGAAAACAGAAATATATAAAGAGAAGTTAAAGTCCTTGTTGGAAGAACGTGATGTGACAGGGTCTCAACTATGACTGTAGTACATAGACACATTGAATTTCTTGAAATCAAGGAGAAGTCTGATAGTTGTACTATGAAAAGATAAATCAGGTCATTGTGAATACTACAAAGAAGAGTGGAGAAGTGTCAGGGTGTCTAATAAAATAACTATACAATAGTATGAGATTGAGTTAATATAATTGTATTGGAATAAAATAATTCAGAAAAACTACAAATAGCATATCTAAAAAAAATCCTAACAGTTGAAAGTGGGAAGAGAAACTGAAAGGGAATAAAAAATGAGTTGATCTCAAAGCTGGAGGAGAGTGAAGCTACTTGTAGAAACTAGGTTGGAAATGAAATCAACTTATGGAAAGAGACACTAGGGTTTAGAAACTGTTATGGTTTAGATCTAGAAGGCTCCAGAAACATCATGCCTTAGAAATGTGCCTTTTGGAATGTAATGGAATGACAGAGTACTACAGCTGACTTGCTTCTTTCTCTCTCTCTCTCTTTTTTTTTTTTTTTTTGGTACCAGGGATCAAACTCAGGACCTTGTGCTTGCGAAGCAAGTGGCAGCACCACTGAGCTAAATCCCTGGCCCTACAGCCAACTTGCTATTAGGAGGTAGGGCCTGGTGGGAGCCTGGCCACTGAGATCATGACTTGGAAATGTGCATTTCCTCCCCTGGCTCCTCCCTTCTCTCTCTCTGCTGTCTGGCTGCCATGACATGAGCCTCTTTCCTCTGCTAGACCCTTCCACCTTGCCCTTCCTGTCTTGAGGCCAGCAAAGTATGGATTGAATCATCTATAAAACGTGAACCAAAATTAACTTTTCCTCTTTTAAGTTGTGAATGTCAGGTATTTTGTAACAATGACAAGAAAATGACTAAGACAGAGCCTAGTGACCTACTGTCTATCTTTATCCAGGACGTCTGTTTTATTTTGTTTTTCCTTGGCCACTTCAAAATTCTTTCCAATAAAGAGGCTCTTTCATGGTTCTAATTCCCTGCACATGGTTCTAATTCCAAGCACAGTGAATTCCTCTGATTATTTATGCTTTATCTATCTTTTTAAATAATTAAGTTTATTGGTACATTTTAGACATACATAATGATAACGTTCATCATAGGGAATTTGTGTCTATCTTTTTATCTTTAGCCAGAAAGTCAATTTTAGTCAAACCTGTCCTTCTTGAATCACTTATTTGAATATTCAAATCTTACCAAGGATGGCAGTAGTCGTGATTTACTATGTGTAGTCTTAGTGCACAATAAGACAAATAGTGCACAAATAAGACAGATAATTTAGAGTAAGAAAATACACATTACAATCTCAAAACCAAAAAACATAAAATGTATTCCCTTTTCAAATTGTGTGCACATGGCAATAGTTTTCATAGTTTTACCCACTGTGGATAAAATTTTGCATTTTGCATTTGAGAAGAAGGAGTTCATTTAGGATGGAGTAGAATGGGAAAGATGAAAGCTGAGAATAACTTGCTGTCTCTTCCTATCAGGCCTTTGAAGGAAATCAGGGGGATGGGTATGAGATGCTGCCACACCATAGTGCTTTTATACAGGAGGTAGAGAAGGCCTTAAAGGAAAGACTTCTAGTAAAAACCCTTCTGTTTCCTGTGCAAACCTTATAGTTAGTGTAAGGTGAGAGTGTGGAGTTGAAGTGTGATTAAATCCTATTCCATGAAAAGTTGTAAACGAATTGTGCAGTCTCTCAAATAACTATAAAGATATCTCTCTTTCATAGTGTATTGCAAATAATTTGATATGCTTTTCCAAGCCTGTATAATATGAATTAAAAAAATAATTTAGTACCACTTTAAGTAAATGCTACTAAGTACAATTCAACTTTTAATAGTTTATAGTTTCAAATTATCTGTTACTGTTCTGAACTGTTATTCAGTTCTTTGTTCGACTATTCAGAGGGAATTTCTAATTTCTTTTTGGGACATACTATTTTTATCTTTGATTCCTACTATTAACTCAAAAGCCTGCTAAACTGCTTCAAGTCTTACTGTTACCCCCAAATTAAATTTAAATAGTCTTTGTGGCAGATTTAATACTCTGAGAAATCTTTGATTTTGGATTCAAGATCTTCTAGCTGACTGGATTGGATGAGAGGAATTTTTTATTAAGGTCAACTGATTATAGACATTAATGATAGCTACAAAATAGTTTCACACCAATATCTAAATCATGAGGTACTATATACTAGAAAACTAGATACACAAAATAAATCACTGATAGACTTACCAAACTGCTTTTATGATAAAGAATAATTTCTTTTCTTTTCTTTTTTTTTGGTACCAGGGAATGAACCCAGGACCTTGTGTTTGTGAGGCAGGCAGTGGCACCACTGAGCTAAATCCCCAGCTGTCAAAGAATAATTTCTTTAAAAAATATATATGGAGTGACTTTTATGTGCCAGGTACTAACTAGTATACATAGGAATTTATAAAGAAGGACAAGATAAAAATCTTCATCTTTAAGACACTCGCAGTATTCTTACAAGAAAAGTGGAGCTGCCATTATCCACACTCAGACCTATGGTCAACCCATTTAGTTAACACACACCCTTAATCCATATTTACACACCCTAATCCAACCACCTTTGAAAAGCCCCATGTATGAACACATGAGGTTTTGGAGGAACATTTAGATACAAGCCATAACATTGATGAAGAGTAGAAATGTGACATCAGCAAGCAGAAGAGAACAAAATGTTGTCTACATACATGCTGACCATTAAAACTCATGTCACTCTTTCAGTAGTGCAGGCTGACTCTGGGTACATACATACACCTAAAATACCATTAACATGTTATGTTTTCTGCTTTTGAACTGAATAAGCATTCTATACCAGAATGTTTCTGCTAGAGAAGACTTTGGAGTAGAATAAACTAAATGTTACAAAATATATCATAAAGTAAACTAAGTATATTTCTTATTAATTTTTTGCTAGAGATTTTTGAACAAACAATAAAAGAAAAATATAACAAATTATTATCATCTTTAATGTTAGAAAGGTGTGCCACTTGCACTGACCTTAAATCTAAAACCGATAATGCACTTAAAGATATGAAATCTGTGTTAATCACTCTAATCACTGAAGTAATGAAAGGAGATACCTACAGGAAGGATTGCAACTGCAAATGCTGCAGCCATACCTATGTTTTGCTGAATTTTCAGTACTATTGTAGTTTTGATTGGTTTCTGTGGCTGTTCATCTTCTTTGTTGTCCAATGAAGCCTCATTATTCATAGAGGAACACATACAAGCTGTGTTTATTTCCTTTGAAATTTCTAAACTTTCAATTTGAATCATCTGATCAAACATCGGTATAAAATGGTCTCTGATTTCTTCCGCTGATTCATCACCAAATTTATAATCACACAACATTACAGGAGATCCAGGAATAGGGACAAAAATTCAGGGAGGGAGCATGTGGAACTCTTTTTCAGAATCTTTTTTTTTTTCTGGACTTTTCATTCAAAAGTAGATTCTCAAATACTATTTCACAGCGATCAGCAACTGTGTTCAATATATTTCTCTTCGCTGCCTGCACAGCATCTTTAACTTTTGGTTTATTGCTATGAATGTAAGTTCTGCGTTTCACATCACCCCTAAGGTTTACAGAAGCGCTGCAGATCTGGACTGCGGCTGTGGATCTGATGTCTGAATTCAGGAGCAACTGTGTTAGCACTCGAACATCAAAAGAATGGCGAGGTGCTTCAGTATTTACTCTAGATTTTTTCCGTTCCTCTAATAGGTGACAATCTTTATCCTTAACTTGTCCATTAATAAAATAAACACCAATTTCAATTTGCTTGGCCCAGTGTGTAAGTCCTTCCTTTGTATTTTTCTCCAGAGTATAGCTGGTAGAAGCCTCAGAAAGTGGGATGTGAATATTAATATGAACAGTACACACAAGAGAAAGCCATGAAGTAGACAGTTTATTTTGATACTTCCAGTCTGCTGGTCTTGCTGAACTCTTTGGATCATGAACATCATAAGTTTGACAAGGGATTTTTGTGTTTTGTTTTGTTTGTAGAACAATAAATGTGAAGTATCACTCTTTCTGAAACTTTCTCCTCTGTGAAATTCCACAGTCTTTTTCTGTTTTTAGACTTGTCCACAGCATATGTTAGTCCATGCAGGGCATTTTGAAAGTCATTTGCCAGTTCTACAGTTGTGATAATAAATACTCCAAGAACTAAAAGCCCTTCTGGTAGCATTCTGGATACCTGTTGGGCATGTTCTGAAGCCCATTCTTCATGCAAATTATCCAACTTAGGTTTAAGATTTTTGATTTATATTTTAGAATTTTTGATGTTCTCATTTTGTTCCTCTTGCAGATTGATATTTGAAAGATACTGGTCAATGGTCTCATCTACAATGTAGGTTCGTCCCATTATTGAGAGTTAATTCAGTCTTCTATTCTACAGAATGTGAATGCATCAGATAAATCTATCAAACTGTCAGGGAATACGTGTGCATTCCCTTATACATTCTTTCTATAGAAGAGTAAAATAGAACCTCTGAGATGAAAGTGACCTGGGAGAGGAATATTGAAACCTCTTGGACCACCCAAGCATAGAACCCATGCCTCCTGAACCCATGCCTCGCCTACTCTAGAACTCTTCCAAGTTCCAGGACTGATCACTTCCAGTGTAAAAGACTTGCACTAATAAATTCTTAAATTGCTAAGGGGAGGAAGGTAAACTCACAAAACAATGTAAAAAGTGATAGGACCCAGTTGAAGATCAGCCTAAAATAAAGATATACATATTTGATTCTATGAATATTTTTTTCTCTGAATGTGCATGCTTACAAAATTATTTTTAAAATATTCAATTTAATTTCTAAAAATGTAATAATAACAGTACCATACAAACCAGTAGTTTCACTACTGCATATATTTCCAAAACAAATGAAAACATTTGTTAAATGCTAGTACATCTCCTTGCCATATTCAATGCAGCATTAGTCCCATACCTAAGATAAAGAGGCACCCGAAGTGTATATAGACAGACAACTGGTTCTATATACAAAGTAGAATAATACTCAGTCTTAAAAAAGAAAAAGAAAGCAATTCTGTCATTTGAACCACCATGAATGAGTTTGGAAGATATTGCTAATATAAATTGACATGAGCCAGGCTCTAAAATGAAAAATAATATGTAATCTCACTTATATGTAGAACCTGAAAAAGTAGAACTCATAAAAATAGTACAGTGATGAGTACTAGAGGCTGAAGGACAAGAGAAAAAACAAATTCAAAAAAAAAATTAAATATCTTGGTGATTATAGTCTACAGTATATCATATAGCTGAAATTTGCTTAGGGAATAGTTTTTAAGTGTTATTTTAAAAGTCTGTGAAGTAATAGACATGTTAATTAGCTTGATTTAGCCACTCCATACTATATCTGTATCAACACCTTGTTGCATACCATAAATACATAAAATTATTAGTTGTTAATGAAGTGTATGTATATTCAAATTTAAGTGAAAATTCATCCTTAAAAGTAAGTTCATAATTTAAAACATTACTTTTTTAAAATATAAAAATCTGTTTGGATTTCCTAATTCAAAATATCTCTCATCACTGAGGATTATGTATGAAATATTGTTCTAATCCTTCTTTAATTAAATCTAAAATATCTATGACTTTAACTAGTGTTATTTACCTGAATTATCCATAAAGATCAATAATCATATACAAACAATATAAATAAATGATTTATATATGTATATATATAGAGAGAGAGAGAGAGAGAGAGATGGCCTAATTTCGAGTCTTACCTTTGAAAAATCACAAATTGACTTTCTTTTCTTACGTATAAAATGGAATCTCAGAGCATTCAGTTAATACACCTTCAATTGTGGTAAGAATTAATATATAGAAGAACTTTGCAATTTGTCAAGTTTTTCAGGTGTGTGTGTGTGTGAGTGTGTGTATGCTTGCCTGTGTACATGTACATGTGCTTATGATTCTGTATTTGTCATAATTTCTATTTTCATTACTGTCAGAATCCAGTGGCATGAAGAGAAAGACAAGTTCATTAAAAAAGAAAAGAATGCAGAAAAAAAGAAATGAAAAAAGCATGCTTTCTTCAACAAAAATAGATTTAAAGTGATAGATGACTACACTTATCAAAACGACAAACTGCTTCTCACCATCAGGTAAATTGATATCTTTGGAGTTACAAGTGGAATAAATACTTAAACAATTGTGGATAAATAGCTTTGTACTCTAATAGGTGAATAACCTTTAAAATTCAAACCTTTTAAATTAGAAGAAATCTACGTTTCCTTCATTTCTGTGATCTGTGTTTTGCTCTTTACAAAATAAAATAATTAATATCGTGAGGAATAAAATTACAAATCTGCAGGAGAGCAGGACTAGGAGCCAGGGGACCCAGGTTCTATTTCTTGTATGACCTTAAGCAAATCACTTAATTCTCCTGGGCTTCACCCTTCTCACTTTCAACAGGAAGGGGGTCTAAGGTCCTTCCAGCTTTAACATTTAGTGACACTATGATTCAAATTCAGTTTCTCTCTCACAGTGTTTGACACTTTGTGGACACATTGTCAGAACACTTCACACATCTTCTAAAAGCCACAACAGAGAATTATTGGGTCATTAATGAAAATTCTAAGTAAAAATTTAAAATGTCTTTCTCTGTGTATTTGTTACAGCAATTATGTTTATACTACTGGATTCAGCAATGAAGATAGGTAGGTAGGTAGGTAGATAGACAGATAGATAGATAGATAGATAGATGATATATAGGGATGTTATAGACTTACTTCTAAGAGAAAATCCACTGTGTAAGGTTCATATGAACAATAAAGCTTTGTGATACAGGTATGTGTAACAAAAATTCATCCATATTTAGTTTCTGCTTATTTCTATTCAGCTAATGATACAAAGAAAAACATATTTGATTCTATTTCTGCTTATCACATAAAAATTAATAAAAAGTCTATATTTTTGAGTGCTTATATATGTATCACATATGTATATAGAAATAGAAGAATTTTGAATTAGCAAAATATGTACACAATATAATGTTTTACTTTATATACTTCTGTATCATCTTGCTTTTTCATGGTGAGTGTGTAACTACCTAATTAAAAACTACAAAAGCATGAAAGAAGTTAAATACTTCTAGCTGTACGTAAAGTAGTGCACATTTCTTTTGCAGCTGTTTCTTCTTCCTTTCCTGACTGGTGCGTGTGTGTGTGTGCGTGTGTGTGCATGTGTTTGTGTATAAATTGTGTCTAGTGTCTCTTGAGCACTGTGTTATGTTTCATTATGATACGCCATTCTGAGTGGACTGTTTTCACTACCAGATTCTCATGGCACTGTGCTGCTGATGGCCTGGGCAGTGATGGTGAACCTTTTAGAGCTTCCAGTGGTACAAAACCCTGCTGTGGTACATGTGCCATCGGTTCACCACCTCACTGGCCTATTGTTTTTACTTCTTGTTTTGGAAACAGGAGAGTAGCTCATGCTGTTGTTGGCAGTTATAATCACAGTTTACCCACCTCAGGTAACCCTGAAGATATTCTCTAGATCATTCAGCGTCCCTTTCTTTCTCCATTCTGAGCAGAATCAATATATTCCTTTGCCTTTTCCAGCCACAATCTATATTCTATTCATATGCTTTATTCATCTTAACACGTGACAATATTTCTGAGTATGTGTGTATTATGTGTCTATTGTGAATCATGGTGCTTTCCAAGTTGATGCAGAAGACTAGCTTTTATATTCCTTCTACAATCTTTACTCGAAAACCTGACACAGCTTTGGAATTATCATTTTTTGAATACAGCTACTATTATACCAATGTGGAATAAAATCAGAATATTGGCTTCTTAATTGTGTGTATTTCTTGAATGTGGAACACAAGCTGGTGAGGAGGCATTTATAGAATATGGTAGAATCCCTGTGCAAGACATTTAGTTCTTACACTTGATCTGGGCACAACTGAATTTAAACCTTCAGAGTGGTAGCAGTCTGCCATTTTCTTAAAATTATCTCAAGAAAGAGATTGCTTTATCCCCACAGATGAATTACTGTAGTGCACTTTTGTAAAGATAGGAAGATGTATTATTTTTCAGCTCTCCAAATCATAGAAAATGAGTTTAAATTTATTAATTGATTTTATCCATTTACTTTGGAAAAGTAAATAAAGTGAAGTAGAATAAATGAGCCATATAGTTCCAGCCTGCTGAATATTTTAATCCAAACTGGAATTAATGAGGTGATTAAGGAAAAACTGGTGAAAGGAGAAAAACAGATGCCTTAAATACTTAATAGTTAATCTGGATGAATACTGTTTGTTGTAAATACTTTTTATTCTTTTGAAGAAAAGTGAGAGTTTTGTTCCAGTGTACACTCCCCCTGAGCACTGCCACCTAGTAGGAGCTCTTTGAGTGACAGTCTTGGGCCCTGAGAGGACCTTCCCTTGACACCTTTCTCAGCAGGCCTCCCTGCCAGTGGGCCTGTGGGGTTGATCCCATCCCTTGCCTCACTGTTGCCATGCTGTGCTGGCGTGAAGAAAAATAAGCCAGGAAAGCAGAGACACATCTATATGAAGTACCAGGCTAAAGTGAAGTGGCACAGATGTCTTTGTCACACAATGCAATTTTCCTTTCTTCATAGCAAGTCTAATACAGTTAATGCAGACAATTATTCCCACAGTAGCGTGAGTCAATTAGGTCTAGAGATTCAGATCTACACGATGTGTAAATAATTCCAAGGACAGGCAGAAGACTAGAACAGTGACCTGCTCTTTCACAGTCAAAAATATCTTTCACATTCAAAAACTCCCATATTGACGTTAAATGGATTATGGCAGCTGCATAAAAAAAATACTATTGTTATTAATAGCATTAATTGCTAATTCTATCTTAAAAGACAAATAAAACTAAAATAGCACAAACTTTTGCCAAATAGTTGTGTCAATGGTGTGTTTTATTAGTTATTCAGAATCATTTCAAGTCTTTCTTTATGCCTCCAGTATCTCCTTGGAATAAAACATTTGCTGGCTACTGTGGACCTGATGTAGCTGTTCTAGTCAGAAGGTCAAACTTGGCTCTGCTGCCAGAGCCAAGTTCAGAGAAAATGTATGAAAAAACATTAAAAGTAAAATCGTACAGTGAGCTATAAATACTCATAAATACACAGAAATTTATAGTTCATTATGCTCCTGTTTTGTCCTCTGTGCCAAAGTCAAAAAGCACACATAACTTGGTTTTAAAAGAAATTTACTGTACATTAGGAAGCAAATCACCTGGTGGTCGAAAACATCGCCAGGTCTCAGCAGGTCAAATAGGTGCTGATTGCGGATTTCAACTAGGTTCATCCTACGCAGCTTTAAGAGAAACATTGGATTTTGAATGCAGGGTGTGTGTGTGTGTGTGTGTGTGTGTGTGTGTGTGTGTGTGTTTCTGTCTCTACTTTTAAAATACTCTCTAAGGTCATAATTGTCAGAGCTATTTCACCATTCAAAAAATGATACCAAAATTGTCAGAAAATTTCCCAGGTTTTCCGATTTCATAAAGTATGTAAAATATCCATTAAAAAAGGAACTAGCTTATCTATAACAATGGGGCAAAGTGTAAATACTTTATGGGAATCTCAGAATCATCAGCTGAAGTCAATTTCTTAAAAATTTTAACCTAAAACGTACTTCAAATGCTGTTACTCTTCGTACAGACCAGCTTATGAATTTATTTAATCCATTCTATTTAATGAATGCGTTCTCTGTCTTTCAGCAAGCTTGCTATCATGAAATTAAAAGTGTTTAAAACTCTTAATTGGATGATAACTTTGAGGAAATATCATATTGATGTCTCATAGATACGGCATGTCTCAGGAAGAGCTTCACCTCTCAATGTGTGGTTTGAAGGCTAACAATATTACCAAGCTTGGAAACTTGTGAAAAATGAAGAAATTTGAAGCTCCCTTCCAGAACTACCAAATAAGAATCTATCTTTTTACATGATTTTCCAGTAACTCTTTTGCACACTGAAGTTTGAGAAGCATGTTTATAAAACAATAGTTTGACTAGCAAGGATATAGAATACCAAATGTTTTCTTAGCAAAAAAGCAAAATGATGCTTAACATTCAGCTAATTGAATTGGACCAATCTAATTTATGATCACAAAGGAAGAAAGTTCATGCTATTCCAAATTATTTTGCAGGGCACTGACTAAAATGTTTCAAAAATGGCACTCTTTTCAAAAATGATATTTTAAAGGATTTAATCACTGATCTAAATATAATCTAATGTATTTTCAAGAAAGTTGAGCTTTGTTTTAATTATATAAATTAAATTCAGACAGAAATAATCAGTACATGACACATCCCACTAAGTAAATATTTTTCAAATTTCCTCTGTAGTGCTATTTAATCTCACAAATTTATCTAGTAGTTTTGTTCTGTTTCTTAGTGTTTCTTTATCAATGCAATATAGTAATATTACAAAATAAAACATATAAAACATTCTACATCATTTCTTGAAGAACTGTGGCCCATGAATATGAAGAACCTATCTTTCTTCAGTGGAAATTGCACCTTTCTAGATCAGATCAGAAATCCATTGTTCTGGCACTGGGAAAGGTTGCCTAGAAGGCTACCTGAAATGATACTTGATTTAAAGAAAGATTTACTCTGTTCCAGCCATATCAAACAAACTCAAATATGAGCTTAACCTAGACACAGAGTTTGTTTTCCTGCCACTCATGAATATGCCACTTGAAAGCTTAAATATCTCTTTCAGAAACCTTAATTTTAAGAACAAAAGTTTCAACTTAGGAATATCTTATTTTTCTGTCAAAGCCACTTCATCTTTTAAGAAGTATATTTTATCAGCACTTTGAAAATCAATGTTTGAAAATTTTTTTCAGATAAATGTATGCTGAAAATTATGTGTATAATTTCAATGATTTCACTGGCCTTGAAATATCTATTCCAGGAATCCAGTAGTAGTACCCTATCCTAGCCACATGTGTTTCACCAAATTCTGTACAATATTCTCAATCCTTTTTATGCAGTGAAATATTAACTTGTAAAATATCATTAGCAGGAGCATATTGCTTCTCCTTTGATACGTATGTTTATGTTCAAAATTGTTCTTTTTCAGAAAATGCAAATACTCAGAAATAGTTTAGTCTTTAAAGTTAAGCATTCTGGAAAAATATTATGGGTTATTTTATTAAAACTATTTTCCAAATATTAACTAGTAACACATGAGTTACATTTCTTTGATTTCTCAAATTTTGGATTGGATATATTAATGCAAAAGTTTGATCCTTTTCATAAAGAGTAACTGAAACAAATGTAAGTAATGGCAGCAGAGGATGGAAAAAAATCAATGATCAAAAAGTGCAGTAGACTGATATTGGCTAAAGAGTGCAATAAATGTGTTTTATTCATGAATTTATTACTATCAAGGTGGTAGGGAATTTTGTCAACATTTACCATGTGACCAAATGTTGGGACTCCAACTCACACAACTGAAATGTAGATATTGAGGTTAAAAACTGAAACAATTATATAGTAACCAAAATGATGAAGGGATTTAAAACTCTATCAAAAAAAACATAAAAAACTGCCTTCAAGTATTTTAAAAATCACCAGTGTAATAGAGATGAAAATCCTACTTCATAGTTCTAGAGGGTCTAGAAAGATAAATTCATGGAGAAAATTTAATATAATAAATATAAATATAATAAAAACTTCAGAGAAAGTAATTTCTCATCAGTGAATTTATTCAAGACAAAGCTAGGAGAGAGAGCTGAATAAGAGAGCATGAATCACCACCACCTGTCAACTCATACAAGACTTTGTTTGCCAGACCTACAATTTTACTGGTGATCTATGTCAAACAATACTTTAGTAAGCTACTCCCATATTTTTTCCCAATGACATTAATTGGATAATGTCATAGACCTCTGGTTGCTATTCCATCTCATTTGCTTTGGTATTAATTTGTACACTCCTTTTCTCTAATGGTTAAAGTCATAATCTAGCCTTTCTCGCTCAGTGATCCCATTATTTCCATAAAAACACAGAACCCTATTCCACTGTGGTCCACTTCTATGTTATTCTCTGTGTGCAGAGGATAAGCATGACTTACATTTGCAAGGATGCTAGTAATGTTCTCTTGCGGTTATTTAATAAATGCTGAAGGAAAGTTTACCTGGGCCACACATAACAGATCCACCCCAGCCTTCCCTTCTTCCTCACCCCACAACATTTCAAGGATATGCCACAAATTATATGATAGTTGATTTGTGTCCTTGTTAAGCTGAAATTAAATGACAGATAAACATTTTGTGTATTTATAATATACAACAAGATGTTTGGAAATATGTATACTTTGTGGAATTGTTTAATCAAGGTAATGAACATGTGTTTATTTGTTTCTTTTCTGTGCCTGGTGAAAACACCTAAAATCTATTACTAAGTTTTAAATTCACACTATATTGCTTTTATTAACTATAATCATCATATTGTATAATAGTTTTGATGAGATTTTTTTCTGTCTAATGTAAATTTTGTATTCTTTGACCAACAACTTAATCCTCCTACCACCTCAGCCCCTAGTAACTGCCATTCTACTCTCTACTTTTATGAGTTTAACTTTTTTAGGTTCTACATAAAGTAAGGTTGTGGAATATTTATCTTTCTGTTTTGGCTTATTTCACTTATCAAATGTCTTCCAAACTCATAAATGTTGTCACAAATGATAGGATTTTTTCTTCTTCAAGGCCAATTAATATTCCATGGTATATATGCACTACATTATCTTTATCTATTTATCTTTTGATAGATATTTAAGTTGCTTCCATTTCTTAACCATTGTGATTTATACTGCAGTAAACATGGGAGTACAAATTTCTCTTTAACATTTCATTTCCCCTAGAAATACCCCAGTAGTGGAATTGACAGTTCTATTTTTAATTTTTGAAGGAAATTTCATACTATTTTCCATGACTTCTGCACTAATTTACATTACAACCAGCAGTGCACAAGAATTTGTTTTTCTACTCATCCTCACCAAAACTTAACTTTATCTCTTGAAAATAGCTATTCTGTCAAGAGTCTGTAATATCTCATCGTGGTTTCAATTCACATTTCTCTGATCATTAGTGATGTTGAATATTTTTTATATATGTGTTTGCTGTTTGTGCATTTTTTATAGAAATGTCTATTAAAATCTTTCATCCTTTTTTCCCAAATTGAGTTACTTATTTTCTTGATGCAAAGTTGAGCTTGTTAGATATTTTAGATATTGCTATTATTGATATGATGTCTAAATTTATTTTCCTATTCCATAGGTTGTCTTTTCATGCTGTTGATTCTTTCCTTTGTTGTGCAGAGCTTTTTTACTTGATTTAATCATATTGGTCTCTCTTTTTGTTTTTGATGCTCACATTTTATGGATCATATAAAAAGTAACCAGCCAGACCAATTCCATGGTGCTTTTCACTTATGCTTTCTTGTAATAGTTTTAAATTTTCAGGGTTTACAATTAAGTCTTTAATCTAGCTTGAGTTGATATTTGTATATTAATTGACATAAATGTCTAATACTCAGTTTTCCCAATATAATTTTTTGAAAAGAGAGTCCTTTCTCAATTCTGTGTTCTTGGGAACTTTGTCAAAGTAACTGATACATACCAAAGTGCTGCCATTCTGTGCCTCTAAGTTAAACTTTCCCTCAAGCAATTGTCTTATATCAGCATCTATAGTTTTTTATAAGAGTATAACAGTTACAATCAAGTCCTTGTGTTGATTTTACCAACTCACCTTTTACTTTGAGAAATCAAAGATAAAAAGCTTTCCATAGAAGCTTTCTAATTTGGGCTTTCCTTTGTGAACACACCCAAAGATACTTAAAAATACATAGCTAATATATGCAATGAATAAATAAAATAGTTTGAAGTACAACAAATACTACCTAAATTAGTATCCACAAAAGTGGAAATACATATGTATAATTTTTTTAAATGTACAGGAACTATATGATTAAAACTTGTGAAGAAAGAAATTAGTTAATAACTAAATAAATGGATATATTACAACTTCATAGATAGGAATATAAAATATTATGAAAATGTTCTCCTGAATTAAAAGTGAAATTTTAGCAATTATTTTGTGAGTATGTATAAATTAATTCTAAATTTTACTTGGATAGGCATATGATCCAGAAAAATCCATTACATTATTGAAGGAGATAAAGAAAATCAGAGAACTTTTATTACCCGACCTTAAGGCTTACTAAAAAGCTACAGAAATCAAGAAAGTATAGCTTTAGTGCAAAAATAGACAAATAAAACAGAATAAAAAGCTGAGAATTAGATTCACATAAGTATGGTCAATTAATCTGTGACTAAGCAGGAAGTGTAACAAAATGTAGAAAGAGTATCTTCCACAAATGGTGCTAAAATAACTGTACCTCTACATGCAAAAAAAGTACTTACATACAGAGGTGCATACCTTCCACCAAAATCTAAATATAAAATCTTGCGTAACAAGAGAAAATCTTAATACCCCTCTACATGGCAATGACTTTTTAAATACAGTCCCAGAGGCATGATTTATGAAAGAAAAAAAATAAGCCGGACTTCATTAAATTATAAAATGTTTGTTCCAAGAAAAACTCTGCCAAGAGCGTAAAAAGACTAGATAGATTGGGGGAAAATATTTTGAAAAGATATATCTGATCAAATATTTAGCCAAAATGGATGAAGATACCTATAGATAATAAGAAAATTAGCAACTCAATTTAAAACTAGGCAAAAGACCTAAACAGGCATTTCACAAAAGAAGATATACAGAAGGCAAATGAGAATATAAAGGATGGCAACTTCACAAATCATTAGTTAATTATAGATTAAAAGAAAAATATCACTACACACCCTTTAGTATAGATCTAATCCAAACCAATAACAATAGCAAATGCCAGAGATAATATAGAACACGAGAAACTTTTGAACAAGAACCAAATCAAATTCAATAATTATGTTCAAACTTGACCTATACGTGATTCAGTAGGTGTGTCCTTTGGAACTCATATTGCCAAAAAGAGTTGCAAAGCTGTGTGCATTCAGAAACCTACCTATAGAAATTTATAGCAGCTTAATGTATATTTATCAAAATCTGGAAGCTACTGAGATGTTCTTTATTTTCTTTGTAATGGGCATCGAACTTGGGTCCTTGTGCTTGCGAGGCAATTGGCAGAACCACCGAGCTAAATCCCTGGCCCTGAAGTGTTCTTTAGTAGGTGTATATATAGACAAACTTTGGTTCAACTAAATAATGTTATATCCCATTTAGTGTTATAAGGAAATAAAATATCAAGCCATAAAAAGACATAAAAGAACCTTAAATATATATTACTAAGTGAAAGAAATCAATCTGAAAGGGCACTTACTTTATGATTACAAATCTTGTAGCATTTTGTATAAGACAAACTATGCAGAAAGTTAGGAAATCAGTCATTTCTAGGAGTTAGAAGGTGGAAGAAATTAATTAGCAGATAAATTAGTAATTAATTTTTTGTTAGTATATATTTTCAGAACATCTTTACATTCATCTTAGCGAGTAGGTACATGTACTTAAGCCATCTTCATTCTTTTTATTCACCTCCCCCACTTCTTCCTTCCCTTCATCTATAGGTCACCTTCCCCTATTTTTTCCTTTATCTAAGTTAATGTTTGCAATATATAATAATTATATTCATTGTGGGTAGGTGGTACATGTATATAACACATCTTAATTCTTTTTATGTCCTCTTTCCTTCACCCCCCCATCTATCTTGGTCCTCTTCCCATTCGCAAAACATCTATCTTCCTGTTTCTTTTTATCTGTCTTTTATTTTGTTCTTTTTTCTTTTGACTTCTCATTTCAGAAAAACCATATGCTATTTAATCTTCTGTGACTGATTTATTTTACTTAATGTTATGGTTTCAGGATACATCCATTTCCTGCAAATGACTCAAGTTAAAAAATTTTAAGGCACTGAAACTACTCGACATGATACTGTAGTGACAGAAATATGTTAGGATACATTTGTCAATATCTGTAGACAGCCCTTTAATGACATTGAACCCAAGGTAAACTACATACATTGAGTGAATGATGTATCACTACATGTCCATAAATTGTAATAAATGTATCACTTTGGTGCTGTGTAGTATATTAATATTAGGGAAGACTATATGCATGAGGAGGAAAGGAGAAATTGGAACTTTGTAATTTCTGCTCAGTCTTACTGTGAAGTTGTCTACAAAATAATTTTGTTTAAAAAAATCATCCCACTTCATAGTCTTTGCAACTAAATGCCATTGTCTCATATAATTCTGGCAAAGAAAGTATTCTCAAAATATATCGCTTATCAAATATGTCAGCAAATCAAGTCACAGGGTCTAATTTTGAGGGTCTCTATTTTGAGGCTAGATAAGAATTGCTCTATCAGTCAAAATCCCAGCAAGGAACACACAATGTATTCAAAGTAGTGGTGTTGTTTTAAGTATTTGGAATATTTACACTATTACGGTTAGGGTTAAGAGGACCATCAGAAGACAACATATCATATGGACACACAAATACAGTAAGTTACAGTATTAGCACATATAATCTCAAAGGAGCAAGTGGTATCTTCTGCTATAAGAATATTATGAGACCTATAACTATGGAGGAGAGTTGCTTAACTGTTTTTGTGGCCATAGGCAGAGGAATATAACCATTAGTGAACTGCAGCTTTATGTAAGAAGAGCAGGTAATACATCTCCCTGTTTCATTTTATTCATCTTGTTTTCTCCTTCTAACAACTCCCAAATTCAAGAGCAAGGGATTCTGCATAGTTTAGTAGAAAGTTTCTCCTCCAGTGTTTTTTGTCCCCATAAATGAATGAAGCATCTTCGGGTCTTTCCCTCATAAACTTATGCCTAATCCAGTGCTGGTTATCATGGATTTTAACCCCCTAAATATACTTTATTTATTCCATTTCCAATGGCATTTTTATAGCCCAATGTTTTTTCTCATCTGGGTTAATTCATAAACCTCCTAATTTATCCACCCTTCCTAATTTATTCTCTTTAAAGTATGTTCTGAACAATATTCAAAATCTAGTTGATTTCTAAACTTAAAAATTCAAGCATGTGTTACTAGATGATACATCTTTTCAGGATAAAATAAAATGAGTAAAATTGTTTTGTAACCATTTTTAATCTGGTACTTGCTTTCAACTCTGGCTTCATTTTTCACCAGTTTCTCTCATATTGGCTTTAAACATACACACTTTCTTTAAAAAGTGTTAAAGCATCTGCTTCTCCATCTTTGGGTCTTTGTACATGTTGTTCCTTTTGCTTTGAATAATCTCCTTTTTTTTTAACCTAAGCTCATCTATTCAATTTCTACGTATTCTTCAGATTTCAATATCAATAGCATAGTTTTCTCTTACTCTGAAATAAAACAAGTTCGATGGTTATAAACTATCATAGCTCCCTGTAATCTTCCTTCCACATATATTTATTAATTTGAAATTATTAACTATTTGAGTAAATATTTACATTACTACATGTAATGGTTTAGCTCTAAACTGTCTCCCAAACCCTTATGTGTGAAAATTTTGAAAGGTGACTGGATTCTCAGGACAGTATAGCTGACTTGGCGTTGGTAGGTAGGGTCTGGTCCTTAGAGGGAGTCACTGTGAGCTTAGCCCAGAAGGGTCTGTCTCCTTTCCTGGGTCCTCCTTTCACTAGCTTTGCTTCCTGTCATCCATGCACTAAACACCTCTCCTCTGCCTTGACCTTCTGACATACTGTTTCTTCTTTGGAGCCTTGAAGACCCTGAACTGAAACTTGAGCTAAAATAAACCTCGTTTTCCTTAAATGGTGGACTGTGGATTATTTTGTTCCAGTAATGCCAGAACTAACTAAGACATGATGTTATTAAAGCCATATACCATTTAGCAATTTTTATATTTCAAGCTAAAGAAAAATAGAGACAAGGGTGTAATATGCTAATTCATGGAATTTAAATGTCTAAGATTAGTGCTATAGACAATCTTTGACCAAGGGCTCAAGTGATATAAATCACTTTCATAGTTCTGGTCACCTTATCAGAAGAGAGTCACTCCTTTAACAATATAATTTCCCAGCAATGTTTTGGTCTACATCATCTTTTTTTCAGATCCAGTGGTAAAGTAAGAACCCATTTTTGGCAAGTTGGGAAGAGAAAGCAATAATAGTAAATGCAATATAATTTATTGCTCCTGAAGCTCTAGCCAAAATCTTCTTACATTAGCTTAGACTCTGTTGAGTACACATATTCAAACAAATCACCTGTAGTATATACAGATATTTATTCTGCACATTTCTATGGCTCTATAAGAAATTTCCACAAACAGTAACGTAAAATAATAATTAGCTTTATTTATTATTTTACTGATTTGAAGAGGAACATAAATCTGAAATCTATTTTACTGCACCAAAATCAAGGTGATTTCAGACTTATACTTCCTTGAGAAGCTCTATGCAGATTAAGGCTTTTCTAGCTTGCACAGCTGCATTCCTTACCTTCTTTGAGTCTGTACAAAGTATTTTTTATCAGCCTAAATTCTGGTATTTTGTTTCACCAAATGTAAAATAATACAAATTATCTCTCCTGTTTTATAGACATCATGAGCAAAACTGGAAAATATTAAATGTCTGCAGAAAAAGAATAGAAAATTCAGGTAATTGTGTCACTCTAGGGAAGACAAAATAACAATTAAAAGAAAGTTTAAATTATTAGAACTTTTCAAGAAAACATATATTTTGTCATCAACTAAGTATATAACTGACTTAATTTTCTTTCTTTAATAAACAAACTATTGTAAAACCAAGATGTTTCAAATGGTCCAATTAATGAGAACCTAGAATTTTAATGTTCAGAAGCTTAGAGGACTCTTGTAACAATCTAATTATCCTTTAAAATTAACCTGTTAAACAATCTTAATAATCATACATACTATCTCCCAATCATCACTGGGGAAATGTTTTTCCATTTCATATGCAGTAACATTGTGCATGCAACGGGGATTTAGCTCAATGGCACCACGACTGCCTCACAAGTGCAAGGTCCTGAGTTTGATCCCTGGTACCCCCCCAAAAAAAAAACCCACACAAAATATTGTGCATGGCAAATTTCATACAACTCTGTATTATGTCATTTTTATAATCATTTACTCAATTAATGAAAACTTACAATCATTTTCCAAAAATTTCTGTACTTTGGTGTTATATGACCTTTTTTTCAATCTCATTTTAACAACTCAGCATTTAACAGGAGGAAATATTTTGATTTTCTGGGCTTGTAAGTGTACTATTTGAATTTGTAACATTATGACATTTTCAGTTTGTCTTCCATGCTTCTTTTTATCAAGCCTCTACTCAGACATTCAGATTCGGTATAGATCCCTGCCTTGGTGTGATATAGCGTATGTCATGGGGTTATATTCATGGTTTATTACATGTTCAAATTTTTATTTCCTTTGGAAATGTAACCTGTTGTACTGCAGGTCCAGTTTTTAGGCTGATAATACCTATCTTTACTTTCATATTCTTATATAGTTACAATAGCGAAATTACCCACCAACAACTTAAGATATGTGAAAGAAAACCAAAACAACAAAGTAGAACTAGAAAGAAAAATCTTCAAAATTTTAAAGTCAATAGTCTTATTATTAACATATATATTAACTCTGCTAAAATGAATAGACGATATATACAGATTAAACAATAAATAATTATTAAATTATAATTAGAATATAGTAAGATATTCAACATAATGTAGAAGAAATATAAATTTTAAATAGGTAAGTAAAAAGTCTACCATTTTTATTTGATTAAAAATACAAGGAAAAATTCATAATTTTATTTCAAAACCTATGCATAAAAATTGCCTTATCCATTGAAAAGGCATAGAAAAAATGAACCACAACCGCAGTGAACAAGAGAATCCCAACAGGTCACATTACGGCTTCTAAATATTTTTCTTATAAAATGAACCAAAAAATACTGTAAAAATGGATTATTTTCAGAACTGGGTCAGGAAAAGTACATGAACCTGAAACAATTTGGAATGGAAACAAGTGAGCAAGCCTAATGGGGTCATATAAACAGAAATAGGAATCAAAGCATTTTGTTTTGAAATATGATGAGAAGTTGGTAATCAAAATGAGTAATGGCTAAAGTTAGTTTAAAACATAAAGCACATAAATCAAATTCATAGTGATATTTATAAGAATTATTACTTGTAAATAGAGATTGCTAGCTCATCAACTCATCACTTAAAAACATTAAATTAAGGGGAAAAGTTCATTATATTTATCTTTCTATAAAAAAACTCTAAACAGATAGTTATTGAAATGAAGTTCATTTTATCAATGAATCAGAATCAATAAATAGAGACTCAATGATATATAAATAACTGTTGTCAGTCAAAAGAAATAATGGATATTGTCAATGGTAATGAAATTTGAAACTATAAACATAATTTATTGGTGGTGTAAAGATTGGACTCATACTACTACAATCTACAGATCAAAATTCTTCTTAGGATTTGTAAAGAAAGTATTAAAAAGTTACACAAGCAATGAGCATGATGTAACAAAGTCAACTGTCCTGCTTCAACTATTATGAATATATAAATAACGTTTTTTATTTATGCTGTCATTTAATTTTCTCTCAATGCCAGTTTAATTCTAGAGAAATGTCAGACTTATTTCTTTATTGTATATTTAAGTCTTTTTCCTAATTAAAAACCATTCTTTTTGCAATATTCATAATATTATCAGAATTAAAATAATGAGAATACACCTAAAGTCATGAAAATCAAAGTTCACATTTTTTCTGATTAAAAGTGGTTTTTTAAAAATTTGTTTAAATTTTCATTCAAATAAGTTTCACACAGTACAGTTTGCTGATATGTCTCATGTTTCTTTTCAGATGCTATGTTTTTAGGTCGGACTTTCCTTTTTTCCTATGTTATACTTTTCCATAGTCTGAATATTTTGTGCTGAATCACACTCATGGTGTTAACATGTATTTTGATTCCGAGTCTGATTTAGAAGCTTGGTAAGTTTTAGGTTTTAGCTTTTGCTCAGGACTATTTTATTGATATTGCATGTATTCATTAAAAATTAAAATAGTCCCTGGATGTTTGCCTTTTGTGAGGTCATCAGTTAATGATAATCATAAACTAGGTCCATTAACTCCTTCAACATAACAAAAATTCATATTTTATTTCTAACAGTCCTCTTCATTGCTAAAATACTTCCGTAAAGCCAAATTTCCAGTCACTGTACTGAGGTACAAACTATATATGATTTTAGTAGAAATGTTTACTTTATTCCTTAAACAGTTTTCCCTAAATATTTGTCTAATGATGTCTAAAATTGAAGAAGTGCATCGTATATAATTATATACTCATGTATTTAAGCATATCTGATATGTTGTAATTCATTGCACTTAAACTCTTTATTGATATTCATATCATCTCATTTTTGACCCATGTTAATTCATTTACATTGAATTCCTGAATTTCATCAATATGAACCTGAAGTTTTTAAAAATACATGCCTTATTTTCCAGTAACAAGCATTTCCACTTTCATGGTGGATTTTTCCTGCTCTAGGTCTAGAACTTAGACTTTGCCTTTTCTATAAGACCTGCTGTCATTTTAATAAGGAGTATGCTTTAGATATTGCAATCTGGGTGCTGAGAAGATTTGCTGGTACAAGGCTAAACATTTCCCAGCCTTTTGAGTGGAGAGAAAGTGTGTGTGTGTGTGTGTGAGTGTGTGTGTGTTTAACACGTAATACAGTGCTACCTTGGTTCACAAACTTAATTCATTATGGGATTCTGTGAAAGATGGTCACATTTGTGTTTGTGGAGGAAAGATGACCATGGTCATGTTTGTCACCTCACACACAGTTACAAACAAAAACAAAATTTTGCCAAACGCTTTTTTGCGAACAGAGGTGCCAGTGTAAATGGTTTGGATTTACTGAATTTCAATTCAAATGAAAGATTTTAACTTTAATGTCATTTAAAAATATTTTCCTTTAATCACAATAAAAATCCTGGTTGCCAAAGATAAAATATAATTATAATTTTGGTTTATCCCACAATATGGACAAAACTGTCTCAACTGTCTCAGGGTAACTTTATTATGGAACACTGTTCAGAAATTTCGGTAGACATTTTTACTGTACCACACTAAGATTATATAGGCAAATTAGTTTATTTAACTTTATAATACATAAAAGATTTACACTGTTTCAAACTTAAGTAAGCAATTAATCAAATATCTGAAAAGAATATCAACCACTGTTAGAATAAACTGAATAGATATTAATAAATTAATAGAATGTTCCATCTATTCTATTTCTTTCCTTCCACTCTACATAATATATAAGCATTTTATGTCTCATATTTTGTCTTTTTTCATGTAACTAATTCTACTATATAATATGTGTGCATATATACAGTGCACATTTACTTCAAATTTTAGCAAGCTATACATATATAATACATATACTACACTACATGGTATGTATGTGTATATTTGCTGTACACCCACTATACTGTATATTTCTTTAATTTTTTTCATATAACATCATATTCTGGAAATCATACTCTACTTCTTTATTTTGCTGGATAGTGTACCTAGGCTTATTTGACTAATCTCCTACATAAACATAAGCATTATTTTTTTATTTTTTTGCTGTAAAAAGTAAATGTATTTTCAAATTTCTGTCATTTTTTGATAAATTTTAACAAAATAAAAAGAGCAGAAAATAAACATATATCTATAAGGTAAATATCCATGATTTATAATTGTCAAGGAGAAAAAAAAGGAATAATAGTTATATATCTAAAAAGATATGAGTCTTACTTGACCAGGTACAACACATTAAATCCATTTAGATCCTCATTTAAAAACTAGTTGAAAAAAATGGAGGTCATCTAGAAATGGAGAAATTTAAACAAGGATAGATTATGAGATGATATTAAGAAAAATTTTTAATTTTATTTGGTTTTTATAAAGCATTAACTGCTAGAGTTTCACATTGGCATGTGTAATTTGAAATTATATCTTTGGATATTGTTTAAAACTCTGCATATGAAAATAATTTGACATATTAAATTGTGTTGTTAATGAATCCTTGATTACTTGTAGGTAAAATAATAGGTTATTTGGGATGAGCTTTAAAGTATTATCACAAAAATGAGGAAGTACACAAACAACCAGCAAAATATTTATAATGGTTTTAGTTGGGTTTCAAAAATTCATTATAATAGTCTTCAGAGAAAATGTAAACCATGATGATTTGGGGTTATATAAAATGTTTATAATCTCATAGATCCCATGAGTCTCTAGCTCACTAAATATTTGACATTGGGCAATATTTGCTCCAAATTTCATTACTAATTTCAAAGCAGGTCCTTAAAAAATGTTACTCCTTTATCTTTGGTTGGTCACAGTGAAAATACTAACAAAAGTGCATTTGATTTTTTTTTAAAACTAGCAGATTACTTCATAATCCATACATTTCACTGAGTAAGTTATGATTCATTTGTCTTGTCACTTAAACAGCTGCAAACATAGTCACAGAAGAGGGAAAAAGACAAGATCTGGTTCCAAACACCAATGGTGTGTTTTGCAACATAACTTTGAGTGCCATACTATGAAAATTAGGTTCACCATGTACTCACCAATTATTGGTCACATTTCCTTCTGAAATGTTTGTTTCTCATTGTTTGTCTTGCTTTTCCAGGTAATTCAGAGATACTTAAAACTATAGCAGTGTGCAGAGCTACTTTTTTAGGTACTTATCTATTTCAAATGAATTTACATTTCTTCTCTGGTAATTCTTCTAATGAAAAATGAGTAATACATTCAGTTAACTGGTAATGGAAATTAATTAGTCAACATACCAGTGAATAAATCAATTCTTATTACCTCTGCTACAGAATATATGCATTTTTGTTTCCATCTTAACAATAGTAAGGCCTGATAATTTTTTCTTGTTTTGATCACATAGACCTGAATTTATTTTCCTCCACTACATAATATACAGAGGCTGCCAAAATAAATTCCATGCTCTATCATTTCAGCCCAAACATTGTTAAACAAACTTTTCAAAAATTGGACATGTTGCTTCCACCAAATATGTCAATAAATTGAAATATCAGTTTCAACGGACATATGTTTTCTATTTCCACAAATAATTATGGGGGAGTTCACAATTAATATAGTTTTTATTTAAATTTAAATATTAGCAGTTTGTCATAAAATCAAATAAGAAATAGAAGAATTTTCCAATATAGCAAGAGTACTCTCATTTATTATTATAATTATTTATTTTTAAAAATAACACTTTTATACAGTTACATTTTTTTCCATTTCATCCTTTTGCCTTAAAAGTGAGAGAATAGAGATCTATTAAATGTTTTAAAAATTTTAATACTATAACATTTGATTTGTTCTCTGCTATTTAGAGTTCAAGTTGAACTTTAATATTAATAATGTATTTCAGTAATAGTTTTTAGACAGGTTCCTGAATGATACTATTGTCATGTATTTTAACTTCTTGAAATAGTGCATATGTAGTTAGATGTTTATTTGTAATAACAATCATTTACTATAAACAAACAGTACTATATTTGAACATACTACAACTTGTCCATGTATATATTTGGGCACATATTTACTAATAACAATGACCACTTTCTGGAAGTAGGCACTAGTATATTTGAACATACTACAATTTTAGATTTTCTTTCCACATTTTTAAATACAATGGAAATATTTGCATACTCATGTAAAAGAAGTTAACCATATTTGGTAGGATCACTTAAGATAGCTCCATTAGAATACAAATGATTTGAAGACAGTAATGATTCATATTCTTTTTACAACTATGGACTTCGAAATACATAATTATTCTTACTTCACACTTTGTTTAACATTGTAAACAGTAAGCCTGTTATAACTTGGGGTCTCAGCTGCACGTTGCAACTTGGAGTAGACCATTGAGCTGTCCTCTTAAATATTATGACATGGAGAAAATCACGTTGTGCTTTAACCTATCAACAAAGGAGCAAAGCAATTACAGAGCTAAACAGAGTCCAGGAAGACCCAATAAAGAAAAATCCAAGAAAATTTGGTGAAAATTCTTAAGGGGCCTTGCAATGTTTAATTTAGGCCTGAGGCATGATTAATATTCTGATTCTAATTCAAAAGAGTGAACCACAAAGGTACATCTTTTGGGTATTTTTAATAAGCATAGTACAACACTGTGTGAATTAACAGCTGGTCTGACTGGTATTTTACTTCTTCTTTGCTTACTCAAGTGAGGCAGTTAATATCAGTATAATCATCAAACTAACACTAGTCCAGCAGAGGGACAGATTTTTTTTTTTAGTGTTGTGATGTAGAATACAAATTTTAAAATAAAAAAAATTCACAGCTGTATTAATATTACTCAAACCACTGTTTTAAATCCAATGCATAATATAGAAGTGCTTTTTTAAGAAAATAAAATTAAACATTTTAAAATATTTTCCACTAGAAAAATATTGTGGTATATTTATGTCACAATTTATTTGAAAGAATAATCAAAATGTCAAACACAAAAATATTGACATTGGATGTTTATGAGAAATATTGTGAGTTATAATGAAAAAAGTAAAAAGCATTATTTTCATTAATATTGTTGTTACAAACATTAAATAATTTCAAAAGTATTTCTTCATAAAGCTATTTTAATGGCCATGTATATTTTATATAAATCCAAAACAAAGTCCACATTTCTTAGTTAATGAAGAAAATTATTTAGATCATGTAGCATTAATTTTTATAATTTTGCTTGCTTGCAAACAAGATTCCAGTTGGATCTGTTATCTTATCTGTTGGCTTGTGATCAATATTCAGAATAAACATTAGCTGTTAGCATTGGTTTAAAAGTAATTTTTTAAATTTTTGTGACTTTAAATTTGAATGCATTTTCAAATGAAGTGTATGTGAAGAAAAATTTGGAACATAATTTTTTTAGTTTTTACTCAGGAATTTCATAGTAATGACAAGTTTTGGATAGCAATACTCATTTTAAACATCATGTTTAAATCTAGGATTTCTAATCATTGTGGTCAAATATTATCATCTCCAGTTTATTAAATGAAGCAAAAATTCACACATACTTTAAATCTCTCTTAATGACCTTAAATTAGCTTACAAAATTGTTTGCCTTTGCTGTTTGACACTTCATTCATGGAAAAAAGAATATAGCACTCTTATCAAATATTATTAAACTTTAACTGACATACCACTACTGTGTTTCTAAGCAAAATAATAACGGCAAATATTCATTTTATAATAGCCAAATACTGTGCACATATCCTAAATTATAAATCAACTATTTTATGGCTTGTTTTTTCTATAAATTCTACAACCAACCATTTAATAAATTTTAAAAGTAGCAGCTTTAGGTACCACTACCTTTCAAAAATAACCCATTGAGTTTCAATATTAGACATCACATAAATTTGTCTTCAATACATAGAGATACGAAAGGTGTCCCAGTGTTATCTATATTAAGAAACATTGATGATGTTTTCAAAGGTTACAAACTTTTAAATACAAAGACTTTATCTATGAAGTGTCAGTTGCATTATTGTTATAATGACGTATCCATTTTCTTCTGAAGTCATCTCCAATGGGAGAAAACATCCATGCACCATCCTCTCCAAAGAACAAAAATAAACACATGGCAATGTTCAAACTGGTTTCTGTTCCATCATAATGGAAACTGAATACGTATCAGTGATTTTCCCAATTAATAGCAAGTGCAGAAAGGGACACTAGTTATTCTGTCCTGAACAAAATCATTTGAATGGAATTTTTAACAATCCACACAAACAAAGAAAAATATACCTTCAAGAGAATTTAATCCCAAAGTCATTGATTTACAATTCTCATTGGTAAATGTTCAAGTCAAAAGTTACCCAGGTTTATAACCCCTGCTTGTCAAATATAAGCTTCTTAACTTGACTGATTAAGGGAGTGAATTAAATTACCAACTACTGCAAAAGACATTTGTGACTGACTGTTGAGAAAGTCCTGACATCACATATGGTTTTACTGAAAATAGACAATTTGATTATTGAAGACATGTTCAAGTAAGACAGAATGTGAAGTTTAGAAGAGAAAGAAGAAAAAGGCACGAATGGTAAATGCTAAAACCAGTTTTCTTTTCCCTCAAAAATATTCCAATCAAGAGAATCACACAAGTGGTTAAAGTTCTTATAATTATGAGAAGTCTCTATACACTACATATGTAGAATAAATAAGAAAATTAAGATTTTAGTATTGCTTTATTGACTCCCTTAGAAGTTCCTCATAATTTTAGAACTCAGGTTCCCTATCTGTAAAGCATTGAGGTTGGGTTAGAGCTATATAATTTCCCTTACGTTTTCTGGCTCTAAATCCTATAAATGCAATTTTCCTCAAATAATAGTAACCATTGAAATAGAAGCTGAATTCTCTTTGCTGGATACATATTTCAAAAACTTTTTTCAGTATTATAAAAAATGAAAGAGGTTTAGGTGCAAGGGAACAAAAGGTTATATATTTTTATATGTAGAGTCTCTGGGAAAGATTTTTAGACATGGAAAATCATTTATATATTGTGACTTATGAAGCACATTTATATTTTATTAGTTATTTTAATACTAAGTATCTAGACACAGTAGTTTATTGCACAGTTACGTACAAACCTTACTTAAAATTTTGAGTACATTTTTATTCCTAAAGCAATATGTCCTGTTTTACTAGTAAGAACAGATAATCCTGTGAAGGAAAATTTGCAGGGACACTCAGGAAAACACATTTCTTCTATTTCATAGATCATATTTCTGTTGGCAAAAAAATAGCTGGAATATACTCATATAATTTTAGATATAGAAGTTTTCATAGATCATATTTAGAAATGTGTACTGTCTTTATAAAACTGCCTTATTTCAATACAGGACACTCTGTAGTCCATGACTACCTATACTTCCTGAGGCCAAAACCACCAGGATATCTGGAATATACTAAGATGATTAGTAAATAAATAAAATTTAAACATCAGTAAATAAAAATGAACATTAATTGTACAATATTGGCTTCATCTTTATATAAAAATCAGTTTTGCTTCTATTTGGACTAAAAATTTTAGTAATTTGATCTAAATTAATTTATATAGTAAAGTAATTTAAATTCAGCAAATTTTTGTGTGACAGAATAATTGTAAAGTCTTATGTAATATCATAAAAAAGAGAAAAATATTAAAACAAATTTTATTTCCATCCATTATACTCTTAATAAGATATATTTGAAAACTACTTCATTTATTATTATTAATTAATCTATATAACTTTACATAAATCAGATGTTTCCTAGGCTAACAGCAAGACTTTTGTCAACTTTCAGCCTGATGGAAAGGGGTATACCTATGGTTGGAGAGTAACTAAGTGGCAGGTGCCAGACAAAGGACTCTGATGAAGGAAGATGTCATGCAGGGCCATGAAGAGACAATATAGAATTTAGAATTATGGGCTTATTTAGGCTTTCAGTCCTCAGGGAAAAAGAGGTTTGGAAATGCAATAATCTAAATAAATGGCATGAATTTGGGTGTTTGTATTTGTTAAAATCTTACTGAATAAATAAATGATAAATAAGCATTCATAATGCAACCAAGTTAGGTGCTGAGGAGGCAGAAATTCATAAAACACCATCCTTGCCCTCCAAGAATGAAAAAGACATCGTCTTTACCCTTTAGAAACTCACAGTTAATTGGGAAGATAGAAAAGGGAGTGTTATGTTGGAGATAAGCACAAAATGCTCTGGTGGCCAGGCAGGAAAGGAATGAACTATCTAAAGGAGTTGCCATTTCAGTAGAGCCTTACAAAAAGGCATAGGATTTTCCAGGAAAAGGAGATAGAAGAGCCCAGGGGTGGGCATGACAGTGCCTGGTACATGTGGGAACAATGATCAGCCAGTGTAGGATGTTGAGACCTTAACATCTGGAGTAGAGTAGTTACTGCAACTGATGTTGGAATGACAAATATTGGCTGTCACTGACACCTGCAAATGAGGTGGTGTGCAATTTTTATCCTAGAGAGCAGTAATCTCAATCCTGTAACCCCAAAACTGACTTTAATGACAAATATTAATTTTACATACATGGAATATTATTTTTAAAGTTATCTCACTTTGTTATCTAGAAATAAAATATATAACTAAATTTTCAACATACTTTAAGAAAACTAGAAAAGTTTAATAAAAAGAAGAAATAAAAGGAAAATATTTAATATAAATTTAAAGATACAAATGCCCTTGCAAGATTAATTTAGACCAAATAAAGTATTTAGATGTTTGCCCCAATCTACAGAATCATTATAATTACAATGCCCATAAATACAGCCTGGTACAGAGATATTGCACTGACCACTCAAATACCCACTGAAATGGTTGCTACAGATGATGGGGTTTTCCAAATTGGTGAAAAGTTTTCTTTGAATTTTCCTCAATTTGTATAGTATATGCATTACTGGAATTTATTTGTTTGCCGTGGTACTGGGGATTAAACCGAGGGGCTTTATGCTGCATTAAATTCCCAGCCCTTTTCTAGATTATAATTTAATTCAATTTAATTTTTGATACAGGGTCTTCCTAATTCATTAAATTGCCCAGGCTTGGCTCTAACTTCAAATCATAATCTTCCTGCCTCAGCCTATTAGATTACTGGGATTATAGGCATGTGCTTGCACATTTAGCTCTGAAAAGTTTTTTGAAATCTTTGACTTTTTTGAAATTTATTGATGTATGAAATAAAATTCAGTGGTATTTTTTAGTTTAGTTTTTTCACCTAGTTGCTTATACAGAGATCCTTTTTAAAGTGGTACAGCATGGAGGAAAAATAATTTCATTAATTGGGACTGTAATAGGAAGGACCTGCTATGAACATTCCTGTATATCTTTTAAAAAATCATGTCTCTTTTGCAGAAAAAAAATAGTATTTTTATTACCCCTGTATACGTTTTTAGATGGTTCTTCCTTGTGGGATATTCTACCTATCTCTTATCTGTTTCTCTTTGATAAACTTCTAACTGAGCTATTATTTTTCCTGTTGCTCTCATGAAGCTATCAGTCTCTTCTTAACTGCTTTCCATCAAAATCTCCATTATTTTTGACAATATTCTTTGGCTTAGCATTCTTCATATTCTGTTCCGAATAAAGTCAATCTCATTAGTGGGAGTTGTGGGGCTATTTACTTTTGGGTCTCCTGCATTTTATCATCATTGCGAACTAGATGTTGGGAAGAAGAGGGGCTTCCTTTCAGGGCCACTGACATGGAGTACTCATCTTACTGCTCAGGAAGAAACACATAGGAGCTGAGAATAAAGTTTTTTTCTTAATTTTGAAAACTCCTAATTTTTCCATGCCCAAACATAGACTCCTTTCTCTTTTACAGTTCAAGTAGTTTTTTGAGATCCTTCAAGTTTAGAGATAGAGATAAATATTGAAGCAGAAAGAAGTAAAAATGCATCAAGAATAAATTTGGCTCTTAAACAATTTCAGATAATAAAAAAGTGATAAATCAGGTTCATGAATTGTGTATGTGATATTGTTAAAGACATCAATTTGCCCAAGTTGATTTTTAAGTTCAATGCAAGTCTCAGTTTAAAAAAACCCAGATGACGGTTTTGTAGGCTTTTAAGATAGTTTTAAAATTACATAAACCTGCAAATAACCTTGACAAATTTAGAAATAAAGAGAAAAATTTAAAAATAAAACAACTTTGGAAAGACTATAAAGGTACAGTAATCATGACAGTGTATTATTATTAGCATATATGCATGTCATCAATGGAAAAGAATATTTTTCTGTTTGAGGTATAGCTAGCAAAATTTTTTCCCATATTGTAGGTTGTCTCTTCACTCTATTGATGGATTGTTTGTTGTACAGAAGCATTTAAGTCTAATATCATCAGAGTGTTGATTCTTGCTGCTACTCCTTGTGTGATTGAGGTTCTGTTTAGGAAATCCTTTTCTACATCTGTCTTCAAGTGTTTTGCCTATTTTATCTTCCAGAAGGTTCAGTGTTTCTGTTTTAATGTTTAGATCTTTGATCCACTTTGATTTTAATTTAGTATATGGTGAGAGATAAGAGTACAATTTCAACCTTCTGCAAACAGATAACCAGTTTTCCCAGCACCACTTGTTGTCTTACAACATATGCTTTTGGCCCGTTTGTCAAAGATCAAATAGTTGAATACGTGTTGAGAGGTTTCTTTACTTAATTCTGTTCCTCTGATCAAAGTGCCTGTTTTTGTTTCAATACCATGCTATTTTTTTTTTCATCACTATTGCTTTGTAGTATAGCTTGAAGTCAGCCATTGCTATTTCTCCTGCTTTACGGTTATTGACCCAAATTGCTTTTGCTATTCTGGGTCTCTTGTGGTTCCATATAAATTTCAGGATTGTTTTCTCTATATCTATTAAGTATGCTGTTGGTATTTTGATTGGGACTGCATTGAATCTATATAACAGTTTTGGAAGTATGGCCATTTTGATAATATCTGTTCTGCCTATCCAGGAACAGGGAACAACTTTACATTTTCTGGTGCCCTCTTCAATCTCCTTCTAAAGCAGTTTTGGAAGTCCTTTTTCATGAGTGTCTTTACAAGATGTGATGAATTTTCCTAGTGAGTCCCACACAATAGGAAGATAGACTCATAAAAACATTATAGTGTGTCCTCATTCACCTTATGCACTAGATTTAACGCTGTAGAACTTCTGGATATTTTCCAAAGTCAAAATGACCATGAAAGGTTTTAATCAATTTAGTATAATGAGGGAGCCACTAGAGAAAAACTAACGACACCCATGAAAGAGAACTTCTAGAATCACTTCAGAAAGTGGCAGAATGATAGGCTATATTCAGAGTAAGGGGAAGTATTTTGAGAAGAATTAATTGTTATGTATTTTTACTGTAATTTTTTAAATTCAAACATTCATTGAATTTTTATTACATCTCACATAACCAATTGCATGTACACAAAGTTTAAGATAAAAATTTAGAATAGCACTGGTCTTCTGAACTATGTCTGTATATTTCTTTCAAGGCACTGTGAATTTTAAGATAAAACATCATGATTACCATATAATTTAAAAATATTGAAAATATGAAAGATAACTAATGGAGTTTTAAAATAGTCTCTACCATATGCAACATATTTTAAAATCCCAGATTCAACTTGTAAACCAAACATTTTATGCATTAAGTAGCCCAGAGAAACCACAATTTTTAACTGTATTAGAAAAAAATGTGGATGGTGTTTGTATGAACCAGGTAATAGTCAACTGACTGGAATTGAAGTTTGGGGTCCATAAATATGACTGGGGCTGAAATTTTCAACCTATCTAAGCTTAAGCTGGTAAATAAAAATAACAATGATTCCAGATCTCTTCATTAATATAAGGAGTGGTGAGATAGCATATAAAAATTATTTACTACAATGGCACATATAAAGCAGTTGATATACTGTCTCAATGGTAACAGGAACACATAATTTGAAGAATAATAGTCTTGCCGGGGATTTAGCTCAGTGATTTTGCCACCTGCAGTGCAAGAGAAGGACCTGAGTTCGATCCCCGGTATAAAATAATAATAATAATAATAATAATAATAATAATAATAATAATAATGGTCTTGTTTAAATCTTAAAGATAATATTAAAAGATGCTGTTTCCATAATTTCAGTATTCTTTCTAAGTTGTTGCTTTTCATTATTAGCTTTATATTCAATAGCAACAAAGAATTCTATTTTTATTCTGCATTATAGTGTTTGATATTGCACACATTTTCCCCTTACATTATTGTCAAATAAGAGAATTCTGATTACGCACTGTACATACAAAGCTTCCTTGTGTAATATTAAGATAGATCATTTGCCAAAAGAATAACCTCACTGAGAGGCCAAAGAAATGGGGCAACAAAGAAGTCTTTATATAACAATTGCTTTACAAGCATTCTGCCCCTTGAGGCGTGATTTCGATTTCCTCATTGGTTTATATCTCTACATCTCTCACGCACATCCACGTCCCTCACAGATCAACTTCCATAGCACTCAGAACTCTTTAGGAATCTTATCTTTTCCCAAAAAATAACTATAACTGTAATTTGACTCCTGTTTATTTTCAACATACAGTGAAGAGGAGCTACATATTTAACACCCTAGCAGTTAAACATAATGGTAACAAGTAAATGAAAAATAGAACAGAAAATTTAAGTGTACAACACTCTTTTTGTTAAACTAAAGTTGCATAAAGTGGAAATTTGAGCAAATCTAATTCTAAATAAAAGAATAGTCACTATTTAAAATGCTGATTAGAAAAAAGAAACTTGGAAATTATTCCATCAGAGCTTAACCTGTAAGGTTTTAATTATATTCAGGATTTGAGCTTGGAAGGATAAAAAGTGCCTCTTTTAAATTAGTTTCAAGATTTAAATCTAGTTCAACATTTGATTAGTGCTTTCATAGATCTTAATTCCTTTTTCATCTCCTTTCCCTCTTTTTACCACCCTCTCCTTCCACCTCTTGGTCCCCCTCTCTTTTGCAGACGATCTACCTCCCTTGACGCACGGAAGCTGACAAATGAGGATTAAGGGTCATAATGACAATAGACCAGGAAAAAAGAAGAATATATGAGGTGTTTATTAGACAAAAACCAACAACTTTGCACTGGAAATAGAGGAATGAGTTAGAATCAAGGCAAGTTGTGAGTTTTCAGACTTTCCCAGTAATTGTCAAATAAGAAAAAGAGAAAAGAAATTTTGGTGCTGACATATGTGTGTGGCAGTGAGTGAACTAAGGAGACAATCAGTGCAGTCTGAGGCATCTATGGGCATTCAGTAGCAATAGGTATTTATGGGTATAAATCTGGAAATCCTAGAATGAATAGGCCTACAGATAAATATTTAATGTAATGCCTAAAATATGACTTGAAATCATAAGCATAGATGAAATTTTCAAAGAAGAATGCAGACTTTTTCTCCATTAGGTCCAAACCACAATTTTTCTGTACTATATAGCTAATATAATTGAAAACTGGCTCTAATAAAAGTGAGCATTGATACCATTAATAATATTACCATCAAGCAATTTATTTCATTCCTGGATCTATATAAAGCATCACATTTCTGACTTAACTCTATCACTTCAATTCAATATGCCTTAATGTGGTTCATCATTTTGCTTTGAATGTTATAGAGCACATTTATAGCAGAATCAAAATAATTCTTTTATTTTTGTCTTTAATCCAGAATAACTTTTCATGGTTGGCAATTTATTTTATCCAAATTCCTTTCCTTGGGAAAAGTGTGTAAAAATTGATATTGGTCAAATGATATGTGGGATGAAAGTAGTTTCATGATTCATGGGAACTATTAAACTATGCAAAATTATCATTCTGGTACAATGAATTTCTTATGAAAGCCTTCTTAAAGAAATAGGAAAATGGATCATTCGGTGGAGTTTCCATTTCAAAAAAAGTACTAAGAAGTACATGGAACAATCGAATAATAGTTTCTAAATAATGGGCACATAGCTGTTATTATGCAAACAATTTTTCCACTATTGGCTATATAATAACTAGTTGTCTTTTAATTCTAATAATATAGGACCTAACTCTAGCCTTATTCAAATTTGATTTGTTTTTAAAGTTTATCATCAATTTGAACAATCAGAATGGGAATATCATGTGCATTTTTTTCATGGCTTTTATTCTTAAAAAGGTGTTTTATATAGATTATCTTATTAAAATATAAACTACATAACTATTTCTCATGTACTTTCATGCTTATATCTATACATCATCAAATAAGCAAAGTTGTTTTAAATTATGCTTTCATTCACTTTTCAGTAAATTAACTCTTCTGATCTCACAAATATGTACCCATTTAAAATTGTCTCTCATTTTATCAAATATTTAGAGAGAAGTTTTAAAAATAAACTAAGCTAATATTTTATAAAGTACTAAAACAGCATAACAAACCTTCATCACCCAATGCAGGATATAAAGGATTCATTGATGTGATCTTTCCTGCTAACAAGGGTAGCTGATTAAGGACTGATTGAGACTTGGCAAGTGATATATTCTCATTAAATTTCCCTGAATGCCAAATTAGTTCAGGAGTAGCCAATGCTACACTGGTGCTTTAGTTACGTCTGTTCCTAATTCTAACTAATGCTGTTCTCCCCCATCTTTCTGAGAACCTCAACCCACTGTAACTAGACTTTCTCCTAAGCCCAGAATGATAGTCTGGATAGTCTGTCTCTGTCTCTGTCTCTGTCTCTGTCTCTATCTGTCTCTCTCTCTGTCTCTGTCTGCATTTTTTCCTCTTCTCCTTTTTACTCTTCTCTTTTTCTCTCTTTATGTCACTCCATCTCTGTCTCTATATATCTCTTTCTGCATTTGAATAATGAACTATTTAAAAAGTGCTGCAAAAGTAATCTAAAAAAATAGAGAAAAACTTATTACTGATTTCATAACTCAAAAAGCATAGCGTTAATGAAAAAAGGTGAAAGTGAAATCAAACAAGAAAGATTTTAAATATTAAAATATTGAATTCTCAAAACACTTTATTTTAATCATTAATGCACTGATTGCTTATGTATTTGATAAACAACAAAATAATTAATAAATGACTTTAAATATTTTATTTATAAATCCTGAATTTGTTATCTAACTGATAAGCAAGTGAAAGAATCAAAGAGGTAAGCAAGCAAGATGAAATCCCTAAAAAAATTAATTCTATGTGCATATTATTTGATATTATAGTTATTAAACTTGACTATGCAGGCAGCAAACTGTTATCAAATTAGTATTATTTTCCCTGAGTATATTATCATATTGAGGTAATTATCATGCATCATAATAATTAAATACTGTTGAAATATAGTTTTTAAAAGGTAATACATAGCTAATGAGTTTTAGTGTCCTTTTATCACAAGTTCTCCTAGTAGGTACAACTGCTTCCCATAAGCATTCTTACTTAAAAAATATATACTGCTGTTACTTTAATATTGTGTAATTACATAACTATTATTACCTTATAGCTTTTCCAAAGGGCAAAAAAGAGAGGAAAAGAACAGCAATCAAACAAAGATCGTGAGTAGTTTTTTTTATAGGAAATTTGATTTTTAATCATTCATTAATGTAACACCAGATAACTTAGCAAGAAAAATATTGAGAAATCAATAAGTATATGTCAAGTGAATAAAATGAACAAAAAATTTTAAATGAGCTCCCTGCTTCAAAGCGCCAATATTATACTAATTGTTCAAAAATAAAATTACAATTGTATGAAACTTGTAAAATAACACACCAACTATTTATTCCTTCAGTGACTAATTCTCAGTTGAAAACAATCATTCAGTGCTAAAGTCCCTATGAGGCTATTCTTTAGTTTTATAAAACTAATCTTATACATCATTTTTTCAGATTATATTAATCTGTCACCATAGCCATAAAAAAAATTAAACAAAGATATCAAAGACAGATTACTATTAAACTTTCTCATTCCATGTATTGTGCAACATAAGCATAGTCAGATGTTTAGTTCTTTCTGCACAATTCCAAATATTATATAGTTGAGCTTATTTTTTCTGATCAATTCTCTAATTAAATATGTATTTACTGTATTATAAAAGAATAGAATATAAAATATGATAAAATACAGTGAGAGTTTAAATTAAAAGAAAATATATAACAAGAAAAGATACATTACTATTAATCATCGTCAAAATATTCCCTTTGCTTTGAACACACTTATCCCATTATGTTTTCCATTTTCTGAACCAGTTTTGGAAGTCCTCTTTCATAAGTGTTTTTAGTTGTACTGTTGTGGCTGCCTTGATGTTCTGAATCAGTTCAAAATGTTTACCTTTTCTCATCATCTTGATTTTGAAGAAGAGCCAGAAGCTATACCATGTCAGATCTGGTAAATAAGGTGGATAAAGACATACCATAATGTGTATGAGCCTATCTTTCCTTTAGATGGTAGATCCTTTAGATGGAAGCATTATCCACCATGTTTTCTACCAAACCTGGTAAAGACATTCACAACAAGGACTTCTAGTATTGCTTCGGAAAGTGGCAAGAATGATGGGATGAATGTGTTTGAAATGAAGATGAATATTAATGACAATTTAAATGTAATAATTTTTAACTTAAATATCCATTGTATGTATGGATCACTTCTTGAATTTAAAAAATACACAGAAACTCAAGTGAAGAAATGCAAGACTCCATGAATCTAAATGTTCACCTAAAAAACAAACAAACAAAAAAATCCCTAGTGGTTGGCCGTATTTGATGACTTTAAGATTTTTTGCAGTCAACATAAATAGGCAATACTTGGTACCTACACAGTTTATAATATTCATAAGACTGTTTTTTGTGCTTGCAACCACTATGCTCTTTGGTAGTAAGTTCATACTGGAATCTTTCATCAAAGATCTCATAAAGGGTATACTGTATGATGTAATGAATAATATTCCAAGTAATATGAAATAAACAATAAAGTTTTATAAGGATATTTTGAAAACAACAAAATAAATCAATCACAAGAACCAATATTTTAATATACTTCTTGATCAAGATAACTTCAATGCATACTTTAAAGAAAAGTTTCTTGTGTTGATACTGTCCTAATCAATTGAAGAGCAGTCTAAAATGCCTGGTTATTTGTTCAAAATAAAATACAATCTATTGACTTTACATCTGAGAGTATTTCTTTGAAATGGTGAGATAGGAATCACCTCAATGCTAAACTTCATGGGTATTATTATCCATAATCTCAACTGTCACATTTTTCAGTGAGCTATCTTCATTGGTCTTATTGACACCTGGAACACTGGCTTATACACATTATATGCCAAAGCTCTATCCAAATCTTATTAGCAGAAAATTTACTATTGTCGAGTTTTTTAAAGAGTATGTAAACTGTTCTTGTAACACATTACTGGTTGGAGTCCTTGGAGTGAAATGTTATGATTGTAGGCATTTCTTTTTCTTTGACTGTCCATACGTCAACTTGTCTTTTCTTTCTAGCACCAACCTTTCTCTGTGTTCCTAAGAGGTGTTTATTCAACCACGCTGTATGAGTTAGTATCACATCAGGGCTAACTTGCATCTAATGAGGGAGCCTCAACACTGGGAATCTACTCAAAATTTTGGTCATAGAAGCTTTGAGGAATGTATGAGACTGTGAGTGTGATATCTAGGGAGGATTCAGTTTGATTCAAGCACTATATAAGGATATAATTATAATAAAACCCTTATATTAGAAACTATTTCTGTATGACACTAAAGATAGATGTTGTTCAGAATTCTTTACTCTTATCTAATAAGGTATCTTTTAACATCATTTATAAATAATGAGATACTCATTACTCAGGATTTTATTGCATGAAATCATGTTTCTAGTGATTCTTTTGAACAACATTTTAATAAAGGGCTTTGTAGTTTCATTATGAGCTTTTCCTTGGTTACATTGAACCCAGATATGTTTAAGATACGGCAACACTTTACTAAAGCATAGAGAGCAAATAGTATGATTTCTGTTCTGTAGCTTGTCATTTGTATTCTTCATTACTGAACCTCAGTTAAGAAAAAAAAGCAATTTTTATATTCCATGTTTTCCCATTCAGCAGAGATACATCTACTTCATAAATTTGCTTAAAAGGCCAACTATTGCTATCTATCTTTCCATAATTCAGATGCATGTTATATACTAAATGACAATAACATACTTATTCAGAATTAGGAAAGAGTAAATACAGAACACTTTGGTCAACACTTTTGGTGTCAAAATTAAATAAATTTTAAATTGATCTCAGTAATACACAATAACAAAAAGCAAATTGTAAAAAAACTGAATGGTGCTGAATAATTCATGGTACATTAACAAGAATGAGTTAAACAAAAGAATATACAAAAACCCCTAAATGGCATAAGTATTATTAATAGAAAGATGATTATCTCCACAAAAAATTATTTTTTCAAAACAATCTCCCTATTTTTTTTGGACACAGCATTTAGTGAGTTAACACAAACTCACCTTTTCAACAAGGACAGTTAGATATATTTTGACAGCACTAAGCAATGGGCTAGCACTCCCCAGTAAAAAATATTGCTCGCCTCGCCTTTCTTTCCAATAAATTATGTTTAAAATGATCACACTGTGTCATATTATTTGTAATGCTATTAAAAATAATATCCAAAGTACTTAAACTAATTATACCTATTTTGTAAGATTAATTATCATTAATAATTTAACATATTTTATCATTTAAGTCAGTATCCGTTCTGATCTTTAACTTTAGAGAGCGCACTGTATATGTACCACATAATTAGGGCTTATGTATCACATAATTAAGGCTAAATACTAAGAAATCAGACTAATGAGACCAAATCAAACTGAATTATTTAAGCTTTTTTATTTAATTTTAGAGGTAGAATATTTAGTAATTAAACACTAGCTTCATTTTCTTCAACTTGCATATGTCTTCTTTGTTTTAAGCTCCTTGCTATAAAAGCTTCAAAAATGTTCTCTTGGGAAATGAAAGGAAAGAATCTCTTGTTTTACACAAATAGGGAGAAATTAATGAATAGTGGGTAGTTTTAATTTTTTTTCTCTCTCTCCCTCCATTTTTGTCAAGGCTGGCTTCAAACTTGTGATGATCCTGCCTCAGCCTCCTGAAGTTATTTTTTATTGTGTTTTCCTTAATGCCGAGAGCACTCACTTTTAGATTGCTATGAAAACGTGTTGAAATATCAACTGGTTTTGAATGATCATTTTTATTTTCATATAATTAAATAGATAATAGGGCTCTTCTGATGAGAACCAACTCTCGATAAGCGAGTTGTTTTTGATAGTCAGTTGTGAAATTTTGCTAGGTTGACCTATTAGCTGATGTTTGACATGTGCCACATGGTTGTCATGTGTGTTTTCCTACTGGAAGAGAAGGCGGATTGCAAGCAGAGACTTTATCTCTAGTCTGCTGGGGTTGTTCTCCGTCAGCAATCCAATCTCGCCTGAGATCTCTGTGCCTCATTACTGCTATTCTCCACTTACCCTGTGAGAGCAAGGTATTGAGGAAATTAAAAAGTAACTTCTCTTCCCAGAGGAATTACTAACCTTCTATGGTGTGAGACATGTACGAGCTTTAGCATGTGCTGAGCAGCAAAACTGAAAATATTGGAAAGAGTAAAGAAGTATCGTTTGTCCTTAATGTCAAGAATGACTCAAATCCAAATTGACATACTTTTTTGACCCTCTTTATTACTGAGGAAATTTGTAAGTAATTTCTCCAACCATATTTTTGACATGTACTCACTGTTTCCACTGGTCTCTGAACATTACCTGGAATTGTTTTTCTTTCAAGCTGTGGAATGAAAATAAGGCTTTCACTACCACAATATTCATCTTGAGTAGCACAACATGACATACACAATTTCAACAAATAGACAAATATAATAACACTTTACAAATGAATCTCTTCTTTGTTCCAAAGTAGATTTTGAATAAATTAGGGACAGAAGAGATTTTAAACCCAAGTCAAGGAAATAGAGTTCTTCATTCATCACAGAAACAGAGTAATGACATAATTTCCCACAATGCCCCTTGATTGAGTCAACATATTTCATTCATTTTACTATACAGCCTTTCAGTGTTTTAGATCTGTTGCATCACCTGTCAATCCATGCTTCATTATCTTTCTCTTCAGTGTCATTCAGGGTTGACTTCCTCTCTTTTAGTTATTCCTGTCCAAACAGGAATCATGTATGTCATTTCCATCTCCAAGAGAACCCAAAACATGGTTTCTATAAGTGTATATTTCAGGAATCATAGTGAGCTCAATTTTCCCTAGTTAAGGAAAAAAACCTCAAAACTGTGAAAAGTGAACCTTTTGCCATGTCACATTTCCTGGGAAATTCTGAGTTAATGAATAGCGTTTGTCCCACCTTACAACTTCAGTGTTCCAACAGAGCCCTTTATTCAATCAGCCATCTTCTTTGCAGTACTTTTCAAGAGAAGAAAGAGTAGAACAGTATGAATTTCTGAAAATGTGTCTATTAATCAGTCTCCTGAAGTAATTTAATGAACTTACAAGCCTATCTGGCACATAAGACAAGTTTCCAAATTGAGCATTTAAGTTTCAGAGTTTCCTAGTCGATTCCATCTGCTATCTATGGGACAAAGGCTGCTGTGACAGTCCCACAAGAAGTAGCTGAGCTACTATAAACCCATGTGCATTTTTCTACTAACATCATCAAAGGTTATCAATAAGTTCTATCTCTTCTGCTACATTCATATTCATGTAAAGAAATAGAAAATAAATAAACATTTAAGTATCTACTATGAGCCACCAACTATTATACTTCAACTCTGACTTCAGCTCTGTTTTACTAGTTTCATCATCCTAAACATACTAAAAAGGGAGGCGAGTGCATGGGAAGTTGTTCTTGAACAAAACTTCATGAGTCAGTAATAGAATCTGAATATTGTATTAACTCAGATTCTTGAGGAATTCAAAGGCATATTTTTCCCTCCGCAATACTGTATTCAATGCAGAGATTTTATATTAAGAAGTTATAAAGTTTATCCTCCAGAGATGCAAAATTTTGACACATGTCAATTCAATAAATTGAACATGTGCAAACATATTTTTGAGTTATCCCCAACACCTACACTCATTCTCTCAAATCTCTTCTGCATCATACTCAAATAAAAAGATGATAATAGTACAAAAATCTTCAGTATTATCACCACTGCTAATTCAAACTACACTTCTAGTTACCAATGAAACTTTTGTGGGACTACCACAGTATTCCCTGTGGTCCCATTATCTCACACTTCCCTAAATAGCAGCATATTGAGCATGGAGTATGCACTGGTTCAGTGAGAGAGTGGTATAGGAGTCAGAGCTCTGAAAGCCTTCACTTTCAGTGTTCTAATTCTTAACTTTTTAAGTATAATTATTGTCTATGAATGGCCAAGATGGCTTATTTGGTCTTTCACTGCAGTAGGCTTTGTTATGAGTAGGTTATTTCTAAACAAAAAGAAATAGCATACTCTCACTTAACCCTCAATAAAATACTAATACATTCTTTATGCATTTTTTTATTTATTGAGAGAGACAAAGGGGATCTGTATCATTCATCAGATATTCAAAAGGTTAGACTGCTTATTGCTTGAGCAATGAATTATTTCGAGTTTCATAATACCATCAGTCCCAAATATATAGGACATACAGAAACCATATGAAAATAGGGGCATTCTGCATGTGTTTGCTCACTTGGTACAGTAGGTGCAGTGCTTATTCACCTAACGTCCCTCACATAGTGCTATGCAAACATTTCACTGAATTGATTTTTTTAAAACAGGCACTCTTCCAACATTGAAGCTCCATAGGAAAATGGAAATGCCAGTGCAAAATTCTATTTTTCATTTAATTCTCCTCTAATCCAAGTTTGAACTGGAAACATACCACACATGCACGCATACACAGAAACACACCAGAATAGTATCATGCAAATGAAATTCACACAATGACTGTTGCCTTATAGCATCATTTGCAGATCAGGCACAAAGATTAATTTAGGACTCATAAATGGAAAAATTTTCAGAGAAACTTGAGTTTAAATTATGCCAATCTGTTACTGTTCCAAAATAAACGCATCAGGTGGCATTTAAATGCAGGTGGTTAACAGCTTTATCAGCGTAGGTATTTAAGCTATTAGGAATATAATTAGAAAAATTAAATTAAACACATTTAATATAGATTTTAATTCTAGTGGCACTATCCTTAGTATTATGCTATTTCTATTGTAAATTATAAAATGTACCTAAATTGTACATATTTGTTTCTGAGTGATAGCTGAATGTAGATAATTAAGTTGTTAACCATGAACTTCAGTGGTCAACATGGTTATATATCTTTGTCTTATGCCTGTTCCTCCTTCTTGTTTTCACAAATCTCAGGGGAGGCAGATGAATGGCACTTGACTCTACCAGCTACACAGTCGACTGATTAGACATAGCCCTGTACCACAGGTACACTCAATTACATGCCTTTTGGAGAGTCAAGCATTCCCTGAAGCTAAAAGTGTTGAATCTGTTGATTTCACACATTTTATACCAGGAGAAAACTGTGATCAAATATATTTAAACCTTCAATTTTATTTCATAACATTCTTCATCCTTCTGCTTTACATACCTAGAAGGAGTTTAGTGAAATAAAAAGAACAAATTAATTTGCTTCCAAATAATTAAGTCATTAAGAACTGGACAATGACTTCATTCTTAGTAATCAAGTCATCTGTGCTGGGGAAAATGTGACATTAGATTTAAGGCACAACTTAATGTCCATCATGAAATAAGCCCATATTTAATTTTTAAGATGTCAAATAGAATAAATTCAAGAAAGGAGTAATGTCAAAGCAATTATACTTTTTATTATCCTTATAATTGCAACACATTCAGTAAGCACTGTTCTTAATATTGCTTGTATAAAAATAAATACTCAATACTGAAGGTAAGCCTATAAGCATTAAGTGCTTGCAGGAAATATACATTATACAATAGCGCTTTCTGTGGATCAAAATTCAATACATGCTTATATGTGAAATCTTTCTTAGTATAAAGAGCTAAATATCCCTTTATTCTTTCATTTTGTTGCTAAATGAACAAGACCTAAGGAATATTCAGCTACCTAATTTTATGGGTAACATAGGCAGGTAAACATACTTATTTAAATGCTATGTTACGTAATGTGACAAGAGCAAAATTGCTTCCTTCTTAAACTAAATTTGCTTTCTACAATTAAAAATTCAGTTGAATTTTGATCCAAAAATCTTCATTATGGTTTTAGTCAAATCTTCAAGAAGCTCTTGAATACACTGGAATTTTCAATTTAAAATAACTTTAGAAATGGTAGAAAGTCTTTCAACATAAGAAGCCCAAAGGAATCAGTAAATCCTAGAAAACAAGTTACTTCCTGACCAACACAATTGGCAAGTTTTTGCTTCCTGAAGTTTATCATAAGCTAACCATGAAACATTTTATACCTATTTTGGCTTTAATGAAAGTATTTGTAATTTCTGAACAAGTTCAGGAAAGTACTTCTTTCAAGCAGGGAAACTGCTTAAATTAAGCTAATTAAGTTAATGAATAATTAAGATAATTCCTTCATCGCCAATTCAATCTCTTCATGTCTTCAACATAAGTCACAAATGATGGTGTAAGGATTCCTAAATACAATCACAAATTATACTTTTATTTAATATTCTACATCACAATCAAGACTAATCTTTATCTTGTTTTTCTCTTACTGTATAGCTTAAATATGAATGGTTCACCTCTCACATATTGAGTATCTCACTAATTAAGAAATGTCAATATCATAAATTAAAAAGTATTCTAGAATAGAGAAGATATTTAGATATAAATAATAAATACATTTTAAAATCACTCATTTGAAATATAATATAATAGGTTCACTCGACAGCACTTCTCTTTCATCTTATGCTCTGAAAAACAGTATTTAATCTTATTCTTTAGTTAGCCTAGGAGGTACATATAACTATATTTTTGAAGTTAAGTAACTGAAGATCCAGAGTGTTAAGGACTTAGCCAACACCACACAGCTGAACACAGTGTTTAGATTTGTCTGCTTCAAAGGAACTATTAAATCCTTTTGGAACTTGGCTTATTTTTGAAAGGTAATTTTGGTATGTTTTCTCTAAATGTGTAGTGTACATTTCTATAATCTGCATGTTTTCAAGGAGTCAGTCAACTGGTATGGAAAAATTGAGAAAATACTATAGCAAGGAAGATTAAACTGATTCAGTCAAGTGGTAATTTATATCTTTGTCTTTTAGACCTCTGAACACATTGTCAATAGTTTTCCAAGACTATCTTTTAATTTAGATGTAAAATCATAAAAATAGAATTTAGGGTTTGCTACTGACGTCTATGATCATAGACACAATTCCTATCAGTCAGTCGTCTAATTTCAACTAACCTCTGTCTTCCTCACCACTAAGGGGCAATACAGTAGCACACACATCACTATAATTAGTGTGCAGCAGCAATTTTCATTAGACCAATGCTCTCCAATAAGATTTTCCCAAGGGCTGCATTCAGTAATATGTAATATTTAGGAGGGCCACACATATATTAGCATATAATTTCCACAAGATTTGCATATGCATTTAAAGATTGCATCATATTTCTCTGGAGATTTCCAGTAAAAATGCATTTAGTTAAACTTTGAAGGTTATGATTTCTATTTCTCTGCACTGTCCCACCACATCTGACCCAGATGGTTTATGACAGAATAGCTCAGCAGAAAACTAGGAAAAGCCAGTGCGGAAGGTAATAGTCCATAGAGATGGTCAAAGGTCAATAGAAATCTTTTGGGGTGCAATAATGATGAGTGCTTAGAGTATATTGCATTAGACAATTTGTCTCTTTTATAAGGATAAAGGAATAAATGCACACTAGGTGGACCCTCTAAGCAATGCCTTTCCAGTTACTGCTGATATCTTGTTGACTTTTTTTTTTTCCAAACCTCATTACAAGCTAAATGGCAAATTATCTGTTATCACTTTGGAAATCTCAGTTACCTCTTAATTCTAATAGTGTAGTCACATAAAAAGTTTAACTGAGTTTTCTTCTAAGCCTAATTACTCTCTGTTTTGAGCACTAATTTTAAGATGAAAACTCCCTATTTCGTTTTAGCTTTTATGTATGTGAAGCAATCCCTCGCAATTGGAGAGCCAACTCTTTCTCACTTAAAGAGCTTCTTGATGTATTATCATTGGCTAGATAGAGAAGTTTCAAGAAAGTACATAGGACTTGAATGAGAAAAAATGGAAAAAATGGGTATAGACACACATACAAACACATGAAGATATGCATTTACTCACACATCTTTTTCAAACCTATGAGTTCTGATATTTATGGAAGATAATCTCCCTTTCTTCCTATCTCTTTCTGTCATCTATTCAAAATATATTTATCTGGGAAAAGGAGCTTTCTGTTGATTAAATATATATACAGACGGACAGACCTAAAGGGATTATCAAAATTGTAATAGTTATAATTTGAAGGCATATAATTATTAAGAAGTAGTGTAGTTCTTTTCATAAATTTCAACAGTATTTCCTTTATCTTTTTCTACCTCCAATGGTCAGAATTATTGGAAAATAAAAGCAGAATTATTGTTATCTATTCTCAAGTCCTTCAAATATCTAGGGCCAGACCAGGAATCAAGGAATGTTTTCAACCAAGGTCACACAGCTTTTAGCTTATGGTGCTGGGATTTGAAGCCATGTCTACATAGCTCCTTATTATACCTTTACAGTCTTTGTATAATCTCATCTATGCCTACAGTGAATAGACTTCAGCTTCTGTTTTGTGAATCAAAGAAACATAAGTTTTAGTACTTTTTCTTGCAGTTCCACCATAATATCGAACTCACATGTTGGCTAAATACACAGCTGACATCAACAATGACTAAATAGAGAGGAGGTAAAGAAATACATTTTCCCTTATCTTTGCTGTTACAATCAGTTCTTTCCCCAAAAATTCTAGTATGACTCCACACCATCAGAAACATCTATCTTTGATATATACCATTGTATCTCTAGAGAATGATCAGAATTAAATAAACATTCTCTGTATTTTTTGTGAATGTATAAATGAAATGTGCGATTATTAACATAGAAAGTAGTTTATGATTGATTAAATTAAAATGTAGATTACAAGAAGTTATGATTGTTTCTGTTTTTGTGTTTTTTAGCATGATCCCAGGGGAGAGAGAAGAATGGAAGAATAAACAAGAAGTTTATGTTTACTTGCATTTTGGAATTAAATTTTTTCTTCAAGTTTATGTTACATTTGAAAAATGTGTATTTTTAGAATAAATGTATTTTTATATTTGATTGACTTTGTTTTATTTTAAAAATAGTCCCTTTTATGATATCTTTGTAGGATTATCTGGAACGCAGTTTGAAAAAATCACAATACAGATAATGACTTGGGTTCCAATTTGAAATGTGGGCTCATTTACTCAACACCAGTATCTCTTTATTTTATTTATTTTTCATTGCTATCTTTATAAGTCGGTTCCTTCCTATGAACCAAAACTACTTCGTTTTTTGTTTTGTTTTGTTTTGTTGGTACCAGGGATCGAACTCGGGCCCCTGCGCCTGTGAGGCAGGCGGCAGAAACACTGAGCTAAATCCCCAGCCGGAACTGAAACTATTTTAAAGACCCAAAAATGAATTTTACCTGCTCATTTTCTCTCTACACCAAATCTAATAATATGTCTGTGTACCTAAATGATATTTATAATTTGATAAGTTAATTTTTGAAAACCATTGCCACAAAATTATTTAGTAGTGTTAATGGGTATATAATATAAACATCCTCTTTGGAAATAAAACTAAAATGAAAGGGAAATTGGTAGCCTAATTTGAAAACGAACTCTATTGCCATTGGTCATGCTGCTTCATAAACATAAATCATTGATCACAAAGAAAACCAGACGGAAGCGCGGTCAATCATGTCTGTTGGGGAAATGAAACCTCAAGTAACAAGTTTATGTCTCATTCTCCCTCTGATCAAAAATAAATCACCAATTTGGGACTCACGAAAGTAGTAATTTTACTAAATCCAAAAGCTTTCAAAGAGTAGGAAAAAAATTATAACGTGACTAAAATACGTAAGTAAACTTGAAATCAGGAAGAAGTTATAAGACTGAGACAGCCTTGCCAAATCCAAAGAGTGTCTATATTTTCACTTTGAGTTGAGGAAACCATTGATATTTTTATAAAGAATTCATAGTTGCACTCATCAGATAGAAAATTGGATTCAATAATATTTTATATCACAGGTAACCCCTACTTTTTTGCAAATTTTTTTTCTGTTTAATTTTTTTATTCATATATGTTTGCAGTACATAATGATTACATTCATCATGGAGGGTTTGTACATATACATAACATGTCTTAATTCTTTTTGTTTACATCTACATTGTTTTATTTCACTCAAAATTATCCTTTCCAGAATAATCCATAAACTGGGGTTTTCCATTCAGTTTTCTTTCAAAGTATTCCCTAAGCTGCATAATTTGATAAGATCATGTGTTCCTAGGCTGATGCACAGTAGCAATTTAACCTTCCAGGTAAGCAATTGTGATAATGCCTGAACCCAGAGGAATATCTCCAATTATAGACCTTTCAGGCACTAAGGCAGAGAGTATATTCTAAGCCAGTTGGATCTATAAATACTTTGGGTTATACTTATTGAATGGATGTTTTTTGGTAGCAAGAGCTCAATTTGCAGTCTTCATGATTCATTCTATATTTATTTTATTCCTTGGGGTTTAGCATCTTTGGAGTTAAAGAAATACGTAATCATAGTAATAAGTCTAAAATTGTCCTTTAGCTGCAGAACTAGTTTAATATTCTACATTCTTGAAATTATAGAGTAATATAAAAGTGAATATAAGATCACTTAAGTTGGTACCACTGCATAACTCTATAAACAAGGACAAAGCATATCATCATTATTCTTATTCAATCATGATTTATGTAGCATTTGTTACTGTATTTATTGTACAAAGAATATATAAAGTACTACATATTTCAATATAGTAAAAAATAAACATCAGTTGCTTATAGCACAATTTTGAAAAATGGATTTCACAATAAATCCATTTCAAAAAAATGAATATTAAAATAATAACTTCAAAATCCCATTTCTACTTTTGGCAGACTGTTTCAAATACCTACAAGCTTAAGTAATTCATACAAATGTTTTCTCCTTTATTAATATTGAGCACCTGAGAAAAATCATATAAAGCTTTCAGAATTCAGATTTTCACTAGATAAATAGCAAAATGAAATGATTATTGTTCATAATACTAGTTGGTCTCCTTAGGTACCTACCTATGACTCCAGGTATGTAAATCCACCATGTTTAACTGAGTACATCAGCACTGCAGATTGAATTACCCACAACTCAGGGATAGAAATAATTATATTAGAGCTCATTTTAGACAGTGTAGTTCTCTATTAGTAATTGTATTGGGCTATTGAGACACGATCATTAGAGGCATAAAATGGTCATTTTGTATATTAGTAGTAAAAGAAAAAATTGTAAACCTTTAAAGAGAATTCATAAAATATGTACTTTTGACTCACAGTTAAAACATTGATTAAGTCACATATCACAAAAGAGGGCACTAAAAAGTAGGAGGCCTCATCAAGAAGGCTGACTACCAACAACCACCTAAACTTTTTACTAGCATCAAGTCATCAATAAAGTATCATGCACAGAATTTCAAAACACAGATTTCACTAAGTGTACATAGAAAATTGAAACACTCTCCATCAAATGCCTGAATGTTTCATCTGAAGAAAAACCTGCCTGCAAAAGAACAACCCTGAAATGGAAGAGACAGAGAATGATGCCCCACTTCTGTGACTTAATCCTTTTCTGGGAAACATCAGAGATATTTTTCAATCAATCTGTTACTTTATATTACATAATAAATACCCTTATTATAATTATACTAAGAACTACTTATCTAATTGGACAACCACTTTTTTAGAGGAGACTGCTGGAATAGGACCCAGGGCCCTGTGGTTGCTGGACAAGCCCTCTACCACTGAGCCATACCCCTGGCCCACAGTTGAGGAATGACTGTCTTATTTCATTGTGACTGGCTCTAAACCTTGCTTCACATTGCATTTTATTATACATGTATAAACATATATAGATGTTTCATGTTTATTAACTGATTTACTACAACAAAGTGTTAGCAATACTGTGAGCTCATTTAAAGGCGAGAAAATTTAAACACAAAAAGTATAGGTATTTGCCCAATCACATGGGTAGAAAATAATAGTTCTGAGACTCAAATGCAGATATTATGGTTGCATTTTAAGCATTATGTGTGTACATTTATCACTACATTACACTCTGAAGAGTGTAAAAAATTTTATCACCTCTTACATTTATGAAAGTTTAAGAATTTAAATATTTAATATTTTCTCTCATTTTCAAAAGAAAATTGAGACCTGAAAAGAATAGATTTTAAAAATTTTTATTGAGTTTATTGGTACATTTAGGTATATTTTATTATCACATTCATCAATGAGAATTTGTACCTATACATAATACATCTTGATTCTTATTTTTTCCCATTCTCCTGACCTCCTTTCAATCCCTCCACCCCCCATATACATAAGGTTTGTTTCCAATTTTCCTTCTTACTTTCAAATTTTTTCTTTCTCTTCTTTCCTTTCCCCTGCCCTCCTCCCTACTTCCCCTTCCCCCTTAAACATTTTCTTCCTATTTCACAATATCTATTATACATTTTGATCCTTATTTACACTTTCAATTCCTCATACCAAATAAATGATTTAGTAATTACACATTTGTGTCCTATTGACTTCACTTATGAGTATGGCTTCAAGAATGCATCCATTTAGCTATAAATGTCTCAAGTTTATCTTTTTTATGGCAGAGTAGTACTCAATTTTTTTTTTTTTTAAACCCACATCTTCTTTATCCACTCACCACTTAATGGGCTTTTGGGCTATTTTCAAGATTTAGCTATTTCAAACTGTGCTGCTATGAACATGGATGTGCATATGTCACTGTGGTATGATGCTTTTAATTCTTTAGAGAAGATACCCACCAGGGGAATAGCAGGGTCAACTGGGACTACTAATCCTACTTTTTGAGGAATCTTCACACTAATTTCCATAGTGGTTGCACCAGTCTACATTCCCACGAACAGTGAAGAAGGGTTCCTTTCTCCCACCAGCCCCATCAGCATTTGTTATCGGTTGATTATTTGACAACAGTCATTCTTTTTGTAGCGAGATGGAATCTCAGTGTTATTTTCATCTGCATCTCTTGAACATTTTTTCATATGTTTATTTGCTGCTTCTACTTCTTGAAGATATTTTCATATGTCTATCTGCTGCTTCTACTTCTTCATCTGAGAAATGTCTGTTCATTTCAGATGCCCATTTTTGAATTGGGTCTTTAAATTTGAGGGGTCTGATTTTTTAAAGTTTTTTATATATTCTAGATAGTAGTCCTTTGTCCTTTTACCAGGAACAGCTGGTAAAAATATTTTCCACATTGTAGATTGTCTCTTACCAATGTTGGTGGTTTCTCTTGCAGTGCAGAAGCTTTTAAATAAGACTAGATCCCAGTTGTTGATACTTTATGTTAGTTCCTATGCTACTGAGGTTTTTGTTCATAAAGTCTTTTCCTACACCAATGTCTTCAAGAGTTCCACCTAACCTATGTTCCAGAAGGTTTAGTGTTTCTGTTTTAATATTTAGATATTTAATCCACTTTGATTTTTAAACTGTGCATGGTGAAAGATAGGGGTCTAGCTTTAATCTTTGGCAGGTTGAAATCCAGTTTTTCCAGCACTATTTTTTAAAGAGGTTATCTTTCCTCCAGTGAGGGTGTTTGGTTTCTTTGTCAAAGATGAAGTGGCTTAGCATGTCTGGAGTTGTTTCTGTTTCCTCTAATATGTTCCATTGATCCTCAGGTCTGTTTTTTTGCCAGTACTATGCTGTTTTTCATCACAGTGGCTTTGTAGTATAGTTTCAAGTTGGGGATTATGATATCCCCTACCTTGTCTTTGTTGCCTGGAATTGCTTTTGCTATACTATGTCTTTTCTGGTTCCAAATGAATTTTTGGATTGTTTTCTCTAGTTCTGTGAAATATACTGTTGGGATTTCAATTGGGATTGATTGGATCTATACAGCAGTTTTGGAAGAATGAGAAAAGGCCATATGTTAATGTCTTTAAAGATCAATCCCACAACTCCCCCAACCTTAAACGAGGACCATGCTGAAGTGAATTGATGGAATTACCACTTCCTTTGTTAAGCAAAAAATATTCAATATTTATTATTTTATTTATTTTGTTTAATAAAAATTTTCTCCGTGTACATTGAATGAGTTAAATGTGAGCTCTACAAAACTTCAATGCCATTAAAATTTTTTAAAAGTCCAAGTTACTTATATTACATATGCTTTAAACAAATTGTTTCTTCAGACTGAGGACTTAAGCACAAGTACTACATCCACAAACTGTAGAAACATATATCTTGACCCACAATCAGACTTATACAGAATTTACATCTCATAAATAGTGTCTCTTCAATCACTCAAACAGAAAACCAAAGTAAGAATGAAAATAGCTACCAACTCATGGAAAATTTATTTCAAGAGCTGAGGGCTCTTTGACAAAGATTAAATTCTTAGAGTGAGTTCCAGAGTGCTCTACTATAGAAACATACAGGACATATGTCATGTTATTTCAAAAACTTAAAAAAGAGCTTCATAACCCATAAGTTGATTTTTCTGATTCCTGCTCTCTTCCGGATCAGATATAAAATCAATTAGCTATTATTCAATTTTTATTATTATTACAGTTCTTAATAATAAGCAGTAAGTCAAAGTTTCACCTATACTATTCACTAGTTTTCTTAATGTTACAAGAGAGGAAACTGAGGCTCAGAGAAATTGAGGAAGCTGGTTATGACATAACCGTTCAAATGGTGAATGGTGAAGTCTGTATTCAAACTCTCAATTGTTGTCTTCGTAATAAAAGATTTTTTTAAAAGTATAGTAACCCATCAGTATTTGTGGGAGACCAGTCCCAGAATCCCTAGTATATACTGCAATTTCAAGTCTTTTATATAAAATGAAGTGGTACTTCATATGTCCCATGTATTCTCCCATAAACTTTAAGTCATCTCTAGATTACTTGTTATAACCAAAGAATGTCAACACCTTACATATAGCTCTTATACTGTATGGTTTAGAAACAGTAACAAAATCCTGTCAGCACTTGTTTAGTACAAAGAAAAAATTTTCCCATGTTTTTGACCCTGCAGTTGTTTGAATTCACAGATGTGTAATCCATAGTTATAGAGTGCAACTGTACTAGTTGCTTATTCTGATACTATGCTTATTCTGATACTATGCCCAGCAAAGATGGCTTTCTTTCCACAATATGAATTCTTTTTCAATTTTTCTGCTATGAATTCCTTGCCTTGCTGATCAGCCCACATTTCTAGGGCCCTAAGCCATGTCTATCTTCTACAGCCACCTTCTCAGAAAGGTGGACATTTGTGATGTCCCCTCGAGATACTAGCCAAGACCTGTAAAATTCTGTCCTGAGTTCAAGATTGCTGTTCGCATGGATTAACCCTCTCTAAGTCTATTCTCAAAAGCCAGGGAAGTGAGGAATATTTGGAAGAATAGGTTCAGGGGAACAAATTTTTAACCATGTTACAAATATAGATAAGGAAATAAAAATTCTTGGTATTTGAATAGTGCTTTATATGTACAAAGAATATTCTTTTTAAGAACTTGTCTTTACAACTAGTATCATCATTTGATAGGTAAGGAAACTGTGTCAGGGATAATTCATGGCTTCAGATTGTCTGCTTTATAGAAGCAGGAATTCCAAGTCATTCTTAGTCACTACTACCCACTGTGAAATTTTAAATCATAAATGCATTTTTTCAAAAGCTATTTGATTTTAGTTTATTTCTAGATATTCTTGGTGTTACTTTCTATCAGGCTAAATTCATCATGTTGTCATTTTGAGAAACGATACCTCAAAGACAAGTTGGTTACTTGCCCACTGACTACCACTTATGGAAGAACATTTCAAATGGAAAAATACTTCTATTTGCCTTTTTGTTTTTGAGCATAGGTGAAACTCAGAGTGCATTTGCCATTCCAGAGGAAACATTTAGAGTCAAGTTGTACTGCATTGAACAAAGCTGGTCTTGTGCTCTCTTCTTCATCACTACAGAGGGCAGCAACAGACAGCAGAGCTCACAGCATTACAGAGGAAATAGTAAAAGTTCCTAGTAAACAACAGGATTAAAGACAAAGTCGTGCTTTAATCACTCCAAATTTTCCTTTGTCTTTATGCTGTTTAAAATTAATTGCACCCATAAACTTTCATATAAATTAGAAGACAAATGGATATGAAAATACCAGGAAAGACTGGATTTTTTCAAAAGTTGAGTCTATGACATTTTATAATTATGCCAAAATCAGTCATTAAGCAATAAACATAGATTATGTGTCATGCAATATTTTGACAAGAGAAATTTAGTCTATTTTTTTCTTGCTGTTTTTCATTTAGTGTTTCCTTTAAAAAAATCTTTGACAGGTGAAAGTATTTTATACAAAATGCTTATTATTATAGAACAAACATCTGAAAAATGTATGCAAACTTATTTTCAGTAGGTAAGAACTTTAGAAGTTATGTGTTATGACAGGAAGATTTACCTCCAATGTGGCCTCAGGACAGAAATGATTGTGAATATCAATGTGTAAAGATAAGGCTTGTGCCTGTCTCTTACGTTTGTTTCCTAGGCCTCAGGCTGATTGTACATGCAAAGGAGGGCAGCAGAGGTCTTATGATCAAAAGAGAAGAAATGACTGACAACACAGAGCTGGTTCAAAGGAACTAATGGAATAATTAGTCCCAAAAAGACCAAAAAGACTGAAGAATTCATGATGTCATAAAAAGCAGAGCTACTTAAATTGGATTAGAAAATAAAAATGACATGAACATTGTAAATATTCACAGATCACATCATTGACGTGTAATGTGCCGTTAAATGATGTCAAATTAAAGGGGAAATTACATGTGTTAGAACTAGGGTGAATAAAAAGAAGACATTTAAAGATACACGGTCCTTCAAGTGAAAATTCTTAACATATATTACATAGATGATCATCACAGACAGTGAAACTGGGTGAATGTAAAATGAAATATAGGGAGAAGAACACTGGCTAAAAACAACTCATTCTAAAATATTATAAATGGTAGTTAACTAGATTTCAGAGGAGTCATTTTGGGAATTTGTTTCATATAATGCAAATTCAAATATGATTATAGTAAACAACTACCATTTATTCCTTAAAATATCTCTTAACTTTTACGTTAAGTATTGAATTAGCACTTAAATTTGTCAGAAAACAAACAAAAATACTCTAGATCTATCAAAATTTGCCTTTGGACAGTTTTCTTTATGTAACTGGACTTGTTGTTTGGATCATTTGAGGAAGATTTTGGATTTTTAAGAAAATTTTGTAAGCGATAAAATGAGACAAAAAAGGAAGACCATATGAGGCGGGTACAATGCATGTCCTTTCCTGGGTCACACTTGTTTCACTTCGTGATACTCATGTTATTGGTGCAAAACTAACCTGATTTAACACACACATACTTCCAAAATTCATACTGATATTTCAGTAGCTTTGGGACAATATAAAAATACTTACTCACCTTTTAACTGACTGCTATGCTTTGCATCTGTCTGTATTTACTGGCAATGAATTTAGTTCTGCCTAGGTCTTTGGACATATTAAGTAGACATCAAGTATGGTTCTTGTATTGGAGCTTATTATTAATAACATTAAACATCTTGTACTTAGTGGTAGTACCTCTGATTGAAACAAGGAGAAAACTCCAGACACAATACCCTTCCCAATTGATTAATATGTAAAATGTACTCTAAGGCCAGTGGGGCTTTTCTCCATTCTTGAAGATTCCACAGGATTCATTGAGGTATATCTTAAAAAGGCAAATGTGTTATGAAACAAATGTAATCCAGGATGCAATGAAATACTCAAAGCCGTGCTTTATCCATAGACATACTCTCTAGCTTTACATGAGCTTTTTAAAGCATGTTATGAACCACATTAATTTGGCTCCTTAGACTCCCCACACATAAATACACTCACAAAATGGGGCTTGGCAAGCAATGGTTTGTGAAATGTTGTAGAATATGTCTCCCTCCCTCATTTATGGTTTGAGAAAAGTCTACAAAATATAAAGCTCTTACCTCAAAAGGGAAGGTAGACTATTTGGAGCAGTTGTGGCAGTGTGTTGTTAGCTTGGCACAAGCTAATTAATTCACAGAGAGAACAAAACAAGATTAGCTGCTTAAATATTGCAAATAAGTATATAAATTTCATAGATTTTTTTTTTGGTCTAGACCATAAATCATAGGTTTCTTACTTCTTTAGACTTTACTATATGAAACAGTAAAGAATAAGAAGATTTTCTGGGCTAGAGATGGAGCTCTGTGGTAAGGTGCTTGCCCAACATGATCAAGACCCTGGGGGGGTTGATCTCCAGCAGGGAAAAGACAAAACAAGACAAGACAAAACATATTTTTGGATGATTTTCTTGTAAGAAGGAGAGAGATCTATAAAAGAGGTTATACATTATTCACTTTAAATATTCATGCTTTTATTCTCGTAATAATGAAAAATAGGATTAGTGATTAACAAAAATGTTAAATGTTAGCCATAAAATAAGCAGATTGTAAAAATAAGATATTGAGTTCTTTTGGCTGGCATTAAAGTTGATCTCTATGAGGATTATCAAAATTTATTTGATAACAACTAAATACAACAATGAATTTCACACACAAAAAAACCCAAATTGGCCTAATGGAATAAAGTTTTGGCCCTGCCACTAAAAGGTAGTAGTACTTCATGGAATTCCTGTAGTATTCATGGTATAGAAACTGGGATCTACATAACTAAAAATTTGTATCTTTATCATCAGCTATCTGTCTGATGTTGAGCAAGTCACTTAGCTCTCTGTGCTACAAGTTTCCAGATGTAAACTTAATACAGTAAAGATAATAATATCATAAAGATTTGCCCTGGGAACTAAAGTAATTATATATTCAATACAGTTGAAGCAATTCTAAGAAAATAGCATGTGCTATATTAGTTCAATGTGAGAATGTCAATCCCCAACTAAAAGTATTTGAAATGTTTTCAGTTACAGATCTGAGAAATAAAAATTTTTTTGCTGTGTGGAATTTTAGAATCTTAATTTTGGACTGTATATATATCTAAAAAGTTTATGGATTAGAAAGTGTAGAACATATATAGAGAAAAAGATGAAAATGAGAGATAAGTCAATGATTGAAATAGCTATAACAAATTATTTAGAACTAATCACAGATATTTAAATATGTATTGTTTCCAATACTGTAAAGAAGAAGAACATTCAGAATAGGTTTGCATTTCTGAAGCTAATAGCAAGTCATTACCCTAATATTATTTTTTTAGAACCACATTAAAATTTGGGGGCATATTTATTTGATTTTTTTTCAGGTTTAAGATTAAAGAATTAGATTTGCCTTTGACTCCCCATCTGCTGTGGGGAAAGGTAAAAGAGGGAAGAGAAACTCTCTACTAAGGTGAATTTTTGCAAAGTGTTTGGGACATTTAAGATAACCAGTATAAACTCTACCCTTGTAGACTTCTGGAGAATTAATAAATCTGTTCTGAAGATTCTTGCTGCAAGTATGGCAGGTGGGAAGGGTATATATGGCCTAAGGTAAAACCTTTGACAAGACAAAGAATATTTGGAGTCTGAATTGGCTTGAGCTATAACAGGTAATTATAAATTTCCTTTTTCAGTCTATAAACTTGTCAGAACCCAATGCAATTCTTTCTATTGCAATTTTCATTAATGTTTAGACTAATGCATAAAATGGACTGAATATTAGGTATAAACTATTTTTTGACTAACCATTAGACAGCTGGGTAGTTTTACAAATATTTGTAAGCCAGTTCCAATGCATTCATGGCTAACATTATAAAAACTATTTTATACATAATCATATTTACATTTTGAGAAGGCTATTTTCTGAATTACATTAATCTCAATAAAACACAATTCTGTAATCTATTAGAATAGTTCCACCTTTTATCAAATATGTCAGTAGCTGATAGATCTAACAAAGAGAAAGCACATTTGGATAAAAACATTATCATATTATTTAAATAAATTATTTTTTCTAGACATAGTATAAAGAGTGTAACTTAATGAATAATACTTTCTATTTAATTAGTGTAGGTTCTCATGGTGGAAAAAATGATCACAAACAATTTGAACATACTCTACAACATTGGGAAAGTGCAGATAAAACCAGATTATCAATAATGTTTAAAAAACACTTTTCTAATTTTTTTTCGAGTCTCCTGGAAAAATGCAATGAGGACTAAAATAATCACTAATGTTCTACAATATTGCAACCCCATGCCTGGGAAAACTTTACTCATAAGAGATAAATATCCAATCAACTTAATCACAATATCAATAAAAACCTAAATAATATTAAAAATATTTGAATATTTTTCTTGAGGCATTTTATTAATCTTATTGCTAATTATTTTCTCTGTGTTATATTTATAACACCGTATCTACAGAAACCTAGTATTGGATCATCTAAATTGATGAAATAAAGAGTTCTATCAAAACAAAAGGATTTTTGTATAAATATACATGAATGAAAAGTAAGTCAAGCAGTAGATCTTTACAGAAATACAGAAATTCATATTATTTTTTCAGGTAAGAGCCATCTCTAAATATATGTATGTATAGTTTTCTAGAGGAAATAATACATTTTTCATTCACTTATGATGAAAGAATTTAGGGATTCTAGAAATTACTCAGCAGAAGAATGTGTTTAGTTTGGAAGATCGAAAACAGAAAAATATAGCTTTTGACAAGGACTCATAGGGAGGGATTTGGTTTATTTGATTAGCCTCAGGGCTACAGAATAGAAAGTTTCAAGTTTATCACAAAGAAAAAATTGAAGATGGCACAGTATAGCTGTAGAAATGTTGATCTGAACTTCACTACAAGATTTTATTAGTTTCTGGACACCTTTTATGAACATCTAGAAATAAAAGAACAGATACAAAATTGTAACCCCCATTCTAAGAGTGTATTTTGGAAATATAAACATAAAAATATTCTACTAAGCCCCACTAGGCTCTCACTATTTCTCAGGATTCTTTTAAATTTTTTCTGTAACTTCACTAACTTTCCTGATTGGAACTCTATGAAACAATCTATTCTATCAAGAAGAGAAGAGTCCTAGCCTCAGCCCGCTTGTGTGGTGACAATTTCTTCAGCCACTATTCATGAGATAGGGAGTTGTCTGCTCTGTGTACTCCTTCATATTTGGACAATGCAACCATTTTCCTCATCTTTGGTCCCTTTCTTTACTGAGCTTATCCTTTACTTCCTTAGGATTTTCAAATCCCTACTCTAAAAATACTTAGATATTTCCTTCTCAAGATATAACCTTTTCTCAAATTGTCTCTTTTTCGTCAAATATGTACAGTTGTTATCAAGCATCTCTGCTGCTCCTGTCACCATCTGTCCATTTGTACCCCCCTGAAAAGTGGATTTCTTCCTACTCCTGTGCCAAAACTCTTCTTATGAAGGTTTGCAGGCATTCAGCAAAAAGTTTAAATTAAAACGTGTTATCATTTTGTTACTTATCACTTAACTCCAAGGGTACTCTCAGTTTCCTAATTCTGTCAGTAGCACCACTGTTTTTCCCAGTCCCTCAGAGTTGCCTTAGATGCCTAATTCTTTCTGTTCATTCTTCCTTGTCGAGGTCTCATGATCAACCCAAGCTTAAGACCAGTAGATTTCATCTCCTTTCATTTTAGACTGAGGTTGGTGTCCTGAGATAAGCACCTACACTTCAGGAGAAAGCTGTAAGAATTAGGATGGGATAGCCATTGGATTTAAATCCAATACTGTGTGCAGGTTTTGAAACATGACTATAATTAGAAGGAACTAAAGACTAAGGACAAAATCTTTGTTCTAAAGGAAGTTTGTCTTATCAGGGGAAACATAGAAAGGACGAGTAGAAATCAGACCTTACATTTTGCTCTGTTCCATGCAGGATTTCTAGGAGAAATAGAGTGGACTCTAAAGGGATGGCCTTATGTACTTGTTTATGTGGCACCTTCCTGAAGCAACCCCTGTATGTAATGCCCTCACCTCTAGTGTTGGTGTCCAGCCCCAGATTTCTCTCTATAAGAGCATTGTTGACTATGTTGTCTAGCTGTTAATGCAAATGATATGGGATTGGATTTTAAATTCAACTTTAGCTTGAAAAATTTAGTAATGCAAAAAATTATTTCATAATATTAGAAAGGCTAGTGTTTTGAAGATAATGGAGGATTTTTAATTGTATTTTTTTAGAAAAATGTCAATTAAATTTCTAGGATGTATTGAGTCAATTTTTAGATGAAGCAAACTACTAAAATATGTCAAAAGCATCATACATATATGTTTGTATGTATATATACATATATTAAACATTTTACTAAAAATCTGGATATTTTGAGCAGTAGTTTGATTTATGTCATTCCTAGTCAGTTTACCTACTTTATGTTATCACTAATGTAGACAGTTCTACAATTTTAGCAATGATTAAATTCAAAGTTGACTCAGCATTTAGTACTTACAAACATAAAATAAATTAAGATATTTAGTACTGAGTATATTTGGCTCTATTTCCCTTTTTGTATACAAATTTCCGAAGATGCATCTTCTCAATATTATACTATTATTGACTATTCAAAACAGGAATATAATCCATTTTTGTAAACAGAATAATATAAATAAATCAGAACTAGAATATATTATTTTACAATATGGTTGGCTGTAATCTCATTGTTTTATCTAATTCCATGTTTAAGTTATGCCTTAAATATGTTTGAAATAATAAAAAGGCATGTTTGGAACAATAAAAATGCATTGCTTTAAAACAAATATTTATCTAAAGTATAAACATGAAGCATATTTTAAGGTAGTATCACTTTCTAAAATTTTGGTACATCTTTAGACTCTAAATAAAGAAAAGTTTATTTACAGAACAAAGAAGAGCAAAAAATAGACATACTTTGTCCTTAAGAAAATAAACTCATATAAAATTAATTCCATTTGGTATGATTTCTCTTTGTAAATATAGAAAATTGAGAGCATTTGATACTCATCCCCTGGATTGTCTAGTATTACATGTGCACATACAACCAAAGAGTTAAGACAACTCTTTAAAAAGGAATATATTCTTCCAACTTCCAATTACTTCCAATTAAGGTCTGTTTATGGAATAAAACAGAGCAAAGACTGAGCAATAACCTGGAAATCTAATTTACTCCAATACAATTAATTTGCACAATTTGAGAATAGAAGGTTGTTCATTTTTCTAACTACAAGGGTTATTATCTAGATTTCTCATTTAAGGTCTTTACATCATGTTACAGAAACCTAGTGAGAAATAGACTGGGATTCTTTCTGAAGGATTTAATACTGGTTCTGAGTTCAGACTGTCCTCTGCTCTCTCTAATCTTACCTTTCCTTCTAGCAGAAGTAAATTTTCTGTTTCTCCCTCCTTGACTACTCTAATTGATCCTTCACAAAACTTCCAAGCTTTCCTTCCTGGAAGAAAAAGGAAAAAAGAAAAGAAAAATAGGTAAGGAAAAAGAGAAAATAGGACATATGTTGTCCATGTGCTCAGAACTTCCAACAGTGGAAGCTTCCATTGTCCCATGACAGCCTCGCTGGAGAGTATCTTTCCAGAAGGCAAATGCAAACATTTTCACATCTTCACATTTTCACATCAGTATTTTTTTCTTCTTTTATTTCTCATTTACCCAAAAATGCCTCCCGCAACCTCTCTACTTTCTCTTATTTAATTAAGTTTGGTCAAAGGAGACTTCTTTTACAAGTTTTCCTTATACCTCTAATAGAATTTGTTCTCCCTTCAAATATGTCTTTACATAACTAGATTATCAGCTCCTTCAGAGTAGAGATCACATCATGGCTGAAAATAATAAATGCTTCACCAGTTTGCTTGACATCAGCCTTATCTCAAATAGAACTTTCTCCAGAAAGCATATCCTGATCCTCTACTAAATAGTACTTGTTCCCTTAAGTGCTTGGCATTAATTTTTATGCACCAATATTCTCTTATAATAGTAAGTTAATATAAAAAAATTACTTCCAATGTATATCACAGAATACTTGCTAGCTAGATGATCATACTGCCTGCCACGTCCTCGAGACCCAATTGCGTGTCACAAGTGCTCAGATATGTGCTAAACAGATTTTATATTTTTCTAAAATCTTCATATATATGTATCAATACTTACAACCTTTATTCTTTATTTCATATAGTCAAATTCAGCATCAAATTTACATTATATGATTTCTCTTTGGGATTCTAAGGCTCCCAAATACAATAAAAGTTTGAAAGAAGGTATATTTAGATGTGTTTATAAAATGCATTTATTTTCCTGTTTTTATTTTTAAATGTGAAATGTTAAATTATATATTACTCATAATTTTAAAAACAAATATTTTGAAATAGGATATACAGTCTTTACCACATGATTCTTCTCAGTTCATTTGGGGCTCACAAAATGTCTCCCCTAATCTTGGCATATTAATTAAGTAGTTAGATAACAGGAAACATAGCTAATTTCTGACAGAGAAAGACAAGTTTTACCTCCTATAAACAATCAAAATGTTTCTCCACACTCAATATAATGCATTCTCATTATTAAAGAACTAAATCTTTCTTGAATACTTTTGAAGGAAATAATAATGAACTAATTCTGTTTTACTCAGAGAACTAATGTAATATGTTATTGTAACCTGACTTGTATCCTACTTGTAAAATATTGGAAATTATTATTTTAAATTATGATGTTAGATTAGATTTCATGCAGCTTAATATTTGTAATGTAATATAATTGCTAAATGCAAATGAGACACTGTACAGCTTTTCCATAGAGTTGTTCATGAAAGCCAAGAATTTTACATATTACAGTGAAGTGCATGTTATTATAAAACAAATTATAATGAAGGTTAATTTAGTATGAAGAAAAGATGTTATAGCTTTATAATGGGTGACAGTGTAGTATGGTAGGTATATGGCATATTTACCATCCAATGAAAGACTCAACTATCAAGAACAATAATTATGACGGGAGTGATTGCACTGTACTTTTAAAGATGTCCTCTGGTTCCCATTACTTCATTTTAGTTCCACTTGAAAATTCTTTCACCTTCCCAATACTGACCAATGTTCTTTGCCATATACAATCTGGCACTCATCTAATAACATCTCAAGGAGAAGTGGAGAAGGTAATTTCTTTTTAAATTTTTATTTTGTATTAGTACATATTTGTAGTACATAATGATTACATTCATCATGGGGAGTTGGTACATGTACATAACACATCTTAATTCTCTTTTCTTTCCATTCACTTCTCCTCCCCTTCTTCCCCCACCTTCCTTTTCTTGGCCTCCTTCCAATTTGCAAAAGATCTTGCTATTTCTTATAATCTATCTTTTATTGTGCTCTTTCATTTACTTATATTTTGGATTTCTCATATAAGAGAAATCATGCAATATTTAAAATTGTGTCTCTAATTTATTTCACTTATCATTATGTTAAGAAGGTAAATTCTGCCTCTCAATTTTAGAATGAAAGTTTATATTTCATTCATCTGTTAACTAGTATTAATTACTAGTTACTTTTTACATGTGAATGTCTTGTCTTCAACTGTATTCTATGTCTATGAGGACAGTACTCATAACTCACACTTTCATTTTCTAACCCAGAATCTTAGAACAGAGTGGGTGTGGAATAAGCCAAAATCGGTCTCTAACAAGGTATAGGAGGTAGAAAATTAATTTCATATTCTTACAGATAATTTTTCTCCTCTAAAAGAAAATAAGTCACATAAAATGATCTATAGAGACTCCTAAAAATAATATCTGTGGAATATGGTCTCATAATTGTTTAGAAAAGTAATATGAACTTAACGAATTCAGTAAAAATTTGATAGAAACCAAGACATTATGGGGAAAGATATATAAATATACAAATAATGGAATCATGAGCAATGTCACTACTCAGGATTGCAATATTCTGGGAACCCTGAAACCATCCTTCTAGCTGGTGAAGAGAATCATATAATTGTCATCCAATCACATTGGATTATCTACCTAATAACTCTCCTCTTCATACAGATTTATGGGGTGAGGGTGGTTGGGAGAAGAAGAACATGAAACCAAAGCAATTAGTACTACAAGTACCAAAATTGCTTGCAAATTATAAAACAAAATTTCTCAAGGATATATTTCTTACTCTTTGTAATCTCAGTGTTCATTAAATAAGGCACTATTGTGAAAATTGAACCAAAAAAAGAGCAGAGGTACCAATAGGTTTGTTGCAGTGCAGAAGAAACCAGCTCAAAAGCAATTCATTATTAATGCCTGAATATTCTTGCTAAACAGTTCTGATTATTTCACAAGAAAGAGGTCAAGGTAGTGGAGAAAGGGATTTAATCAAATAAACTCTCAATCTCTCTCCAAATAGCATTTTCATCCAGCTGCATGTAAATTCATCAGATGACTAGCCTCCAAAAGCACAGTCAAGGTTAATCTGCTATGACTGTTAAAACTTCTATGATATGCCTATTGAATAAAGATTTAAAATGGGATGAACCTTGCAAGTTGCCCCAAATTAGACGGTTTTTACTCATAAAAATACATGAAACTTCCACTGCTAAAAACAAACAAGCAAGCCAAATTTCTTCTACCTTACAGTTTGTTATTACTCTCTTAAAAAGAAATCTTTGTGATGCTCTGTAGCTTTCATTTATTGAGATTTTTAAGAGTACCTGCCCTCAGGTTCCAGGAATGCAAGTGTGTCTACCCTCTTTGGGACTTGCTTAAAAACCTTCACATCTCAAAAATCAAGTAATAGAAAATGTTATATAAGTTTTACTATATTTTTAAAATCATACAGATTCATTTTTATATATTTGAAAGATGATGAGATTCGCCATATTTTTATCTATAGTTAATATTTCTGGTAAACATTACTAAGTGTACAAATTTGGTGACTTATTGCAAAGGCAAGTGTTATTTGAATTTCCATTTACAAAATGAAAAATGAATGAAGAGATCAGTAGAAAGGTGTATTTGTAGTCATTTTCATAAACAGGAAAATGCACTGCCCAGAAAATATTTTACTAATTTACCTTCACTATAGTTTACATGACACTTTATAATTGTCCAAAAAATATTGTAAAAATTAGAATCATATTTCAAAATATAGCAATTGGTTTCAGAATGTTTTACTTTGAAGATAAAGAATGTGAAATCCATTGTCTTAAAACAATACAGTTATGCTATACAGATCTGTTTCTAGCAACTAAAAAAGATAAAAGCAGAAACAATCTTTGATAAAAAAGTACAATTTCCCTTCAGTAATAATTTCAGTGGATTTTAAAATGATAGAAATGTCACAGTTGTGAGAGCTACACACAGTGTGTATATAAGTTCTTAAAAGCATCTCCAATGTCTTCACTATTTGAATGCTCACTATGTGGACTTTTTTTCAAATTTATAATTTCAAAATCCATATGAGAACACACAACACCCAAATAATGATTAATTCCATCTATTACTACTTCAATAATCCTGAAAATATCTTCCTTTCTTATCAAGAAATCTTTATAAGATTTCTTTTATATTGCATATTTTATTTATATAAGAAATCATACAGCAGTTAATACATTTTCTTCAGAAAATTAACATGTTTTTGAATCTGCTGGCATTCTTTGCCCTCTTAGCTTTCAGCACCTTTCTTGAATCTTAAACATCATTTTACAGGAGGACAATTTCTCAAAAGCAAAATATGACTGTCTAATTAAGGGCTGTGTGATTGGCTAGTTCGCAGTCTGTGACAGCTATGACAAACACACATATTGGCACAGCCCTAACCTCACTTCACAGTTTGCAACACAAAGATGGTCTTTTCAGAAATGTGGAGAACACTCTTATACAAAGCTTCACCTTGTCTAGTGATATTCCATTTAATTTTTTATTAACTGCCTGAACATATGCCATTCTAGAAGAGGGTAATAGTTACAAAATGTCAGCAGAAACATTTAAACTGCTAAAATGTAAATGATTTTATAAATTTGTAATGAAAGGTAATTGTCATGTGCGAAAAGTAACAGAAAAACAGATATGTGTAAATGTAAAACTGGTAAAAAATACATCTTATTTGGCTGTAGGTAGGAAAACTTAAGTATATTTTAATGAGTACTGTAAGTAGTATTTAAATAAAATTAGATTCATAAGCAGAAAATGTGAATTCTATAATATTTTATTTTCTAACATTAGAAAAGTTCATAATAATGACAAGAACTCATAGAACTTTAATGTGCTAAATTCACTAAACAGCAGGACATTAAGATGCTTCACCTCATTTAAAAAAATAAATCAAAGAAGGATACTATAAATGGTCTCTGGTATCAGCACAATAGATTTTAAAGCACAATATTCAAATATGATTAGTTTGTTTCTTTAGTTTCCACTATGATGAAAAACAATTTAGTGATTAATCCCTTTAGCAACGCAGTGCTAGGTCAGTGCTTTCAGATATGTCAAGAAGAAGACTCCGGCAAGGAATCTAGTATTTTCCTCAGCCACCACACAGCGACCACCTTCCAGTTAGGTTTGCGGGCAACCATCTTTAAATGCTTGAGCTGTTCTGCGTGGCCATGACAAGATTTGCAATTCTCTACGTTTATTTACACACCGTCACCCCAACTAGACATCACATGGAAGTGGCATGGTCACAGCTGACCCCAGGGTAGTCTCTGTCTCTGTCGATCCAATTTCATCGTGCTCTGCAATTGAACTGCAGTCATACTGGAGAGGATGCATGCACAGTATTCCGTGCCACAATAAAATTAGCAGAAGCTTGTCAGGGGGCATTTTCCTGTTTTACAGTGACAGACCCCGGACAAATAGGTCTGCTTTCCAGAAATTGGTAGGGGTCTAGCTCTCTTGAAATGTATATGAGCCCAGCATGTTTATGTCACAGTTCTCTGTATGGTTAGCCTGTTATGTCTGTTATGTGATAGTTTGAGAACAATGTTAAGCCTTTGTGATGTATTTTCGGGTTCCTCTTCACCGTTTTTTTAGGGGCTTTAATTGCATATGAATGGACTATTTATTTTTGGTTTGTTGAAAGAGCTTCTGTTTAGCAGTAGTGATTGATAGAAATTTATTCTCCAGAGGAAAAAAAAGGCAGCACAAATCTATTGTATTTTGAAAGTGAAAGTTTAGGATCTTTTGCAATTTGATATAAGTAGATAAATTAACCATCACGTCTCTTTCTTGAACCCTCTTTGTCTGTGTAAAAATTAGTTATATCACAAATAAAATCTATATAAGAAACTACATTTAAACAGCAATTGTAGAAGAATTTTAAAACTCCTTTGAGATAAAATATTAAAAGAATAATACAATTAATAGATACATTTTACCAGTTGTGGGTAAAACAGTTTAAAATGTAGTATATTTTCTAATCTACCCTAAAGTGATTTTATTAGATATTCTGTGCAGTTCTTACATCAAACGTTCTCAGAAGCCCCAGGATCATTTTATATTCACTAGAAGACAGAAAGAAATCCAAAACCTAGTTAAATAAATTGTTCATTTATTCCTTCCCTTTTATGCACCAAGATCTACATGTGGTCATTAATTATAAAGAGACTATTATAGCACCATATTTTCATTCAATGCGATGTCCTGGTATATATCAAAGAAGTCCCATAATTAAAACAGAAGGGCCACAATGACAATTAAAATTACAATGTATATGGGGAAAGAAAGTACAGTTCTGCAATTTTTCACCCTGTCACTGTCAGCTATGTGGAATATTCTGATCACGTCTCTTGCAAAGCAGCCTAAATTCTTCTTCACCAATGCAACCTCAAAAGCATTATCAGCACCTAAGCAAAAGCCTATGCAAGTATAATTTAATATGAAGCCACAGTTTGCAAGTAATAGCGTATAAAGTGATATTTAAGTGGTGTTTTAAGCACACTTCTGATGGCTACAGCCGCTTTTCCCTGGTAAATGCGTTTTCCTTTGAGTAGTGATTATGAGTCCTGGGTGAAGAGGTCCTGTGTGCAGGTCTGTCTGTAAGCCTTACTTCCAGCTGCCAATCTTTACTTCACAGTGAAGAAAAAGCCACATAGCACCTTGTTCTTACTCTTGTATGCTGTCATCCCCTGAGCCTGATAACACAAAATCATTTCCACATAACACTTTCCTGCTTCTGCCTCTTAAACCTTGAGACCTGCACATTGTGCATGCACTTGCACCCTTGGCAACAGCTCCCGGGAAGCCCCTTCCTTTAAGCCATCAGTCTGCTAGCTGACTATTTTTAACACTTATCTTGGTAAATATCTGCATTAATGGAGTACAAAGCGTTTTGGTAGCAATATGTATTTGCTACAATTTATTGTCTATAAAAGTCACGAACAGTGAATTATTGCTCTCAAAATTGTGTTTTTCTTTACAATAATTTTAAACTGAGCGCTCATATATGAAGCATGCAATGGAGACTGAGAAGGTTTTGTATAATAAAATTGTGACATGGTCATTTTTTCTAGTTTTGCATTACGGAGACACACTCATGCATGGTGCTTTTTAAATTCTTATTATGTGTGAGGTCAGGGGGTCGAATGTCAGAAAGTACTGTTAATTTCACGGGGTTAGGGGAAAGTAAATTCAGAGGGAATACAGATCACTTAGCACAGAAAACCAGCTCCTTTGAAGTTTGGTTTTACATTTGTTAACCATATCCTTCAGCTGACGAACCATTGAGACCACGGTGACATTCTGGTCCCAGATATAATGGCTTGACATGCTGCAGTGAGAGTGATTCCGTCGCCCTGCTTCCCGCGCAGCCTCAGCCTTCCTCTGAATCAGTGAAGCACTAAAACTCCACACAACTGGAACTGAACAAAGCATGTTGCCATTTTGGCTGTGATGTTTAAATTATAGAGAAAGCAGTCAGGATGTCTTAAAGTTCAATCTGACAAGAAATGTAAAATATATTTCTGTCTTCATTCTGTAGGAAGGTAGTATCTCACACCGCTCAGTATCGCTACCCAGAGTCCTCTTAAAGCGATTCATAATAGAACCTCAAAGACCAAATTCTTGCATTTCAGGATTTTTCCCCAAACAAACAAACAAACAAAATCACCTTGGCATTGCCAAACTTTCTGGTAAAAACAGTATCCTGCAAAACATTGCTTTATGCAGCTAGTGGTATCTGGGATATAGTTCCTTTATTTTACTTTGTGCTGTGACATGCTGGCGCAGGTACAGGAGACGTGGTACAACTCACTATCAACAATGACAAGATAAACAGTGGCCCATTTTATGTTGATGATAGCTGAATAATAATAAAAATGTGTTTTACTGTGAGGATTGAGACCATGTTAAACTCTGCTAAACATGCAATTTTATTTAAATATAGTTCCCTGGGCCAGAATAGACAGATGCTGATAGGTTTGGTTGGATTGTTTCATTTTTATTAAACAACAACAACAAAAAAACAACAACAAGGTTTTTCTGATTCAAAACTCCAACTGGGCTCAGCTGCCCCCTTATAATTAAATTTTAATGACTTAGACTGGGTGTTTGTGTTTTGGCAGCATGCTCAATAGTGTTAGCATTTAAATGGTTACAACTAGACTTTCTGGGGAGCGCATGGAAGGGGAAGTTGTTCCAAGAATGTTCCTGTTTACTGGGATGCTTGTGCGATTTAGTGGGACAGCTAACCCCAGGGCAACTAGTTACAGTAACTTTTTAAAAAATAATTTAAAATGAAATATAATGCATTCCAAATTACAGGGGCCTGAGGGCTAATGTTTTTCATTTTGGAAGTTCCCGCAGCCAAAAGTTCTAGTTCTATGTGTTTTCCTATGCCAAAGTGTCCACAGGTAAATAGAAACAATATGTAGGACTGCTCATAAAATTATGCTTTCTCACAAAATAGCAAGAACAGTCTAGGATACACATTTTAATCAACAATTTTTTTTTTAAAGAATCAGTTTTTAGCTTTTCAGTGATATATTTTGCTGGTGCCTTTTATAATTAAAACTTTTTCTTTCACATCCCCTTTCCAGCAAGCAGCCTGTTGCCTGAAGTTTTAATCCTTCATTACGAGTTAAAACAAAATCACCAATTAGGCACATGAACACGTCTGTATTAATCTCATTAAGGTGATGGGACCAAATAAATTGGAACTATTTTTGTGCTTTAACTGTGTTCCTATGGCTTTATCAGGCCCTGTGGTCATATACAAAGATCTCACAGCTTAGTCATTTAGAGTCATTCGGTTGTGGACTGAATGTGGCATTACCATCTATGGCTGAAAATTGCTTTCAGCTTTTAAACTGCACTGACTAGTCTGTAGTTAATCTTAGATCATTCACTCGCAAAATTAAATGAGCCAGAACGATGGTCTTTTTTTTTTTATAAAATAATACATCACAAAACACTTATTTGCCCTGCCCAAAAGAGAGATCAAATTCATTTAAAATCCCATAAACCAGAGTTGTGAATTTTTAATTTTATTTAGTAGCAAAGAAATAGAGGGTAAGCTATCTTTCTACAGTACCTCATTGCTATAAATTTACATATGGAACATGGTTTGATGCTTAACCAACCTTTAATCTACCTTTGATGTACACTTCTTCCACATAGTCATGTGACACTCTTATTAATGCAAATGTAAAAAAGACTGTTTTGGATCGCTGATGTAATTAGCCATAAACCATTGTTTTAAAAAAGTGCATAGCTGAATCACTGGAGTTGCCTATAAAGTTCATAGTCATCATCACAAAAGAATAATGGTAAGAAACTAAGTTTAAATTTTTTTATTCCATTCATTTCTATATTTTCTGCCCAAGTAACTGTTTCTTTTTATTTTTTTATTTTTCTGGTACCGGGGATTGAACTCGGGTCCTTGCACTTGCTCAGCAGGCAGCAAAACCGCTGAGCTAAATCCCCGGCCTTGCCCAAGTAACTGTTGAAGATCATTTTACACACTAGTGATTGTCAACTAGAATTTGATGTCTACAAAATTAGTCTTGTTGGAGTAAAACATTTTAATTTCCCAAGGATTTTTATCTAATTTTGATAAAACATAGAAAGAAAATGCTAAATGAGGCAAGAGGAAATACAAAATTTCTTATCTTGGTTATATGATTATCCTTTATCATAACTCCTTAGAACATATTGCTTTTGAAATGAAACCACAGGGTGTTTTGATCTTTTGTTGTGTTTTCCCTCCCTCCCCATTGCCTTACCCCTTGATACAACCTAAGTTTCTATTTTGCCTTTGTAGTCACTAATTTTAGGCTTCAAAAAACTTGAGCCACCACAAATGAGGTGAGGTCACCCCATAATACCATATGGAGGCAAAAAAAAGTTTGGATGTTTGAGTGGCTGACCCAGTGAGTCCCATGGTAGATGACAGGACGCTAAGGTCAGATATTGGAAAATAAGGTTCATGCTACTCTGTCAGTGGGACCCAAGCAAGCTACTTGCTTGACAGAGAGGGCCATGTGTGGTCTGGATCTCAAGTAAAAGGAAGTCAGCCACCCAGAGCAAGAATTACCCTGTCGGCCATCCAAAAATGATTCTGACATCAGCATAGGGAGACAGCTGGGAAATAGTAAAAAAAATATAATGATAATAATGATAATCCACAAATTAAGATGGCACTTTCTTCACAATTAGTCAAGGAAAGTGCACAGGTTCATCTCAATATTATGAAAGTTTTTTCATTAAGAATATAATTGCTAAAGCCATGTTGGTGACATCACTTTATTTTTACCATATGTGACAAGTATATGTGACTTGACTCCAGTTATACAATTCTAGAAGCTAACCATTCATCATTTTAAAATATAATGCTATAGGCATAAAGTACAAAGTGTTATATGCATAAGTATAATAGAAAATGTATCCTTATATGAATGTTAGCTTTTAGTTTAGACAAAAGAAAAATTGACCAAAATTAACAAAAGAATTCACTTGTTATATAATTATTTTTCATTTATAGGGATGTCTTTCTATTACATTTGTAAAAATGTAGAAGAAAAAGGAATCTGTGATAAAAGTATTATACCCATTTGTGCTGAATCTGTCATCCTTCTCATAAAATTTTTTTGAAAGTCCTTGACCTGATTCTGACTATAACAGTACTTCATAAATCTCATATTTCTGCCTTAAATCGCACTGTTTATGTTTTCTAATAAATTTTAATAGTTTAAAGGGACCTAAATTCAAGATTTGTGCCTTTTCGAAGGCATGGATGAAGCAAAAGCTACATGTATATTCTTGAATATCATTCAACTATAAGGTTATCATTCTAAACAGTGCACAATATTAAATAGTTTTGCTAACTCAAGAAAAAAATCTGCATATTGTTGTTTATTCTGTAAAATATTCCTTTTTTTAATAGCCTGAACCAAATAATTTCTCATTTTTACAGGCTTCACTTCACTTTTCTCACAGTGAATAAATTGCAACTTATTTCCATGAAATTCACAGATGACACAGATCTTTATTTTGCATAAAGGCATAAAGAAGTGTCTAATATCTTCAATATTCATCTGCTAAGTGGACATTTGCATTGTGTTAGAACGGAAAAAGAGCCCCAACCCTCCCGCAGTGACAGCTGTACAAAGGGATGACATCTGACAGCTGTGACAGTGCTGAAGGGAAACTCAGATGACTTGCAGCATCCATGATCCAATTACAGCACACATCCCTCTGACAGACCCAGCAGCTTGACTCCAGCGTGTGGAAGGACAGTATTGATCTCTTGTCAGAAACCAGTTGCCTGCCTGCAATTGTGCGCGGCTGAACTTTGAAAAGCTATAGTACCCTCTTAAATGATAGGGGCAGTCAGGTTATAGTATTCAGGTACAAAGAGAGGTGCAAAGGGTATCTGCTAAATGCTCTAAACTTGAACAAATCATAACAATATGACAGTCCAATCATACTCAAGGAGCCCAGCTGATCTAGCTGGCTACTGTCTGCGCTAATGGAAAGACAGCTCTTTGTGTTTAGTGGGATGATCTTACTTGATGAAAAGGCCACTGCAATTAGTGCATGCTGGTTGGCTGTGCGGGGTGACAGCAGCGTGGATGGTATAATGGCAGCTGCCAATAACCCTAACTTCAAGAAAGCAGACAATTAGGCCTTTGATCCTAACACTGTTAGTCCTTCTTCTCCAGACCTCTGCTTCGCTTTTACTGTAAACCTCACAAGGGCAATGTGGTACAACTTCCCCAAACAGAACAAGTTGGCCAAGAGGTCAATTACCTGTCTCCTCTTTCCTTCTACTTCTGCCTTCTTTAAGAGAAGAGAGAGAGATTGAAAGAGACACAAATAAATATTTCCTTTCAATTACACTTAAAAGGAAGCAAATATATGAGAATAAATAGTTTAGGGTACAAAACTTTCAGGTGGAATTTTAAAAAATAACGTGCTAAAAAAAATATACTGAAGTTGAAAATAGAGATATCCAAAGCCAAATGACCTAATTTTGCGTGACATGCATAGACCTGAATGTTGAAATGTTGTTAAAAGCCTAGGATAAAGCATATCTCCAGTTTATCAACTCAGAATAAAAGTTAGATGAACTATTCTGAAGACTTACAGCATACACAAAACTTAAAATGCAAGTTATCTCAGCACTTTTAGTGAACAGGTAAAGCAATTAGATGGAGTAACATAAGTTAAATACTGGAGCATACATAAAAACATACACACATGTGTGCACACACACATACACACTCACACACATTATAGCGCTACAGACAAATCAATAATCAGACAAATGAGGCCTATATGAGCCTTAGGTGCTTTATAATGTAATGAGTATAATGGCAAAACTGGAAAGCTGACATTATATAAAACATAAATATGTTTCAAGTAAGCAAAGAGTTAAAGAATAGGCTGACATTAAAAAGTAAAAGGGTATTAAGGCATGGTGGCACATGCCTGTATTTCCAGCATTCTGGGAGGCTGAAGAAGGAGGATTGCACATTTGAGCTCAGACTGGACAATTTGGTGACTTAGTGAGACTCTGTTTCAAAAAAAAAAAAGTAAAATTAAATTAAATTTAAAAAGCCTGAGGATGTAGCTCAGTGCCATGGCCCTGGATTCAATCTTCAGTACAGCAGTAAATAAAATAAAATAAATAAGACAGGGTTATAGAAACCAAGGTTTTGGAAACTAACAGAGAACTAGAGATTAAAAGCATAAAATATAAACTTGGGAGTGCTTTGAGTAGAGAGAGATAGATACAAAAGACAGAAAAAGATGCAGAGCTGGTGAGCTTCAGAAACACAAATCATTAGTATGTACAAAACATGCTACTCTTAACTCATATGCAATAACTGTTAACTAAACATCACAGAGAATCACTCAAATATAAGTTGGATAATAAAAAAATTACTGAGGTTGTGGAGATATGAGTCCTCATTTTGAAGGATGTGAAAATTATAACAGTCTCCCATGAGATTAATTCAGAAATATCTATCCAAAAATCTGTATTTCTTTATACAAAGAAATTCTTCACTTCACAACAATTTACATGCACTAACACTCAGCATACCATTGTGTATACTGAGAGAGAAGGCCAAATATTCAATAAGAGAGAATTTGTTCACTATATCACACCACATATACCACAGAACAATATATAGTCAATAAAAATAATAAAGTGAATTTATATAAACTTGTATAAAATAATCTCTAAAATATAAGCTTATTATTTATGTCATTTATACAGAAAATATATATATATGCTACTGTTAGCCTCTACAATTACAAGAGGTGCTCAAAGTGGCTTTATTAGCTTCCATGTATTTATTAGTACAGCGTACTGCTGAAGGGTGTATACAAATTTTTGGCAGGCTCTGTGTGTGTGTGTGTGTGTGTGTGTGTGTATGTGTATATATACATATATATATACTTTACATATATTAGCATTTGTAAAAATACAATAAGAAGTGCTAAGTACCATGTTAAATAAAGGTGTAAGTGCTTTAGGATGAATAGATGAGACTTGGGCGCAAAAAGCCAAGGAACAATTCCCAGAGGAGATGACACAAGATTTAAGTCTTTGGTCAGGCAAGTGCAGACAATTCATATAGCACAGGATTTGAAGCAAAGAAAACAGCACAAACCAAGAAGAGACAGCAGCACATTTAGGTAGTTTACCATGATCAACCTTTAGAAAGAATACAGATTAGTAGTTAAGAGAGACTTCTGGAGAGGAAAGCATACATTTCAAGAGGTAAAAAAGTAATTCATGCCAATAAAACCTACATATTTTCTAAATTAATGCATTAATATGATAGTATAAAGACAGAGTATCCAGTTGTGCTAAAAAACATAAGAATCCACCATAAAAACAAACATATTCTTGGGGTTTAACCCAAACCTGTCAGATTGAACTATATATATAGTGAGTACATTAGAAGATCCTTATCATCCACTGAGTTTAGAAAACATTAATGAAAGTTAACCTTAATGTTATTATCTACCCTATCAAACTGGGAAAAAAAGGAAGCCAAATAAAAAACTCCATCTTTGAATTTATTTCTATAGTGACAAATATTAAAGGAAATATATGACACAGTCTTCATTCTACCAAGATTATATTATGATATAATTGTGTTTGAAAAATCAGTTTTAAAATAATATTGTTTGAAATCATCTTGCAGAAAGCCCATAATTTTTATTCATCTGATTTTTCACTACAATTTATTACCAATCAAAATAATATAAATTCAAAAATCTTTTAAACTGAAATGATTCTATTATGAAACTCAGAGAAGGAAAATATGAAAACTGTTTGGAATTAGCATTTATATTTTCATTTATTTTCAATCTTTATTTCCTTAAGCCTTTGAATTATAGTGATTCATGTTAAGATATTAAATATCATTAATGTTGGTTTTATTTTATGCTCTAAATATGTAAATAACTTCACCAATAACAATGGACTATATTTTAATAACTTCTCTTTCCTGAAATCTGGGAATACAGATCTTTAAGGCAAAGGAAAAGAAAATATTTTTCCAGCTTCATTTCACCCTTCAAGGTGGTGAGACTGTTGGTTTGAGCATAATGTTTCTATGGTCTAATTCTAGGCATTGATCTCCTTGTGGATCATTTAACTTTGTTCTGCTCCATTTCAAAAACTGTGCCTTTAAACTTGTCCATCTCTCAAATACCTGTCACTGGTCATAAGGAAAATGAAGAAAGAGCGTGGATAGTTTCATAGAAAAACATACAACAATTCAATTTAATTAAATTCAAGTCCGTTCAATTCAACAAAAGTTTAAGCAATACATATTCTATGCCAGGATTGCAAAGCCATGACCCATGAACTGGAGCTTAAAGACATTACCATTTATTATCAGAGATAGCTATATAAAAAATAGCAATACAGTTTACAGGGGTAAACATAATAAAGAAATATAGTCAAAACATAGATGATCTGGTGGTAAATAAGACAGAAAATGTTAATAAATTGAGATTATTCTAATGATAAATAGAAGTTCATCAGACTTAAAGGGTGGTGGGAGACATTAACTTTGAGCTGAAAGACTGGCAATGTCCACGAGTGTGTGGAAATGTGCATGGCAGAAAAATGAAACATTTTAACATTGATGAGATGTATGTTTTGAGGAAGGTTAAAGACATTCAGTTTTACCAAGACTTTTCTCAATTTCTGCAGTAACTTACCCTATTGTGCTCATGTTCCCAGTGAGCATCTTTCTGGAATCCCTCATCTACTCCTGTCCTCTCAGGTTTCTAGGGGAAAAAAATATGCAGAGCAGCCATCCACACCTAAAGGGTACTTACTACTCACAATTGTGAAGTTTTTCTAAATACACTGTATTGGATTGGAGCACAAAACTAATCTTAAATTTTAAGAGTCTCCAATACAAAAAATAACAATAAAGGGGTAAAAGAGCACAAAATTCAGAAAAAATTTAAGTTTTTCTTTTTAATCCTCCTGCAAGTCTTTGAAAAACATTTCTTAGCCAACCACTCCTTACAACTTTTCCCTTATGGCCAGTCTTGCTTCCTGCTTAGCTTTTTTATCAAGTCAGTCTCTGAAAAAGCGGGATTATGATACACATGAATGTACAAAGACCACGTAAAAACCCTCAACTAAGTGGCACTGAAAGTACCTCTACCGTTAAAGTAATTTATTCTTAACAATGTATATCCCACTTGAAAAGCACTTGCAGAGATTAGAATTAGTCGATATTCCCAGCTTCTATTGCTCCTCTTAATCTGGTTGACTTTCCACCAGATAACTGAAGAATTAGCTGTCATCACAGAGACAATGTCAGGATTGTTTGACCACAGTCTGATGCAAGCTTTGGTGCACTCTCTTGAAATTCCTCCTGAATTATGAGTAGACATCCTAATAAGTGGCTCTTCAGTACAGTTTCTCATCTACAAATTATGGGAAAATCCTATAGGATGGCTTCTCATCCACAATCCTACTTTGATTAGAGTGTACATCTACTTTATTGAATTTCTAAGCTACAGCTGTGTAGTAATGTTTTTTGATTTTATTTTATTGGTACATTTTAGGTATACAATATAATAACATTCATCACTGGAAATTTGCACCTTTACATAATCTCTCTTGGTTCTTTTTTTCCCCCTTCCCCTGCCCTCCCTTCAACCCCTCCAT